>NW_020769318.1:20426243-20437650 GCF_900518735.1 Pseudonaja textilis
AGATAGATAGATAGATAGATAGATAGATAGATAGATAGATAGATAGAGGTAGGTAGGTAGGTAGAGATAGGTAGGTAGGTAGATAGATAGATAGATAGATAGATAGATAGATAGATAGATAGATAGATAGATAGATAGATAGATAGATAGATACAGATACAATATCGACATGGAGTCTCCCTCTAGTTTATTTATGTTACCATCAATGTGTGAAATTAGGCATTTTATAGAATGTCTGGGAAATCTATAGAGTCAGAAATGGAACATTAAAATATGAAATGCTTAATATTTCACACATTTACTAGGCATTCTATGAAATTCCAAAAGGCAAACGAACAAAATATAAAATACTCCCATTAAAATTCCTTTCTAGCCTTCCTTGTTGCAACAAGTAGGTCAATACTGGTCTTTTTCTCTTGTTTTTTTTTCCCCAGTAAGAAAGTCCTTGTATTTTATTTTACATTTTTTATTTTATTTTCATATATGTCTTTTTAATAAATAGTTAGGGTTAGGGTTAAGATTAGAGTTAGAGTGAGGGTTAGGTGTAGTCGTAAGTCAAGGACTATAGTATTTTTTCAAATATTGGACTTTAAGTGACATGCCAGGGACAACCATTTGAGGGGGAAAAAAGGAATTGGGGTTTAAGTGGAAAATGAAAATTGATGTAATTTGCAGTGAACTACAAATATAATTACGTTAATGTGATTCCTTTTCAGTCATATGGTGAATAATTGCCCTTCTCTTTCACCCTTTCGTAACAGCTTCTGGGAGTTTGTGGTTTTATTTTTATTTATTTATTTTGATTTGTCAATCGCTTACAAGATAATAGGTATAAGTATATACATAGTTATGAATACATGAAATGGGTACATATAAGAAAAATAAAAGAAACAATAGGACAGGGACGGTAGGCACGTTGGTGCGCTTATGCACGCCCCGTACAGACCTCTTAGGAAAGGGGTGAGGTCAATAGTAGACAGTCTAAGGTTAAAGTTTTTGGGGTTTGGGGAAGAAACCACAGAGTCAGGTAGAGTATTCCAGACATTGACCACTCTGTTGCTGAAGTCGTATTTCCTGCAATCAAGTTTGGTGCAGTTAACCTTGAGTTTGGATCTATTGTGTGCTCTTGTGTTGTTATGGTTGAAGTTGAAGTATTCATTGACAGATAGGACATTGCAATGTATGATTTTATATACTATATTTAGATCAGACCGAAGACAGGTTAACCTGTCCTTATTTTGAATTGCCGCTGTCTTCTCCTTTGGGGATATTTGGCTAAAATGAGTGCCCCGAGGCCTGTTCTTATTTATCACTATGACTGCTGTTATAATGGTTTGGTTTGACAATTCCTCGGAAGGGTCCTTATTTTTTTCTAAGAATTTTTATAATCTAGAAAGCAAAACAAAGAGGGAAAACAAATAATACAGAAAAGAAACTACAGGCTATCAGTTACGAAATTCCAAACAATCAAATAATAATTTGATTATTTGATTTGATTATAATTCAAATAACAATTCATTAATATACATATACATACATACATATTATATTATATTATATTAATATTATTAATCTATATATACAAAAGCGAAATACCATTCATGCATCATCATGAAGTCTGCAGAACCGTAAACTCTACAAACTTGAAATTTGGCACATATGTTCCTTTTGGCTTCTAGATGCTCACTAAGAAAGGATTTTTCAAAATGACCACCAGAGCATTAGTATTTGGTATATTATTATTAACCTGCTCTGATGCTAAGGAGTTCTACTCCCCTACCCCACCTTGAACTCGCTAGCCAGATGAATATCGATGGATGCTGGTAGGTAGAGGCACAATTCCCCCCCCCCCTTTATTTTCCTCCCCCAAAACTAAGCCCAATCACATAGCCCAATCACATAGCACAGGTATAGAGCATACACAACCCACACATACCCAAACACATATATAGAGAGATACATACACACACACACACACAACACACACACACTAAATACACTAAAATGCACATTCCTTAAAATCATCTGTAAAGACAGCTGTAAAGGCATCGCTCAGAGAAGTTAGAATTTCTTAAGCAACATAGAGATGTGTCAAAGACACTTCAGAGTGGAAGTTGAAAGCATCCTCTGAAGCCTTATGGAGTGAACCCATTCGGAAGAGAGTGTATACATTCACAATAAACTAAGAAAATTCCTTCTAGTTAACGTCACCCATCCAGCATTCCGAGTCACACTGTGGCTCAGTAATATATATGTATTTAGGAAACTCACCAGACTAAATGAGGAGACCAGATCTTCTTTGACTTTCACTTCCCAGGAACTTGGACATAAGCATGAGTCAGGAAGTATCAACAACTTTTATTTTTGCCAGCCTGACCCTCAGTTCCAGAGAATGAGGTCAAATTAAAGAGAAATTTCTTGGACAGTGAGAACAATTAATCAGTGGAATGGCTTATGTCTAGAAAGAAGTTGTGGATGTTCCATCAGTGGAGGTTTTTCAGAAGAGCTTAGAAAGCCATTTGTCTGAAACTGTATAGGGTCTCCTGTTTGAATGGGGGAGGGGCTGGACTAGAAGACCTCCAAGGACCCCTTCCAAGCCTGTTATTCTGTTGCAACTTCAAATAATCACTAAACGAACTGTTATAAGTAGACGACCACCTGTGCAAGGTGCAGCCAGCTGCAAAAGTGTCTTTTCATCAACGGATAACTGATTGTACTTTTCAGATCCAACTTTTCTTTATATGATGATGCTCTTCAGAGGTGTAAAACAGCAGCACATCTCCCAGACCGTCCTGACTAAAATGGCTGTGGTTCATGGCAAATGTAGTTTGGTGGGATCCATGTTTGCTAGGGCTGGACTAGCTGGTGTTTTTTTTTTTTAAAGAACTGTTTACAATCTTGGCTTTTAAATCCACAGAAAGAAGCACGGTGTGAATTCATTTAGCCCATTTAATTGCCCAACCATGATTAATATAAAAGTTTCATCATATCTGCTGCTAATTTGTCCTCTGGCTTCTCATTGGTGATTCCTCTTTCCCGTACAATATTCCTAGCCCACAGCCTGCAAATAATTTTGTTGGTATATGTATGTTCGTGTACTTTTTTTGATGAATCCTTTCCATTCGTTGGCATTTGTAACCTTTCCCACTTGAGAAACATCTGTGGCATTTCTGAAGCTAAAAGGGCAACGTACTGTTTCAAGATTTAAAGAACAGAGGGATTTTAAAATCCAAACAACAGCCTTGGTTGAATTGGACAATCTGTTTTCTTGGCTGCAAATCCATTCTTTCAACAGAATTCTACCCTTTGCATCTGTCTAAATCCAGCCTGACCACATGTACAAATCATTATCCCTCTCTGGAAATAGCAAAATTAAAAAGTTTGCAACAAGATGGATGCAGTCATGGATACAACCAGAGGTGGTATTCATCAGGTTCTGACCAGTTCTGGAGAACCGGTAGTGAAAACTTTGAGTAGTTTGGAGAACTGGCAAATCCCACCTCTGACTGGCCCCACCCCCATCTATTCTCTGCCTCCCGAGTCCCAGCTGATCGGCTGGGTTTTCTTTTGTTGCCCTGCAGAGGAGAATGGAGCTGGAAAGCAGGTTAGTGGGGTGGGGAGGGTATGGGGATTTTGCAGTATCTTTCCCCTGCCATGCTCATCACGCCATGCCCACCGCACCTGCCATACCATGCCCACCATGCCACACCCCACCAAGCCACACCCACAAAACCGGTAGTAAATTTTTTTTGAATCCCACCACTGGTTATAACCATTTGTTTGGTGACTGTTTGAATGTATAAGGGCAACTGAAAAAAGCAACTGATGATTTTTTTCCTCCACTTACAACGGTTGCAGCTGAGGAAATTAGATTCACCTAACAACTGCAGTGATTCACCTAACACCTGTGGCAAGTGAAGTTGTAAAATGGGGAAAAACTCATTTAACAACTGTCTTGCTTAGCCATGGACATTTTGGGTTCAATTGTGGTCATAAGTCTATTACTTACTTAAAGAAATTGCAGGGACAATTGTCTTAATGTACTCAATTTTAAATGAGAATTGAAAATTGCATTTGCAACTTCTAAGATTTTTTTTTCCCACATGAGGTATCTAACTATCACAGATCTCCGCCCCCCTTGTGCCATTTTAAATATACATTTTTGAACAACTGAAACCTTGTCAGATCTCTGTTTTAGTGGAGAATCCCCTGATCAGGGGGCAGCACCTTGCCAACCTTGAAAAAGCTAAGAGGAATGAAATGGGGTTCGTTCTTAGATGGGAGACCAAGAGGAGATCCCAGGGCTGAAGGTCAGATGAGAAAATTACAAAAATATTCTAGGTGAAAACTATGACACACAATGTTCATAGTGCCAAGAAAGCAACATGAATTGGGTGATTGCGGGGATGCTTGGGTTTTGTTCTTTAGAAATGCAGAAGTTTGTTCCCTGCCTTTCTTGGTTAAGTACATAAAGACTTTTCTTCTGGCACAGGTGTAAAGCTACCATGTTTCCCCAAAAATAAGACCCTGTCTAATATTTTTTCCCCACCAAAAAAGGCACCAGGTCTTACTTTCAGGGGATGTCATCCACTGACTGACCTCACTTGCACGCATCACCCCCAACCTCCTTTTTGCTTTCAGAGGCCTTCAGGAACTTTTTCTTCTGCGGCCGGCAAAGCTTTCTTGAAGGCCTCTGCAGCCGATAAAAGAGCTCCAGATCAATCCAGAGCTTTGTTATCAGCTACAGAGGCCTTCAGGAAAAGCCTTGCCAGCCTTGCTGGCTGCAGAATGAAATGGGCTGGCAAGGCAGGTGTTGGGGTATGCGAGGCCTGGCTACAACTGTCCAAAGGTAAGTAGTAGGACAACTACACCTTCCCATCCCCATCCTCGCTTAATTTTTACCCATCCACTCTGGGTGGGATCTTAATTAGGGCTTATTTGGGGGTAGGGCTTATATTGGGCGCATGTGTAAAAATCAAGCTAGGACTTACTTTCAGGATAGGTTGTATTTTCAGGGAAACAGGGTACCATCTAACATCTATAGTGATTGATCAAATGCCTACAACAAGCCAGAAACAGAGCAGGACAGTTACTATAGACTTCTTTAGAAGATGGAGGTTCTATTAAGCTGTCAAGGTTAGTATTTATCAGGAAAAAAAATATTTCCTCCTCTGCAATTTTGCCTCCCTTTCCCCTTTCAAAGGCATCTCAGTTGAAGGTCCTCAATATTTATTTTTACTAAGGGATGCTGGGTGGCATGAAACAGCAGAACAAAAACAAAACAACCTACTGATAAATAATGAAAACAGAGAAATATCAGAAACAATTATTAACCACGGATAAAGATAAAACCTCAAGAAAAAGGAAAGTGCCCTCTGTCAGTCAGTTGGCACTGAAAGGAAATACAAATTCAAGGTCCCTGTAGGATGTGCTCAATAAAAAGAAAAAATCAAGATCACGGCCAGGATGATACAGTTGAACCTCTCTGTCTGCTTTTTATGTGCGTACAAATAAACAGTTCTGCCTAGTGGTTAAAACACCAGGCTGGAAGCCAGGATATTATTAGTTTTATTTCTGCTTTAGACATGAAAATTGGCTGGGTGACTTTGGGCCAATCACCAGGAGACTGAGAGTTCTAATCCCGCCCTAACCAATGAAAGTCAGCTGGTGACTGGGCAAGGCTGTCTTTCTCAGACCAACCCACCTTACAAGGTTGTTGTTATAGGGAAAATAGAACGAAGAAGGAGTATTGTGTGTGTTTTCTGCCTTGAGCTATTTATAAAAATAATAAAGGTGGAATATCAACAAATACACATGCACATAAAAAGCAGAGCTTTTTTGCATTGTTACGGCTGCCATTTTGACTTTTTTGACCACATCCTAGAGGATCCTGAAGAAAAAGCTTTCACTTGTTTCCAGAATACAATTGGGGGTGCCTACAGCCATCTCTGAGGGAGGGGCAGGGAGCTGTGAGGAAAGAGGTTCCACTATCATACCTGTGCAACCACACACACACAAAGGGGAGGAATATTCATCAAACTTTCTTTGGATGGCCAGATTTTTCTTCTATAAGCAAATCCACCAAGCATATTCAGCACTGTTCATGAGAAACCTTTGAAAAATATGTTGATAATCTTTTGTCTTCTATAGATGACCTCAGCTGAAGGCCTTTGGTGTTCTACACAAACTTGCATTCATTTTAAGGTGTCGTAAGACGTGTTGTTGATCAGAAAAGAAGTGTTGTTTGAAAGAGTGTATTGCATTCCCACAAGGGTTGTTTGTGGGTGAGTCCAGCTGCATTCCCAGGGGGAGGATATGAGGTGGGGGAGTGGGGGCAAGCTGACAAAAGAAGGCTGCAGGGTTGCAAAACTTGTGGGATGACCCTGTGCAATAACAGACTGTGGATGCAACTAGATGAGAGTGGCCCTGAGACTATCTGCCCTTATCTATGGAGCGCCTATATGATTTGAGCCAGCCCCTTTCTCTCAGCCCAGCTTAACTCACAGGGTTGTTAATAGAATAACAGAGTTGGAAAGGACCTTAGAAGTTTTCTAGCCCAACTTTCTGCTCAAGCAGGGGAAAAAAACAGTTTGTTGGTTAGTTTGCTTTTTTTCAAGATTGCAAACCTTCCAAATTGTCAAAGGCTTTTTCTGATCTCTCTGGATTGTAGCAGGTAGATTGTAGCAAATAGAGCGCATGTGCAAGCACTCGCCCACCGCTCATGCAAATCCCAGCCATTTCCGCAGCCTGGTTGCAATCCCCTCAAGGCCCACTAGTGGGCCAAAGCCCACAAGTTGGGGACCCTTGGTAAAACGGATACACATTACAGTATATTTGAAGGCACTGGTAGCAAGAGGGATTTTTAAAAATTATTTATAGGCCTGGAAGGTGTAGATCAGGAGTGTCAAACTCACATCGTCATGGTGGTGTCAGGTGATGTATTGAGACTTTCCCCCCCCACTTCGCTAAACCAGGCATGCATGTGGCCAGCACATGATGTATCCGGCCCACGGCCCAGGAGTTTGACAGTCCTGGTGTAGATGGATAGCTACAACCCCTATTAAGTAAGAGAGACACAACTGTATTGATAATGATTTTTAAATAGCTGGGTTTGCATAACGCTCCAATTTAAGATTAAATGGGGCTGGGGTAATGGGAAGCCATTCCTTGTCTTATCATATTGTGTGAACCAGATTATTGTATTAAATTTGTGTATTCCCAGCACATACTATGGACATTGTGCTTAAATCCAGATTTAAGATGAATGAATGAATGAATGAATGAATTCTTTATTGGCCAGGTGTGATTAGACACACAAGGAATTTGTCTTGGTGCATATGCTTTCAGTGTACATAAAAAGAAAAGATACATTCGTCAAGAATCATAAGGGAATTGTATAAAATTATCCAAAGCAGAATTAGCCTAGACTGTCACTAAGAGTCAACCCTGATTTTGATGGGACATAATCAAACAATGAAGTAAAAAAAAAGTAGAGTAGAACAACTGTTCCAATTGAAAAATGAGGCCTAGCAGCTTAATAAAATTCAAGGAAGTTGCCCTTGGGGAAAGTACAATTTGGACTAGAAGCAACTAAAAAGGAGGTCAGGGAAAACATCTGCAGCAGTGGTGGGATTCAATTTTTTTACTACTGGTTCTGTGGATGTGGCTTGGTGGGTGTGGCAGGAGAAGGATACTGTAAAATCTCCAGTCAGAGGTGATATTTGCTGTTTTTCTGAACTCCACAAAATTTCTGCTACTGGTTCTCCAGAACTGGTCAGAACCTGGTGAATGCCACCTCTGATCTGCAGTACTATCCATGTTTTCTCTGTTTCAGTAGGAATTCAGTGACCTCCATACTCATCCTTGTTCTCCTTTTTGCACATGGGCTTAATTAGTACCCCTAATTAGATGATTAACAAATCCCTTCTGCAGCCCCACAGCTTTTGGGCACTGGCATCACGTCATAAAACTCTCTTGCCAGTGTGGTTGCAATTATGACCAGCTTGGATGTTTGGGGGAAAACTTGGTTTATTTAGAAGAGCTGGACTGTAAGAGAAAACATTAATTGGGAAATTTAATTTCCTTAAACTTTCCAAATCAATTACATCCATACATGGTTGGATGTAGCCTCCAGCTCCAGATGTTCCATTTCCCTCAGTTTTTTTGAATGGTGCTTTATTAATGCTCAAAAGCAGTTGTACATATCAATAAAATAGAGAACAAAAAGAATTTCGAGACCACCTTGCTTACGATCCGATCAAGATTGCTTTTATTGTCATTTTATTCACTCAAGGGCATTGTGGATGCAGTTTAAGTGAAAATGGTAGCCCTTACATATATGGCAGTGACAGAACCCATCAAACTGAAGAATCCCAGTTTATTGATTTGATTTGATTTCTATAGTCATCCATCTCAGCCAAGTGACTCTGGGCAGCTTACAATTCTCAAACAATAAAAAACGAATAAAGCAATAAAAATACCCAAAGAATAAATATATACAGTAGCTGAGATAGTTAACTAACAGTAAAACCAAGAAACAGAGCCTTTAACACATTTCAGCTTCAGGCCTGGGTGCACAGCCAAAGTTTTAAAGCCTTACAAAAAACAGTAGGGTTGGGGCCATCCTAATTGCCAAGGGAAGAATACAAAGCAGAAAGGACCCATTTTCTAGGCCCATGCCAGCCAAAATACTCTGGCTGATGGGATCTTCAGCACCCCCGATCTGCTGAATTGAATGGGACAGGTAGAAATGCTTGGAAAAAGATAGTCCCTCAGGTAACTGGTTCCAAGCCATGAGGAACTTGATAAGTGACAATCACACTATAAATTACATCAGGAAAAACCATTGTTATCCACTGTAACTCATGTAGTAGTGATGCTATATGTGCCACGTATCCATCACCATTTACTACCTGCCTAGCCATATTCTGCACCAGTTACATTTCTGGATGCTCTTTAAGGGCAATCCTATGTGGAGTACATTGCATTGCAGTGAGTTAGGGGTTGCCACAAAAAAGAGGGGGTCCACCTATTTTCGAAAGCACCAGAAGACAAAACAAGAAACAATGGATGTTTAATAATCAAGAAGAGAACCAACCTAAAACTAAGGAGAAATTTCTTGACAGTGAGAACAATAAACCAGTGGAATGGCTTGCCTTCAAAAGTTGTGGTTGCTCCATCACTGAAGATTTTCAAGAAGAGGCTAGAATGGTATAGGTTGTCCTGCTTGAACAGACGGGTTGGACTAGAAGACCAAGGTCCCTTCCAACTCTGTTATTCTGTTCTTCAGTAATCTACCCAGATTTTACAAGATGACAGGACATCTGTATGGTCCAAACTTTGCTACCGTTAGCTGACATTTAAATTTCCAGCATCATTTTATCAGCAGATGTTTGAGTTAAGTCAACAAGCTTTTGCTACTTGTTCAGATTCCCAACACTGATTTCCTTCCAGTTGCAATTCCCACACTGGATTTTACAGCTTCTGTTTCTTTTTCTTTCTCATTCTATTCTTGACTCCCATATTATGTCAGTGGGTTGATTTATATCTCTATGGTTCACATTTAATCTTAAAGAGGATTATTTCTCTAAGGGTGGTTTTTGACAAAGTTCCTGTTGCATCAATTACCAGAAAGATGGGAATTCTTTCTTTCTTATGAGATTGATCTATATTTCAAGGCAAACAGGATGCAGATGTTTGTTGAATCTTTTGGGGCCGAGGACCAATTCTCTTAAAATTCATCTTCGGGAAGCTTGACAATTTCTAGACTTTTTAGAACTAAAGCAGGCAAAGGGCTGTATCTTGGAAATGTTTGGATTGGAATCTGATCTTGGAATGGATAGGAAGTAAAAATCAATTTAGGCATAGCAATTTTTCAGAATTAATTCTCCTCTAATTTATATAATCTGCAGTAAATGGCCCACCTCTGGCCCAGTATCCTCAGTTTTTTGTGGGACCCAGAGCCTCCTGAAATAACACTGCTGCCATGTAGTGGTAAAATGGCAATTGGGGACAGCACAACTTTTCCCCCCCTTTTGGTTGTAAGTGAAACAAAACATTTTATGACCTTTTTTGTCACAACTGTTAAGTGACTCACTGCAGTTGATTCACTTACCAGCAGGTAGTTGTTAAGTGAACCTGGCTTCCCCGTTGACTTTGCTTGTCAGAAGGTTGCAAAAGATGATCATTGGACCCCAGGACACTGCAACCATCATAAATACATGCCGGTTGCCGGTTGTTGAAAGAAAAATCAGGTCCAGTTCCAAGCTGGGAATAAAATGGAGGCTACTTTAAGAAAGAAGGTTTATTGATGAGCAGAACCAACTACAGCATATAGTTCTGGGACAGCTGACAAAATGGCAGAATGAGTGGATGGATCTTTATAGGTTTCTGGGTTTTTGTATTTTACCGGGTTTGTGCAATGTAGTGAGCTTTTTGTCTTTTAGTACTTCAGTGGTGGTGGGTGAATCCTATTATATCCTAAAGGTCATGTCTTAATCCCATCAGCTGGAACTGAAGGTGATTTATGAATAGATAAATCTTTCTTAATGATCTTTCTAAAGTCTTTCTTAATGGGCACAAAATATCCATCTCTAAAGACTTCAGGCATCCGCTGGAGGCTATTAAGAAAGACTGGGGCTGCTTTGTGCCTTTAAGAACATGCCTTCTTTATTTCTCCTTTGGGGAGAATCCGCACTCTTTTATTTCTCCTTTGGATTCTATCCTCTCTCTTTTAATATTAAGAATAAAGAATATTTTAATCTGGGGAGGGTGGGCTTCCTACGGTATGAAAAATGGTCATGTCACTTTTTTCACTGCCATTGTAACTTTGGTCACTAAATGAATGGTTGTGAGTCAAGGACTACCTGAACTTCAAGAAGGAGACAATGCAAAGCTTCACGTCCAGAAAACATTTCTATTTGGAGAATTCTGGAACTATCATTCTCTGAAAAAAATTGGGAAAAGTGTATTTAAAAATAGAGAAAATCCTTCACTTATTCTATTCTTGGCAGTTCTTTCTTTGCTGTTACGTGATTTAATCTTGTATTCCTTAGCTAAAATAGCACGGAAAATATCTCATGTGTCCAAGTCCTCTTGACTGATTCACTTGTGCCATCAAGTTGGTGTCAACTCTTAGTGAACTCATAGATGGATCTTCTCCAGGATGATCTATCTCTAACTTGGCCCTTGACCTCAATTTCTTCTTCTGCATCAGAAATTGAAGGATAAATTTAGATAACTGTCATAAAGGAATGTCTGCCAAGTGTAATTTATATTATTTGCTCATTGACCACAAGTTCTATCTTGATTATATAACTTCATGCCATTTCTTCTTTTTTGTGTAGGTTCTCAATAGTAAATTCTTCTTCTTCTTCTTCTTCTTCTTCTTCTTCTTCTTCTTCTTCTT
>NW_020769318.1:20437660-20489083 GCF_900518735.1 Pseudonaja textilis
TCTTCTTCTTCTTCTTCTTCTTCTTCTTCTTCTTCTTCTTCTTCTTCCTCCTCCTCCTCCTCCTCCTCCTCCCTCCTCCTCCTCCTCCTCCTCCTCCTCCTCTTCCTCTTCCTCCTCCCCCTCCATATCCATCAGAGGACATTGGCAATCATGTTGGCGATCCTATTTTTATCAACAGCTGCATGAAAAAGTGACGCTGAGTTTTGTCCAAACTAGTCCCTTCAATTTTGAAGCCATGATTTTCTTCTTCTGCCTGGACCTCGTTTGCCTTCAATCTTCCCTTAGAAGATTAAATGAAGCATGGCGTATTTTGCTGGGTGTCGCATCCCATGTCCAAAATATCTAACTTTCACTTTTTTATAGTTTTGATGATTTCCCTTGGTTTCCCAGGCGGCTTATCACTTCCAATCTTATCACCTCTTCAATAGTAAATAGCATGATCTAACTGAAAGTATCTGACAATAGTCCTTGATTTTCAACCGGTCAGTTAGAAACCTTTCAACGTTACAACAGACCCCTCCCCAAAAGCTATTTGCAAAGTGGTTTTGAAATTCTAATGCTGCCCGCCCAGGCGGTCATGTGACTATATTTTGGCTGCTGGGCAACTAGCCAGCATACATAGCCATTTGCAACATCCCACGGTCTTATGACCATGAATTATGATGGTTTTGACTGAAACCAGAAACTGTTTATACAATCATGGCATTTGCTTAAAGACTGTCATATATATAAGGGTCATAAAATCAGGTCCAGTCTGCTTTATGACCAGCACAACTATCAATAATTGCCAGGCTCAATTAGGGTCATAACTCAAACACTTCCTGCTAATGCCTAAGATGATGTCTCTGTATAGTTGATCCATCTTTCAGAATAATAACAGAATACAAAGTTGGGAGGGACTTTGGGGGTCTTCTAGTTCAACCCCCTGCTCAAGCCACTTTAAATAAATGGTTGTCCAGTCTCTTCTTTAAAACTTCCAATGTTGGACCATTTACAACTTCTGGAGGCAAGTTGTTCCACTGATTAATTGTTCTGTCAGGAAATGTCTCCTTAGTTCTAAGTTGCTTCTCTCCTTGATTAGTTTCCACCCATTGCTTCTTGTCCAGCCCTCAGGTGCTTTGGATAATAGCTTGACTCCCTCTTCTTTGGGGCAGCCCCTGAGATATCGGAACACTGCTATCATGTCCCCTCTAGTCCTTCTTTTCCTCAAACTAGACATACCCAGTTCCTGCAGAAGTTGTGTTGGTTTCTTATGTTCCATGTTCTTATAATTTTACTTTTGTGTCTTTAGTCTTTTTCCTTCCTGGATGGCAAGCTCAGGAACTAATTATCCCAAGGTCTTTGAGCTAGCTGCATCAAAAAAAAAAAAAAAAACCCTATAGTACAGTTAGTCATGGTGGTCCCAAAGGTCCTTTTTCAGGAGGCAACTGAACTTTCTGTTTTTTCTTTGAAGACGTTTTGCTTCTCATCCACGAACCTTCTTCAGCTCTGATGGGATGGTGGGGAATTGAAGGATTTATACTCCTTGCAGACAGCTGGTCATTTGCATTCTTTTAGAGAGTCGTTGAGTCCACTTGGAGGTCCACTACTCAGGTGTCCTCAGGGTCACCTGAGTAGTGCAAATGGGTGTGGAGCCTTCTTGGCTGCAGGATGTTTTCTGCCCTGTGTCCCTTCACTGTTGAAGACAGGCACAGGCTGTTGGGGATGAGTCTGTGTTGTCTGCATCTCAAACTGAAGTGCATATGGCTCCTGTAGTCTGCAATTTTCTGGAAATCCGTTCATACTCTCACACCATTCAAAGGGGATTCATCCCAAAGTGCATAGCTAAAAGTCTATGGAGTTTCTCAGTCATCCAGGTCATGATTCCCCCAAAGGTGGTTTTTAGGAGTGTGATGTGTGAGCAGCAGCCATGGGCATGATGCGCCACATGGCATCTAGCTCCGAGCGGTCACGAGCAGCTGCGAGTGGCCGCAAGCAACTACAGAAGAAGTCAGGCAGTAGCGCAGCAGGTGTCGGGGGCATGGGGGGGGTCTGGCTGCCATTGTCCTAAGGTAAATGGATAAGACATCCCCCGAAGATAAGACCTGGTGCTTATTTGGGGGCCCAAAAAAAAATAAGACTGGGTCTTATTTTCAGGGAAACACAAGTATTTCCACTGGTATACTTTTGAACTGTTAGGTGAAACTAAGTGAAGACGGGCGCTCATCCAGGGGTGGGATTCTACCAGTTCGCACCTATTCACTAGAACTGGTTGTTTACGTTCTACGCAATTCGGAGAACCGGTTGTTAGAAGAAATTACTGGCCTAATCCTGTAAAGAAGGCAGGAAGGAAACATTCTGGTGTTGCTTACAGAAACTGCCTCTCCATTAACCCTTATTACATTCTTGGCAGGACTAGACTTCCTATCTCAGGAACCTCTCTTGAGTTTTTTTCCCCTCCTTTGCTGGTACTTTGCTTGTGTGGAATGACCATTTAAAGTTACAGTGGCACTGAAAAAAGTGACTTATGTCCATTTTTCACACTTACAACTGTTGCAGCATCCCCACAGTCATGAGAGGCCAGGCGAGGAGATGCGTCCCTCAATGTGAGTGATATTGAGTTGGCCACACCCAGCCAATAACATGACCACCAAGCCATGACCACCCAGTCACATGACCACCAAGCCATGCCCACCACCTAAGCCATGCCCACAGAACCAGTTGTTAACATTTTTGAATCCCACCCCTGCGCTCACCCCATCATGCGCTGCATGGACCTCAAACCTGCTGTCGGCTTTTCAGCTTCTTAATTGTTGAGTCCTCATACCTCACAATGGTGTTTGTTGAATGACTACCATTAAAAAGGCTGGAAAATTACTTCCAGTCACATGGGTGCCTCGACTTATGAGTGCAACAGTTTATGACCATAACTCTGAGCTCAATTATTCTTGGTGGACATTTTCAATGTTCTTTGCTTATCCCTTCATCCCTGGCATGATGACTCAGCATAGCAGGACCTGAGGGAGTCATGCCTTCTTGCATTGTAAGAGAGAAAAATAATAGAATAGAGAAGAATTTAAATAAACCAAACCACCAGTGGTGGGATTCAAATTTTTTTACTACCGGTTCTGTGGGTGTGGCATAGCTTGCTGAGTGTGGCTTGGTGGGCATGGCAGGGGAAGGATACTATGAAATCTCCATTCCCTCCCCACCCCACTAACCTGCTTTCCAGATCCTTTCTCCTGTGCAGGGCAACAAAAGAAGACCCAGCCAATCAGCTGGGACTTGGGAGGCAGATAAGAGATGAGGGAGGGGCCAGTGGGAGGCGGTTCCCCAAACTACTCAAAATTTCCGCTACCAGTTCTCCAGAACTGGCCAGAACCTGCTGAATACCATCTCTGCAAACCACCCATCTCAATCTGTGTGGGATGATTGATGAGAGAAGCTGGAAAGAATTATCTTTTACAAATATTTTTAAACAAAGAACAGAAGGAGGATTATTGTCTTGGCTAAATTTCCTCCTAATGTTTTCCAGATGTAGCTCAGTTGAAGTCAAGGATGGCATCTGCAGTCGGACATCACTCTTGCATAAATATTGTTTTTTTCTCCCAACGCAATGCAGCATTATAGCTGTCTCTACCAATGCTCCTAAGGGAGGGATGCTATAGAGCAGGGGTGTCAAACTGGCGGCCCACGGGCCAAATGCGCCACGCGCAGGCCACACTGACCCCCAACTCCGCGAAGGGAAAAAACATCACGAAATATCATGTGACGGCAACATGACGCTGCAGGTTTGACATCTGTGCTCTAGAAATTCTACATGTATAGAGTATTGAAGCATAGAGGACATGAAGTAATAGAAACCGATGGAAGCATCCAAAGAAGCTCATTGATGGGACATTCCGAAGCTGTGTTACTCAACCTTGGCAACATTAAGATGCGTGGACTTCAATTCCCAGAATTCCCTAACCAGCCATCTTTTTTTAAGAAGAGCTAGCTGTCCATGGATACTTTAAGTGATTTTTCTGCTTGTGGGCCTTTCCAGCTCTAAGTAGTCCTCAATTTACAACAGTTTATTTGGTGACCGTTCAAAGTTACATCCCGGCAGGGGTGGGATTCAAATTTCTTAACAACTGGTTCTGTGGGCATGGCCTAATTTGTGGGTGTGACTTGGTGGTCATGTGACTGGCTGGGCATGGCTTGTATGTAAATATTGTAAATATATATGTAAAGATTGAATTTTTTATTTTAAAAAAAGAGCAACTTTTACTCAAAATCAGGCAAAGCAGGCAGGCAGATTGAACTGCTTGCAGAATCACAGCTTCACTCTCAGATCTACCTTTCTGCAATCTGCTGCCTGAGTCTGCACTGAAAAATAGAAGCTTCAATCCTAAGGAAGGTTCAGCTCTGATCTCAGGCCACTTCTCCCTCCCCCAACCCCCTGATCACCACCCCTGACTGGGCCTCAGGGAAGCCTCCTGGATGGGGTGGGGTGGGTGGGGAGGGGAGGGGCCAGCCAGTGCTGTGATTTGCCAGTTCTCCGAACTGCACAGAACCGTAACAACCGGTTCTATAGAACTGGTCCGAACTGGTAGAATCCCACCCCTGCATCCCGGGAAACAAAGTGCTTGTAAGAGAACGCCAGTGCTTGCTCTTTGTTTCCACTCCCTGTAGATCAGGGGGTCCCCAAACCCCAGGCAGCAGCCCACTATTGGGCCCCAGCCAGTTCGAAACCAGGCTGCGGGAGACATGGGCAAGTGTGCATGTGTGAAGCTCCATTTGTGTGAGTTTTGAGTGCAAGCACCCTCTGCTCGCACGCAAATCTCCATTTGTGTGAGGGGAGGGCGCATGCATGCCTCTCGCATAAATGGAGCTGTGTGCTCATGCATGCACCTGCCACTCCCATGGCCCCCTCATGCTGGGCCAGGCCGCCAGCCTGGAAAGGTTGGGGAATCGGCCTCTTCTGCTGCAAATAGCATAACTAGAATAAAAGGTGCAAAATATTTCAGAAAACAGGCTTTGCGTCATCATTTACTAAGATCAAAAATGTCAGTCTTTTGCACCTCAGGGTTTAGGTGTTTGGCATTGGGGAATCTTGTTTGTTTTTTAAGCATGAAATGCTGACTGATCCTCCTCTTTTTTTTTCTTATCTTCCTCTCAAGTGAACACAGCAGATTCCTTGCTATCCAGGAAATGGAAGGGAGAAAACTTCGGTGGGGCGCTGTCACACCTTCTGGAGAAGACCTCTCTAGGTGCAACAACATCCTGGGACTCTGCTGAATGTAGTCACTGTTGTCCCCTATTGGAAACATGACAGAGGTGATCTCCCACTTCCCAACAATGGAGTTGGAGAACTCCAGCGCTGCTAGACATCTTGGATCCTGCTTCAGGGGAGTGAATGTCAGTGAAGAGTACAAGGAACACCTTGCATCTCCTTGGTTCGCCACAACATTTGGCCTGATCGGCCTCTTTTCCAACCTCTTTGCCTTGTGCGCTCTGGTCAATTCCTCCAGGAAGATGCAGAGCCCATC
This sequence comes from Pseudonaja textilis, assembly GCF_900518735.1. The sequence continues at coordinate 20,443,171 of NW_020769318.1, forward strand.
TGGTTCCTCCTTCTTAGTCTTCCTCTGTGGCTTGGTGGTGACGGACTTCCTGGGCCTCCTGCTCACTTTTGTCATCGTGATTCCCTACCACTTCCTCCGCTTTGACTGGATGGAGGTAGATCCTGGATGCCACCTCTGCAACTTCTTGGGCTTCGTCATGGTCTTTTTCGGGCAGTGCCCTCTCTTGTTAGGTGCCACCATGGCTGGGGAGCGTTTTGTGGGTATCAACCGGCCCTTTTCCCGATCCGCTGGTATTTCCAAACGCAGGGCCTGGACTTTGGTGGGTATGGTGTGGGCCCTGGGTTTCTTTTTTGGCCTCTTACCCTTCTTTGGCCTGGGGAACTATAGCCTGCAGTACCCCAACTCCTGGTGTTTTCTCACTTTGGTCCATGATGCCAGGAATGTAGTTTTCTGCTTCCTGTTTGCCCTGTTGGGCCTCCTCTCTGTGGGTCTTTCCTTCCTCTTCAATACAGTCAGCGTTGTGACCCTTTGCCGAGTCTACCATGACTCTGAGTCCGTGCAACGCCGGAGGGACAGCGAGGTGGAAATGATGGTCCAGCTTTTGATGATCATGGTCATCGCAAGTGTCTGTTGGCTTCCCTTGTTGGTGAGTCCTCAAGTGTTAGCCTTTCTTTTATGGGTAGTCTTCAATTTACAACCATTTAAGCTATGGCGGCGCAGTCGTTAGAATGCAGTCCTGCAGGTTACTTCTGCTAACTGCCAACTGTCAGCAGTTCCACAGTTCGATTTTTACAGGCTCAAGGTTGACTCAGCCTTCCATCCTTCCGAGGTCGATAAAATGAGGACCCAGATTGTTGTGGGCAATAGGCTGACTCTCTAAACTGCTTAGAGAGGGCTGTAAAACACTGTGAAGCAGTATATAAGTCTAAGTGCTAGTGTTATTTGTTTAGCAACCATTTAAAGTTACATCAGTACGAAAAATAAGTGAATGATAACTGGTCTTTGCAGTTATGACTGTCACAACATCCCCAGGGTCATGTGATAAAAATTTGGGCCCTTGGCAACCACCATGCATTTACAATAATTGTGGTGTCCTGCGGTCATGGTGACTATCATTTTGCAACCTTCTCAACTGGCTTCTAACCACAAAATAAAAGTAGCCAGATTGCTTAACACTTGCATGATTCAATTAATTGCGGTGATTCACCCAACAACGGTGGCAGAAAAGGAGGCAAAACTGGGAGCAATTCCCTTAACAACTGCCTTGCTTAACGATGGAAATTCTGGTCACAATTGTGGTCATAAGCTGAGGACTACCTGTAGTTTGTTTCAACCAAAAAGATGTTGGCAGGAAAAGTATCCTACAGTATTTTAAAGAATTTTCTGAAAGTTGTATATAACCCTTTGATGTAATAATAGTTATCATAAGATAGAATTAGTGAGGTTGCTCTCCATCACTTTCCCTCCCAATCTCTCAGTTTCTGCCTTTCTATGGACAGGTGGGCATGCTTGCCCGCAGTCCCCTCTCATTTTTATTTTCTAAATAAAACAGACGTTATTAAATCTTTTGCAGAAAAAATAATGCCAGAAACTTTACTGTAAAAAAAGTAGTTACATTGGAGGCTGGCTCTTTGTCTTAGAATGTCCAAGCTTCCAAGTTGTTTTGATTAAAGCAACTGTAATTCCTTAGTCGGGAAGGACTAGTTAAAATAACCTTTAAAAAAAAATAGTTTATTTTGCAAAATTATTTTTTTTAAATCAAACTTTGCAAACATTTAAAATCTGAAACACCTGTTTCCTTTTGCCAATTTATCAATCTGGTAAACAGATTGATTACCGCTCCCATTGTCCCCTAATCCACACACACAGAGTTCTGGAAACTAATGGGTTTGTAGTCCAAAATCTCTCAGTGATGTTGAATAAGAGACAGCTTTATTTATTTCCAGAGGCATTGGAAGGAAACCTGACCCTGACTAAACATCCATAATGTCAATGCAATACTTGCCAAGTTTTATTAAATCTTCTCCAAAAAAGGCCAAATGGAAGACAGAATCAGACTGTGATTTATCCAGAGCAGGGAGTGGGAATTTGGGAGTTATCTGCTGTTAATAAAGAGAGTTGGAGCACAATGGTTTTCAAGTATGCATTTTATAAATAAGGATGTGGACAAGTAGCATGTGGACCAGTCAGTCCTGTAGAAAGTTAGCACCCACCGCAACCCTGGAAGAATGAAGTATTTTGAGAAATATTAAAAAGGCAGAATATTATATTTCTCTGAATAAGAAATGGAGAAACATGCTCTTGGAAAGCAGCCCCCACCTTCTTAATAGCCGACAACAGATGTCAGCACTTAAAAGATAAAGAGATAGATAGCCCTATTCATAAGCAAATGTCCTCACCCAAGATCCAACAAACATAGGATGAGCCCTCAGCCACAATAGGAATTGCCCAACGCCCCTTCATTGCATCACCCTCAGAAACTTATCAACCAAACTTATCTCAGACAAACGTCTAGGATTTGTACATGACCCCGAGTGAGTCTGACAACAGCCAATAGAATACATGTTCTTACACAGGAACAGGAACTTCAAGTGCAAAGTCCAAGAGAAGGTATAAATACTCCCTACTCTCAATTCCACATGGTCAGCTGCACCAGAACCATGTGCTTGGTGGTTTTGCTTCGTCATTAAATTTCAAATCAGCCATGTTTCTAGTGTCTCACCCCAGGCTTGGAACTGTACCAGATGGATATTTCTTTCAACAGTCTCAAATGTATTGGCCTTCCTAGATTTGGAACATGAAACCATCATTGGACCTTTGGTTGAATCAAGGATTGCAGTTCCTATGCTTGTAAAACATTTCAGTGGTGAATGGGTTGAAGATCTAAGTGCTAGAGCCCACTGCAACTACATAGCCAAAAAGGCATTAAGAGTTGTTAACCTAATCTTACGTAGCTTTTTCTCTGGTAATATCACACTACTAACTAGAGCATACAAAACATTTGCTAGACCAATACTCGAATACAGCTCATCAGTCTGGAACCCACATTACGTATCTGATATTAGCACAATTGAGAAAGTCCAGAAATATTTCACAAGAAGAGTTCTCCACTCCTCTACTCGTTGTAGAATACCTTATGCCACCAGACTTGAAATTCTAGAACTAGAAAACCTTGAATTACGCTGTCTTCGGTCTGATTTAAGCATGGTATATAAAATCATACATTGCAATGTCCTATCTGTCAATGAATACTTCAACTTCAACCATAACAACACAAGAGCACACAACAGATACAAACTCAAGGTTAACCGCACCAAGCTTGATTGCAGGAAATACGACTTCAGCAACAGAGTGGTCAATGTCTGGAATACTCTACCCGACTCTATAGTTTCTTCGCCAAACCCCAAAAACTTTAACCTTAGACTGTCTACTATTGACCTCACCCCTTTCCTAAGAGGTCTGTAGGGGGCGTGCATAAGTGCACCAACGTGCCTACCGTCCCTGTCCTATTGTTTCTTTTATTTTTCTTTTATTTTTCTTATATGTACCCATTTCATGTATTCATAACTATGTATACACTTATACTTATTATCTTGTAAACAATTGACAAATAAATAAATAAATAAAAATAAGATAGACAGAGTGGCTCCACTCTAGCTTAGCAACAGCCGGGCAATGAGGCTCTTTTGTCAGGATATGCCACTGAGAAATGGCATGTAGGTGGCCCCAAGTGTTCTTTCTTAATACCAAACACATTTCTCAAATGCAAAAGGGCAAAAGGGGAAAACAAATTCTCCTCTACCCAATTTTATAGGACACCCAGTGGTACTTAAGGCAAGTTAAGTTAAGCTCAGTTAAACCTGTGTTTTTCAAACTTAGTCAGTTTTAGAGCTGTGGACTTCAAGTCCCAGAATTCTGGCTGGCTGGGAAATTCTGGGAACTGAAGTCTATATATCTTAAAATTGCCAAGTTTGAAAAAGACGGGTTCAACTAATTCACTGGTGAATAGCTGGATTCACTGATGCTCCGTTTTGCCAATTCGGTGACAGTTTTACATTTTCCTGCATTTTGTGCCAAAGTTTTTGCAAGAGTGCAAATGGACCTAAATTTAATTTATGGATTTATATATTAGTTGATTTGCTTCTAAGATGCTTATTAAACAATTTCTTTTTTTAAATGCCAGCATGCCTCCAAGCTTGGGTGTTAGGAGGAATTTCCTAATGGTAAAAGCGGTTTGATCGTAGAATTAGAGCTCTGAGAGTTTGCCATCTTTGCTTCACTGGATATGTTCAATAGAGGCTGGAAGCAGCTGTTTGTGTCAGAAACTATGCCAATGCCAAGATAACAACAGGCGATTACAATGTATAAATGTCACAATTATATATTCGCTGTCAGACTTCCTTCAGTTTTGACTGGAAGCAAGGAATAAGAATTCAATCTTTATTTGAAGGAAGATAAAAATGATTAACATAAGTTCTCTAAATAAACATTATTTTCAAATAAGAAACAATTTAGAGCAACAAAACTCACTCTTCCCTGGGACCAGAGGTGGTATTCAGCAGGTTCTGACCAGTTCTGGAGAACCAGTAATGGAAATTTTGAGTAGTTCAGAGAACCGGCAAGTACCACCTCAGACTGGCCCCGCCCCCATCTATTCTCTGCCTCCCGAGTCCCAGCTGATCGTCGGGGTCTTCTTTCGTTGCCCTGCAGAGGAGAACGGAGCTGGAAAGCAGGTTAGTGAGGTGAGGAAGAAATGGAGATTTTGCAGTATCCTTCCCCTGCCAGGCCCACCAAGCCATGCCATGCCATGCCCACCAAGCCATGCCCACAGAACCGGTAGAAACATTTTTTGAATCCCACCACTGCCCTGGACCTTCCATACAGCAGACTGGCTGGCTCCATCTTTTGAGAAGGAAGGGTATCTTCCCTTACTCCATCAACTTAAGAGTTGATAGCTGTTTTAGCAGCATGAAAAATAACCCTCCTGCGTATGTCATGATGGCTGATATAATCAGCATATAAATAGCAACATTGGTGCAGTGACACTATAGGTAGTCCTCAACTTACGGCCACAATTGGGAGCAGAATTTCCGTTGTTAAACAAATGAGCCATGCCTGATTTTATACTTTTTTGCCATGGTTATCAAGCAAATCAGTCCAGTTCAATGAATCATGCGGTCGTTAAGCAAATCCAGCTTCCTCCACTGACTTTGCTTGTTGGATGTCAGCTGGGGAGGTTGCCAATGGCGACTGTGCGAGCCTCGGGCACTGCAACCCTCGTAAATATAGGTCAATTGCCAAGGACCAAAATGTTAATTGCATGACTGTGGGGATGCTGAGATGTAGGATTACCAGTTATAAATCACTTTTTTCAGTGTGTTGTAACTTCAAACAGTTGCTAAATGAATGAGTGTAAGCCGAGGACTACCTGTATTACATATGCATTTTGATTTGGGTCCCTGCACTCAGCAAGGTTGATTCTAAAGTGGTACAGTGTGTGTGTAGAGACAGTGAGAGAGACAGAGACAGAGAGGAAGGGAGAGACAGAGAGAGAGACAGGGACAGAGAGAGACAGAGAGAGAAAGAGGAAGGGAGAGAGTGAGAGAGACAGAGACAGAGAGAGAAAGAGACAGAGAGAAAGAGACAGAGAGACAGAAATGCAGAAAAATGCAGAAAAGAAAAACGATATTACACAAAAGAAGTAGCACCTGATTTTCTTTGCAGCAGTTACAAACAAGCTTATTTTCTCCCTCTCCCTTTAAATTTTTCATGCATATTTCTGCTGTCTTCATATTCAACCTTTTTTTAATTAACGGAAACAAAAATCACCCAGGTCATTTTAAACTGTTTTCAGCAAAATAAACAAATCATCAAAGCTTTTTAATCTTTGATGAAAGCACTTATTATTTTACACATGGTTAAACAAGTTTATTTTATATTCTTTCCTCCTAGGCAATCTTCCAATACCAAGTTTCCCAACCGTGGCAACTTTAAGATGTGCGGATTTCAACTCCCAGAATTCCCCAGCCAGCCATTCCTCATGCTGGCTGAAGAATTCTGGGAGTTGAAATCCTCACATTTTAAAGGTTGGGAAATCCTATTCTAATAGATCAGGGGTGTCAAACTTGCGGCCCTTGGGTCGGATGCATCACATGCTGGCCATGCCCACTCCCGGTTTAGCGGAGGGGGGGGGAAGGTGCGATACATCACATGACGCCACAATGCCATGAATTTGACACCCCTGTAATAGATGTTTGCTGGGCAAAGTTACCTTGGTGTTGAAGTATAGTTGTATAACTTGATCTTTTTGTTATCCCATCTTTCTCTTCTCCAGATACTCATTCTCCAGAAATCTCTTCAAGAGCCCCCTTCTGACTTTCCTTCTAATCAGATCCCCAGGGAAACTGAGAGGTTCCTGCTCATCTATCTCCGGGTGGCCACTTGGAACCAGATTCTCGATCCCTGGGTCTACATCCTCTTCCGCCGAGCAGTGCTGAGACGCATCTACCCCAGCTTCAGGCCCAGGCCTTCTATTGTCTCTCTGTACCCAGTGCTCAACCCCTCCCTACGGAAGAAATTTACTCAGGAATCTGTGTTGCAGTAGCAAGATCTTGTATTGAGCCAAAGAAGTCCAGCTCATAGGATTCCCCCTTTAACAGGGGCAAGAGCGCTCTGGATGGCTATGCTTTACCGGTAGTCCTCGACTTACAAACAACAATTAGGGCCAAAATTTCCATTGCTATGGAAGACAGTGAGTTGTTTTGCCCCATTTTATGATGCTTCTTGCCACAGTTGTTAAGCGAATCACCGTACTTGTTCAATTAGCAACACAGTTAAGTGAAATCTGGCTTCCCCACTGACTTTGCCTGTCAGAAAGTCATAAAAGAAGTCGTATGGTCCTGGGACACTACAACCGACATAAATACATGCCGGTTGCCAAGTAACCTTTATCATGTGCCCATGGGGATGCTGCAGTGGTTGTATAAGTGTGAAAAATGATCGTAAATCATTTTTTTCAGTGCCACTGTAACATTGAACAGTCACTAAACAAATTGTTGTAAGTCGAGGATTACCTGAACTATACCTATACTGCTTGATAGTTTGCATTGTACTAAAGGTCCTGGCAGTGTACTATGACTTTTCTCTAAGCTACAATATAAATATAAGGCCCGTGGTTAGAATGCAGTATTGCAGGCTACAACTGCCGGCTGCCTTGCAATTCGGCAGTTCGAATCTCACCAGGGCTCAAGGTTGACTCAGCCTTCCATCCTTTCGAGGTTGATAAAATGAGGACCCAGATTGTTGCGGGCAATACGCTGACTCTGTAAACTGCTTAGGGAAGGCTATAAAGCATTATGAAGGGGTATATAAGTCTAAGTGCTATTGCTATTGCTAAAGTTCTGAGTAATGAACCCAACCAATCCAGCCACTCTGAGACTTTCGGCTTTCTCAAAGAACTGCTTTATTGAGTACATCATATCGGCACTTTTGAAATGCAAAACCAGCTCTGGTTATTTCTCATGCTTTCAGTATAGTTAAAGCATAGGCAGCCCCCTCCCTTCTTGTCACGAAGTCACACTGTCCAGTGAGGTGTCCTGGAGTCTCCTTGGTAACCTCTTCCAGTCTCTGGCCAGCACCTGTTGGGATGACCTTGGTTCCCATGAGATAGTTAGGTGTTGATGTCATGCCTGACATTCTCCTTCCTCCCCACCCCAAAGGGCATCAAGCTGAGAAACAGAGAAAATGGCTGTGACAGGCCCGATCCGTTTCAAAATGGACAGCTATTCCATTGGATGTGGCCTTTCGGCTCCACAGGCTCCTGCCATGGTACAACCCATAGCCCCAAATGTAGCATGTAGCTTCACATTGGAATCTTTCTGAGAGTAGGAAAGACAGTGCCTCAGAATGGAAGAAAGGCAGGAAGATACAAGTAGGCCTTAAATTACAGCTGGTTGCTTAGCAACCATTTGAAGTAATTGTCAGGCTCAATTATGGTTGTAATTCAAGGATTACCTGTAGTTTGGCAACCTGACACAGATGAAGAGAAGGAGCCAGTTTTTAAGCACGAAGTTGGTTGATGGGGAAATTGATCCCTAGTGGGACTTCAGAGGAGAAGACTAAATTGCAGGATGACCAGGGCAATTCAAAATGCATGGATTTATTCAAAATAAATGATTGTTGCAGTAATAAATCCTGTGGCAGTATACCATATACTTGTGTTAGTCATCTTTTGGATCCTTTCATTATCCTAGCAAGCTGGATTTCAAAGCATTGGAAAATTACTGTGGATATTTCAAGTTTAGTTTGCCCCAAGCAATCCCTATATCCAGATTGAAGCAAATGAGTTCAGCTAGCAAAAAAATTAAAAGGTTGGTGTTTATTTGTTAAACATCAGCTAAAATTTATATATAAGCCAGCCAGCTGATCTATCTATCTATCTATCTATCTATCTATCTATCTATCTATCTATCTATCTATCTATCATCTATCTATTTTTTGAGGTTCTCACGGGTATTTGTATGTGGATCTTTGGTTGTTCGGGTTTTCTCCCGTGTAAGATTCGAAGTATCTAGGCAACGTTTCGATGAAGTCTCATTCATCATCTTCAGGCTTCTGTCTTCATACATACATACATACATACATAAAAATGCCTCAGCTGGCTGGCCAAGCCAGGATAAAAGGCAACTAAATGCTGGAAGAAAGAAAAACACGAGCAATATGTCTATGGAGAATCTCAGTCTCATCCAGGTCATGGTTGTCCCAAAGGTGCTTTTTCAAAAGGCAACTGGACTTTCTGGTTTTCCTTTGAAGACGTTTTTGCTTCTCATCCAAGAAGCCTCTTCAACTCTGAGCAACAGGCAAGAATTTACCTGATCTACATAAATATCTATATATATTCACAAGCATAGATGTTTCAAAGGAACTAGAATACTGTAAGTCAGTGGTTCCCAAAGTGGGCAGTACCATCCCGTGGGGGGCGGTGGGATGCCTTAGTGGGGCGCTGAGAGGCAAGGGGGCCGGCAAGGGAGCGCTAAGAGGTGGCATGGGGGCGGCAGGGAACAATTCAGGGGTGAGAAAAAATCCCGCCGCTGCGTTCGAGGCAAGGCCCCGCAGGATCATCCCATTGACTTGCACGCTCCGGTGCAAGGAGCTCCGCCCTGAATGCAGTGTTGGGAAAGGAGAGCAAAGCCAGAGTAGCTTTGCTGTCCTTTTCAAATATCCCGCCGCCGCCGTGCGGGGCAGCGCCCCAAACGCAGCGTTGGGAAAGGAGAGTGGCTTTGCTCTCCTTTTCAAACACCCCACCACTGCCGCATTCCACCCCATTGAGCCCCTTGCACTGGAGGCACCTCCCCAAGCAAGTCCGAACGGAGCGGTGCACGAAGTCAATGGGGTGAGCCTGAGAGAGGGAAAGAGAGAGAGGAGAGAGAGAGAGAGAGAGAGAGAGAGAGAGAAGGAAGAAGAGAAAGAGAAAAGGGAAAGAAAAAGGGACAAAGAAAGAGGAGGGGATGGAAGGAAGGGACAGAAAGAAAAAGAAATAAAGAAGGAGGGAGGAGAAATATAAGGAGATATCTATTCTAGTCCAATCACCTGCTCCAGCAGGGTTAGAAGGGAGGGAGTGTGTGTGTGTGTGTGTGTTCTTGTAATTTACCAATACATTTTGGTTTTGCCTTCTTCAGAATTGGCACTGTAATACACTGGGGAAAAGTATTTTTTCAGGGTGGGGATCTGATCAAATGGATCCTGTTTAAAGCCTCAACAAAATCTGAGAGCTTCCTGATAGTCTTGGCCATGTTTCGTCCACAAAACCTTTAGTTAATAGAAGCCAAAGATGTTTCAATGTCCTTGCAAAGATGCTGGCAAAGATGTTTCAATGTGGAAAATGGCCTGTGGATGCATCAGCTCTCTCTCGCTCTCTCTCTCTGCCCCTTCATCCCTTCATGCCCCCCCTTTGTTATCCCTTTTTCTTTCTTTCCCTTTTCTCTTTCTTTTCTTCCTTCTCTCTTTCTCTTTTCTCTCTCTCTCTTTCTCTCTCCCAGGCTCACCCCATTGATTTGGTGCACCGCTTTGCTTGGACTTGCTTGGGCAGGTCCCTCCAGTGCAGCAGGCTCAATGGGGTGGACCTGCGGGGCCGGCACCTAGAACGCGGCAGTGCCAGCATGTTTGAAAAGTAGAGCAAAGCCAGAGCTCAGTAATTTTTGCTGCAAAGAATCACAAAAGCTTCTAGGTTGTGCACAAGAAGGAACACACATGTCAATGCAATTCAGCAGCATAAAATAAAGAAATACAAATAAAACAAATCAACAAGAATCGGCAAAACATCTCTGATTAGATTTTATTCACTACTAGAATCTAATCAGAGATGCTTTGCCGATTCTAGTCCAATGACCTGCTCCAGCAGGATTAGAAGGGAGTATGTATATATGCGTGTGCGTGGTTGTCAAAACTCCAAAAACAAGAAGGTCTGGGGAGGCCAGTCATAAATTAGAACACTTGATAAGCAACTGGCCATTAAGTGAGGGCCACTTGTATTTGGTTTGCCAGTCACCAAATCATGCTCACCCAGCCATGTGACCAGCAAGCCATGCCACCAGTTATGTGACCAGCAAGCCACGCCTACTCAGTCATGTGACCAGCAAGCCATGCCCACCCAATTACGTCACCAGCAAACCACACCCTCAAATTAGGCCATGCCCATAGAAATTTGAATCCCGCCCCTGGGTGGGGGGCATTGAGGATGAGTTTATAGCACCAAGGGGGCGGTGGACTGAAAAAGTTTAGGAACCACTGCTGTAAAATCAAGGTGTCTAAACTTGGCAACTTTAAGGCTTATGAATTTCAACTCCCAGAATTCCCCAGCCAGCCATGTAGGGAGTAAACGTTTGGCTATTCCAGGCCTAATCCCTTTATGAACATAATAAAGCAAAATAGAGATGGAAAGAAGAACAAGAGGTGATCCCTCCTGCATTCTGTACCTTAAAGGAAACATTTTGGTGCATGTGGATGATATACCCCAGAAAAAGAAACTTTAGAAGCTTCAAGGTAAAGCTATTTCAGGTTCCCCTCTCCTCTTAATGGAGTTTGGAGAAAGAATAGCTGTCAAAGAAGTGTCCAGAAGTATTCAGAGAGTTATAAATGGCAGGTATATTTTGGAATCCTTCATAAATTCCACCTAGGATGCAGAGGAACTTAAAAGTATCCAGCAGTATTAATAATAAATTGCAAATACTGTAAAGAGTCAGCTGTACAGTGCTTAAACAGTAAACATGAATGTTTTGTTATTATGATTTAAAAATCTAGTTTTCAAAGGCTTCATCATCCACATGGCCCATGAACCATGGCATGGATGTGGCCCAATAGTTCCTTTTGTCTGCTCTGATTTTATGCTGTTTGTCTCTTAGCTAGTCACAATTGAGGAACTAGTTGCTCCAGTTTTAAAGTAGGGTTTGTTCTTTTCTCCCAATGCTGTTGGGTCTTATGTAGGCCCCTTATATCCATGGGTTTAATGCTATTATGAAAAAAATGCTAGACTTGCATTTATAAAGTAGATTGTGGAGTCCGTTGTGTTCCCTAAATTTGGTTGTTTGCTTGTAGATGTCTCACTTAGGGCACTGATGATGTTACCTAGTTGGGTAATGAAATGTCTGCAAGCAGAGGAAAATTAAGCAAATCTCATTTCACGATGTACGTTAATGAAATCCTGGAAAAGAAGCGGTTTTTAAAAATATTTTTAATTATTTCAAAAAACAAACTGGCAGGCATAAACAAAATTGCATATAAAACACAAACACAATTATCGTGTCGAAGTGGGTAAGAGGATTATACATATTGTGCACAAAAAAGGAGTATGAAATAGCTTAGTAATGAAAGTAATGGCAGAAGATGAGAAAAAGGAAACATAGTGAAAACAACACGTGTTACAACAACACATCCTCCATACCTTTTTATTTATTTATTTATTTTTATTTGTCAATTGCTTCCTATCCTCACAAATCATCCTTTTTCCCAGAGCACTTCATAAACCACCTTTTTTTTCTTTAATTTTTTCAACTCCCTTTTTTTGGGGATCTCAGCAAGGCCAGCTCATCACCCAATTCTCGGGTCCTTCAGTTTGATTCATTCTTCCATCTTCATTCATTCACTCCTCATTAAATGACTAAACCACTTCAATGTGATTCTTATATCCTGATTGCTCCCCTTGGTATCCTCAGTCATTCCGAACCCATTCATTCTTGCCACATGTTCATATGACAAAATAAAGATAGTCCTTGACTTACAACCATTCAATTAGTGACTGTTTGAAGTTAGGATGGCATTGAAAAAAGTAGCTTATGACCCTTTTTTACACTTAACAATCTTTGCAGCATCCCCATGGACACGTGATCAACATTCAGATACTCGGCAACTGGCAGAGGATGAGACATATTTGTGATGACCCAGGGTGGGATACAAAATAAATACAGTCACAAAAAACAGGTGAAGCCCCTTTTATTCCTTCACTTTGCTTCCAAAGTTCCAAATATCCTTGACTGGAGACAAAAAAATCCCACATGAGCAGTTACCAGAAGGAGGAAATGCCATTTTAAATGAGTAAAAGAGTAAAAAGCAACACAAACCAGGCGAGATAAGGGCTGGAGGGCGTCCACAGATAACAGAACACACACTGGGAAGGACGCCAAACTCAGAGAGGAACCATAAACTAGAGATATTTCCATGCTTTGTTTCCAGCACTCACCCATACGCATGTCCGTCCTCTTATTCAGTTGTCACAGCTGCAGCCCATGAAGAGGATCAAGGCCCTCTCCTCCTGAATAGACCACGTCTCTCCCTTATCCTCTCCTCCCTGCGTGCCTTAGGATGGAGAGGGGATGGGCTTGGGTCCTCCTCTGACTGCCCAGCCAGCCTCTGCCCTTCCTCAGCCTCCTCCACAATCTCCAGAGCCACACTTCCACTCTCTGTCAGCTGTTCCTCCACTCCCTCAGAGTCAGTCTCCACCAGAGGCATGACATATTTATGACCCCCATTTAAAATGGCCCCATTTTATAACCTTTCTTGCCTCCATTGTTAAGTGAATCTGACTTCCCCATTGGTTTTGCTTGTCAGAAGGTCGCAAAAAGTGATCACATGATCTTGGGACACAGCAACGGTCATAAATATGAACCAGTTGCCAAGCATCTGAATTTTGATCACATGATCATAGGGGATGCTGGAAAGGTCATAAGTGTGAAAAATGGTCATAAGTCACTTTTTTCAGTGCCGTTGTAACTTTGAACGGTCACTAAATGAACTATTGTAAGTTGAGGACTACCTGTAAAATGTTTTGCTTAGTAACATTTTGGGTTCAGTAGTTGTCATAAGTCAGGAGCTACCTATATTCCTTTCAACTTTAGGTGTCTTCTAATACACCCTTCTCACTTCCATATAACCAAGTGGAATACGGTTAGTTCTTGACTTACGACCACAAACTGAGTCCAAAAAGCAGACTTACATATAGAGTCATTTCTATTTCTTTTATCCAAGATAGAGGTAAACATCCTAACAATGAAACTCTTGCAAAGAAACAACCAAGCTCAGAGAGCAACAAGGATGACCATAGTTCAACCCTGAGCTACAAATACTCTCTTCCATTAATACTAACAATTAATCCTAAGGTGATCTCTCTTTGCTTGCATATATTCAAGCAGAAGTTAATTAACTATGAGTTGGAAAGGCATCTCTGCATAGTGAAAGGAGGTTATCCATTCCAACTCTATGAACGATTCTGTAAAATGATTGGACTGAATAGCCCAGTTATTCTCTAGAGGCTTCTTGAAACTAATTAGGACCAACTGAAATTTTCTATGCAGGGTGAAGATTGCTTTTGTTCCAAATGGGTTTTGAAAATGACAACAGTATATGTTATATTTTGGGCAAAATCCATCAAAGGGTAGGTGAGGAACCTTGCTTTCCTCAAGAGCAGAGGTGTCCAACTGGTGGCTCACAGGCCGAGTGCATCATGCACTGGCCACCCCAGCTCCGCGAAGGGAAAAACTGTCACAATACATCATGTGATGGCGACGTGATGCTGCGAGTTTCACACCCATGCTCAAGAGCCTGGTCTTTGGAAGAGATTTATCTTTTTAAAAATCAAGCACCAACTACAAAAAAATTACATAAGAAATCAACTGTATCCTCAGGGAATGGTTAAAAAATCAAGACAGCAGTTGCAACTGTGGGATTGAAATCCCCATTTTTAATGGGTTAGGTTTAGGGTGTTGCATGAGTCATATTATCGTGGCTGTCCTCTTGACTTCCTTCACTAGGCCCTGCTGAAACCACTGTGAAGACTGATGGTTCAAATCCTTTCCAGTTACAAAACTGGACTAAAAATTTAATAGAAGCCTGAAATTGCAATGTGGTGGGTAGCCAAGAAGCAGTGTGTCTCCTAGCATTCTCCTATCTATTCTGCAATTATAAGGAGTGCAACTTAAACATCTTAACCAGAGAAGATGCCATCCTGACTTGTTAATGTGGACTTTCAGGGGAACAATTGTATTTTGGGATACTACTGGAAGAAGATCTAATATAGATGCTAATTAGAAGTAACCACCCACACGGTAGTATCTCTCTGTTCCCTCCATATAAGCAAGTTCCTTCCACCCCAACAGGAGAGCATGTGTTCAATGGTGCTACTATTTGAAGTCACCCCTGTTAATTTTTTGCAAAGGTGTCAGCCTTGAGCCATGGGTGATAATTCTGGATGGAAATCCCAGATGTGGATGTCAGTGTGCGCAAGATACGGAGAATTTGGAGAGCAGAGAAAAAGAGGGAAAGGGTGAGCAGGGTGGCAAGGAAAAGAAACAGCCTTCAATGCCCAACCCACCTCCTGAAACTACTCCGAGATTCCCCTGCTCTTGCAAACTGCAGTCCACACCTCTGAGACAAACTCTTCCGGGAAGGCAAATTCACCCAGGAGCAAATCCAGTCTGCGAGCAAAGTCTTCGGGGCTCTGGCATTCTTTGGTGATCTCCACCATGCTCGAGGCTGCGGAAAATGAGCCTGAGGTTAGGATGCAGCACTGGGATAAAACATCATTTGGAGCATATTTGGACATGTTCTGGGGTGCATTCATAAAAAGGCTGCTAGGGAGGGCTGGGCCTGTGGTGGGGACACCCAATTGAAGACGAGGTATACTGTGGGGTATTGTTCAGCGTCTCAGTGAGAGCCCAAGGATCCCACAGGTACTCCTGCAAATAAAGGTTTGTGGCAGGCTCGCTACTCAGTTAATTCAATAATTACCCAGGATCCTTGTTTGATTATTAATTTAATCAAGAAGCCTAATGGATACCAATCTGGTGGACGGTCCACCAGTTCCATCTCCTTAAATTCAATGGTGGAGATGGGAAGCACATGGGTATCCAATAGTGCCATGTTGCCTACTTCTGATATCGTTTTAGACAAGATTAAGGGAATTTCATAACCTAAAGAACCCCGTCTAAGACAGTTCTCTTTATCTCTCTTTAATTGTTAGCTTCATTTCACAGGAAAACATGTACGAATTGTCCTGCTGTATCAAACTGAAAATCCATCTTCCTCAATAGTTATCCAGATTCAGCACCCTTCTCTACAGTGGTGTTTTTTCAATCTTGGCGCCTTTAAGATATGGCAGACTTCAACTTTCAGAATTCCCTAGCCAACTGGCTAGGGTATTCTGGGAGTTGAAGTCCGCACATTTTAAAGTTGCCAAGGTTGAGAAACACTATTCTACAATAAAATTCCTCAAATCTGGAATCTGAGGCAGGCTGTCTCCCAATCTGGAAGTCTCACCCAGGCAGTAGTGAGGGCAAGGTGAAAGGAATCGTCACATTTTTTTTTCAATCATATCATGTGTCATTCCCTACTCACCCAATTCGAGGTCACGTATACCCATGTAGCTTTCCAATAAGTCATCCATCTTTTCAGCAGCTTCCTCCTCAAACTCACTTGGCTGTGAAGAAAAGAAAGAAGGAGATCAAATGGAACTGAAATGCCAGGGTTGACAGGAAATTCTTGGAGTGTTTCTCAACCTTGGCGACTTTCAGACATGTGGAGTTCAACTCCCAGAATTCCCCAGACAGCCAAGATGGTTGGGGAATTTTGGGAGTTGAAGTCCACACATCTTCAAACCACCAAGGATGAGAAACAGTGGGGTGCACAACAGTTCAGAAGCAATGAAATTTGGTGCCTTCTCATGATCTTTCAGAGGCTTCTCCTGTTACAACTGGCTAGGCATCTAACAGGTATTTTACTGAGGTTAGCCCTGAGACAATCAGCTCACTTCCAACCAACCACCAAGTTTCTTATATACAGTAATGTGAGAATATGGGCACCTGGTTAATCCGATCCCTGTCCCAGAGCATACTCACAGCCTGCTCTATGGTAGCAGTGCCTGTTGCACGCAGCCGTAGTGTCTCCCTTCCACTGCCTATTTTCCCCTCACTTGAGCTCTTGCTGCTTCGTGTCCTCTGGCTGATCATATCTACAGAGGGGAGGAGAAAAGAAGACAAAGAACTCAACATCTGGTTCAAAGACAGTGGACATAACAGAAGATGTTTGAGCACAAGCAAACTTTCAACAGAACGAAAAAGTTACAGAATTCACTTTTTTTTTTGCTAGAACCCCTTGAAATTCATAAACAATTGTGTAAAATAGAAAAGGGGGGTGGCTTGAAGACTAGAGGCAGTTGATTAGTACACCTTGTAAGGCATCTACTAGGAGAAGAATGCCATTCCTTTGGGCCATAACTGGAATTTAGGGAGCGTGTTATGGACACATCGACAAAAGGCCAGTTATGGGATGCAGCCATCCACATGTTATTTGCTAAGAAGTCTTCTGAGATCAGTTAGGCGATGCTCTCATACACATATGTATTATGCTAACACTTTTGTAGCTTGCTTATCTCTCCTTTAATTTTTTCAAATTAAACACATCTTTAAAAAATTAAAAATCAGATAAGGCACAGAGCCATGTCAAGAATCGAGAAATTAGAATGACAGTCATAGGCAGTTCTCAAGCCCTTATACAAAAGTTCAAATGGTAGGATTATTGGGTCAAACTGAATGAATGACTGAAGATAGGAAATGATAGATGAGGAAGAGGAGGAGGAAGAGGAGGAGGATGAAGATGATGATGATGATACAAAGGTGGCACCAGAATAGAGACAAAGTAATAGAAAAGGAGCTAAAGTGCTCTGGAATTCAAACAGACAAGCACCTGCTACATAATACTCCAGACTTAACAATTGTTGATAAAAAAGACAAAACAATCTGGATAGTGGATGTGGCAGTACTTAGAAATAGTAGAAGAGAAGAGAAAGAACTGGAGAAAATAATAAAATTCAAAGACAGGTGAATAAAACGACTGTAGCAAAAGAAACAAAAATAGAATAAATAGTGAGAGGCACCTTTGGTGCCATCCCAAATGTTCGATGGGTCCGCGTGTAAAGGAGAGGCAGGACACAGTGGGAACTGTAAGATGAGTTTATTTCAAAGTTGGTGTAAAAAAGTGCCGCTTCCGCCGAAGGCTCTGGCTTTTATAGCTAGAGCTGTCCAAAGTTTCAGCCACTGACGGGACTTCATTTTTCCTGCCAGTGGCTGGACCAATGAGTGGAGTCTATTAGTCGACTCCACTCCTTGGCCATATTTGGTCATATACAACAACCCTCCCCTCTTAGTCAGTGTTCCTCCAATCAGCTCTCACCTATGGTACGTGGTCACATAAGTAGGCAGGGCTTTGAGGGGTGCGACTGGACCTGCACACCTCACTTGCACCTGGGGCAGCGGCCCGAGCAGACGGGTCTGCCACTGCTCCGATCCCCACCAGTGGAACCATCTCGAAACTTTCCTCTGGCATGGCAGGGACCGTCGAGCCTGAGGCCTCAGAAGGATACCACAGGACTCCCTCTTTGTAAGATAAGTGTCTCCGCCGTAGTTGCTCAGGGGTTGGAATCTGCGGGGTTGGTGTTTGTGATCTGTGTTGTTCTGTGTTTGCGTGTCAGGTGTTTGGCTGGTTGTCTGAGACCGGGACCCGGTCCCGTAGTTGATTGATGTGCCATTCCCATAGTCTCCCTTCATCTGTTTCTAATCTGTAGGAGTGGGGCCCTGTGGTTTTGATTACCCTAGCTGGCACCCACGTTGGTCCCCCAGTGTAACTGTGAGCGTAGACTGGGTCCCCTATGGTGAATTGACTGCATCTCCTGGTGGAATCCGGGGGTTTCTCTGTGCTGTAGTTGGGATGGACATGGTCTAGCATAGTCTGCAGTCTCCGAGACATTAACAGTTCTGCTGGGCTGCATTGTGTTGTAATGTGGGGTGTAATATGTTGGACTAGGAGCATTCTGTCAATTCTTTCCTGCCAGTCCCCTTGGCCCATTCGCTGTAGTGTTTCCTTCATGGACTGAACCATGATCTCTGCTTGGCCATTCATGGCCGAGTGAGCTGGCGCTGATAGCATGTGTTGGATCGCCAGTCCAGCTAGGAAAGCCTCAAATGGCTGCGAGGTGAACTGTGGCCTGTTGTCTGAAATTAGGACATCTGGTAGCCCGTAGGTGGCAAATAGGCATCAGAGTGCTCTTATTGTTGCCTCTGATGTGATGGATTTCATTAATATTACTTCCAGCCACTTTGAGTATGCGTCAACAACTATGAGGAATGTTTGCATTCCTTTGCAGTGTCCTGCAAAGTCGATGTGTATTCTGGCCCATGGTGTTCTAGGTGTCTCCCACTTCCTGGGTTTTACAGCTGGGGGTGCCGGCCTGGTCTCTTGGCAGGGAGTGCACATGGCGACCCATGTCTCTATTTTCTTGTCCAGCCCCAGCTACCATACGTAGCTCCTGGCTAGGGATTTCATTCGGACTATTCCAGGGTGGCCCTCATGAAGTATTTCTAATATTTTGTTTCTTGTGGTGGGGGATAACTACCCGGTCCCCCCACAGTAGACAGCCCTTTAAAACCGATAGTTCAGCTTGTCTATTTTGGTATGATTTGTATTCCTTCCCTTGGGCTGCCTCCAGCCATCCCCTCCACACCCAGTTCGAAATCTGTGCCATAGTTTTGTCACGAGCAGTGAACCTCACGATCTCTGAGGACATCATCATTCCGGCCATAAGTTCTCTATTAGCAGAACTGTCGTGGATGGTGCTGGGTCTTCAGCTGTGTCTGGGAGAGGGCAATGGCTGAGGGCGTCAGTGTGAGCGATGTCTTTCCCTGGCCTGTGGAGTACGCAGTAGCTGTATGCTGCCAGGAATACTGTCCATCTCAACATCCTGGGTGACACGATGTTCGGTGTGGGTTTGTCGCCGGAGAGGATGCCCAGTAAAGGTTTATGATCAGTGATTAGGTCGAACTGCTTGCCATACAGGTATTCAACTGCGGTAAGTGCTTCCTTGTTGATCTGGCTGTAATTTCTTTGTGTCTTTGATAGTGTTTTTGAGAAACGATGGGGGCGATGGGGGCTTCAGTCCATCCAAGAGTGTTGCTTCTACATCCTTGGAAGCGCCATACAGTTCATTAAGACTTTTCCATGGTAACTGTAGGGCAGTAGCTGGGTCATCTAAGTGGGATGCCAAAAGTGCCCTCGGTATTTCGGCAGACTGTGGCCCTAGCCATGCTATCAAAAGAGAGGTAGGACACAGCGGGAACTGTAAAATGAGTTTATTTCAAAGTTGGTGTAAAAAAGTGCCGCTTCTGCAGCAGGCGCCGGCTTTTATAGCTGGCGCTGTCCAAAGCTTCAGCCACTGATGGGACTTCGTTTTTCCCGCCAGTGGCTGGGCCAATGACTGGACCAAACATCTGGAACACCTCTTAAACATCACCAGCATTGACAAACTGAACATCAGTTAATTTCAAATGGCTGCTTTACTTGTAATGGCTTACATCCTATGAGATACCTTTAACACCATCAAACTACAACATCCCAGATCCTTGGAAAGGACTAAAATAATAGATGGACAAAAATGCAAAATCCCATCTAAACATCTGGCTGACTATGCAATGAACAATAATGACTTTAATTCTTAAAGTGCCTTTTTTTTTTTTGAAAGATAGCAACTTATATCAAGGCATTGTGTCACATTTTATAGGTGGATTAGTCTGAGGCTTGCTAGGGTGTTTTAAAAAGTACTATGAGCTGGACCTTCCATTGGGGAGGTCATTACGACGTGAAGTTCTTTTGTATGTGTAATACTTTTAAAAAAGAAATGGGGCTTCAACCACACAGTCACAGCAACCATTTTGATTTTTATATATCCTGCCTGGACACCCTTTGCTCTGGGTTATTCAATCTTTTCTTCCCTAAAAGGAAAAAAATGCACAAAAAATCAAGGACAAATCTGAAAGGATTCCAAATTGAGCATGGAGGTATCAGGAGGACACAATAGTCCCCTGTGAAAGAGTTGAAACATAAATACATGCCAATTGCCAAGTGCCTGAATTTTGATCATTATGAACCTCATGCTGCAACAGTTGTGTGAAAACCAGTCATAAATCACTTTATTCAGTGTCATTGTAGCTTCAGTCACTAGACAAATAGTTTTAATGTCTGTACACATTTTCCTCACAGAAATGGAGAACTTTTAACCATACAGCTCTGAGCATCCTACACTATGGGCCATGTTGGCTATCACTCTTGGACGCAGTTATCTGCCCATATTCGGGGAGTCCAGATTCCCATGCCAACCTCTTTTCATTTTAGCAGACTAAATTAGAAATGAAAACAAGAGGATTTCTTTTCTTTTCTTTTTGGCTTTTCGCAACAGGGAATTGACTTCAACCTAGCAGCAGTCTGAGATCCCAAGCCATATTTTTAATCAAAGCTGAATTAAATGAACTGTATGGCTGTAGCATGCCTTGTTAAAATTCCTGGTATGCAATCTGGGAATTGTTCTCATCTGTGACATTCTTTCAAAATGGCCGGTGAAACAGTTCTGCTGATTATCATTTCATAAGGTTACAATATACATCAGCTGCTCCTTAGCTCAAGCTCCTTGGGGAGCTGATAATATTTAGAATTTCCATAAGACAGCAACCTGTTTTCCAAACTGTAAGAAGGGTGATTTTCTACCCTTGATCTGATTTCCTCGTGTGCTAGATAAAAATAAATCTAGCTAGATAAAAATAAAAAGAAGAGAAAGGGAGGGAGGAGGAGATGAAAACTAGGGAAAATGAAGAGAGAAGCCAGGAGAGGCTTTAACTGAGACTGGATTTTTATAATATAATCTGGAACAGTTAAAACAATTAAAATTAAACAATTTTAAGGAAATCCAAAGTTCGAAAGAACGTACGAATATAGGAGAAAATAATTCCGAACAACAAAAATCAAAGCAGCAAATAAAAATGAAGACTAAAGCAAAAAAAAAAAAGTATTTCCAGCCTCAAATAATTAAACAAACGAACAATGCAAGGGGTCAACTCTTTGGGGGAGCTTTTCATAATCTTGGTGCCACTGTAGAGAAGACCCTGTCCCTTGCTTTCACCAATTTATCCACTGTTGGGGATGGGCTATATAGCAAAGAACCCCTGAAATAGATCTTAAATTACAGCAAGATTAACATGGGAAAAAGAGGGTTATTCAGATACTTAAAAACCGTTTGGATTCTACAGATAAGAACTACTAGCATTATGAACTGAGAGTCTGAGACCAAAAGCAAAATGGCAACCATTACAACTGATGTCTTTGAGACAGAATTGCTGATTAAGTAAGATGAGTACAGGTAGTCCTCGGCTACAACCATTTCTTTAGTGACCGTTCAAAGTTACAACATCACTGGAAAAAAGCGACTTATGACTGTTTTTTACACTTACAGCCATTGCAACATCCCCATGGTGACGTGATCAAAATTCAGATGCATGGCAACTGGCATGTATTCATGACGGTTGCAACGTCCCAACGTCACAGGATCACCTTTTGGGACCTTCTGACAAGCTATCTCCACAACAGGTGGTCTATCTATCTATAGAGACTGGATTCTCCATCTTGGAAGGTTTTTAAGAAAGCCCTTCACAGGAGATTTGATTGGTTTTCTTGCAGGTTGGTTGCAGAGGGCTGAACTAGATCAGTGGTGGCTAACCTTTTTGGGCTCCTGTGCCAAAAATTGTGCATGCTCGCATGCCAGCACCTAGAAGGCAATGCGTGCGTGGGGGCCCCACGCCCCCTATGCATGTGCAAGCACACTGCACGCCTCTGCGCATGCGCATAACCCCCCATGCGCCCTGCGCATCTCTGCACATGCACGTGTGTCTCCTGCACCCAGGGGTGGATTCAAATTTTTTAACAAGCGGTTCTGTGGGCGTGGCTTAGTTGGTGGGCATAGCTTGGTGATCATGTGACTGGGTGGACATGGCTTAGTAGTCATGTTACTGGCTGGGCATGGCCAACTTAACATCATTCACATCGAGGCACGCATCTCCTCGCCTGGCCTCTCATGACTGTGGGGATGCTGCAACAGTTGTAAGTGTGAAAAACGGTCTTAAGTCACTTTTTTCAATGGTCACTCCACACAAGTAAAGTACCAGCAAAGGAGGGGAAAAAAAACTGGAGAGGTTCCTGAGACAGGAAGTCTAGTCCTGCCAAGAATATAATAAGGGTTAACTGAGAGGCAGTTTCTGTAAGCAACACCAGAATGTTTCCTTCCTGCCTTCCTTGCAGGATTAGGCTGGGAATTTCTTCTAACAACCAGTTCTCTGAACTGCTTAGAATGTTAACAACTGGTTCTAGTGAATAGGTGCAAACTGGTAGAATTCCACCCCTGCCTGCACCCCCCATCCCCTGCGCATGTGCACCAGATACCCAACAATCAGCTGTTGGGTGGGCAACCCACACGCATGCACAGTGGGGCTCTTCTGGGTGACCTCTCACGTGCCAGCAGAAGTGGCTCTGCATGCCACTTCCAGCATGGGTGCCATAGGTTCGCCATCATGGAACTAAATGATCCCTGAGGTCCTTTCCAAATCTACAGGTTTATTATTACATAATTCATTCTGTATAACTCTTCCAAACCTGTCAGCCCAGCCAATCAGCAAAAGTCCAAGACAAAGCAAGAGTAAGTATGATTATAATTCCTCCTTTATAGCTTGTGACAAACATTGGCCTCTTTCTGAACATGGATCTGATGCTCTTTTGAGAGGGTGCTTAACCCATGTCCAAAAGAACCTGGAGAAAGGCTGCAGATATGGAGAAGGTTTTAAGAAGAAGCTGAAGACTCTCTCTCTGTACCTCACATCTATTGGACAATTTTACAAGTGACTAAACTTGCTGTTCATCAAATCCATCAACATTGGGATCAACCATGCATTAAAGAGAGGGATTAGTAATTAGAATAAAATAGAATAACAGAATTGGAAAGTCTTCTAGTCCACCCCCCTGCCTAGGCAGGAAAACATATACCACTTCAGACAAATGGTTATCCAACATATTTTTTAAAACTTCCAGTGTTGGAACATTCACAATTTCTGGAGGCAATTTGTTCCACTGATTAATTGTTCTAACTGTCAGGAAATTTCTCCTTAGTTCTAGGTTGCTTCTCCCCATGATTAGTTTCCATCCATTGCTACTTGTCCTGCCCTCAGGTGCTTTGGATAATAGCTTGACTCCCTCTTCTTTGGGGCAGCCCCTGAGATATTGGAACATTGCTATCATGTCTCCCCTAGTCCTTCTTTTCATTAGACTAGACATACCCAGTTCCTGCAACTGCTCTTCATATGTTTTAGCCTCCAAAAATTGTTTTCGTTTCTGGCAGAAATGCTCAGCAGGAAGGAAAAAGCAACCAGGAGAATCCACAAATCATTTCCTTAGCTTCTTCCATACAAAAATTATAAGGACAATGCCATTTGTACTCAATGAAGCTGAGAAAGCCTTGACCATCAAGAGAGAAAAACAATATTTTATGCATTTATTTTTGCTAGCTCAAGAAATATTGGAGGGTACTTTAAAGTGACCGACTGGCTGTTCCTCAATGATGCTGGGCTGTGGTGCTAGGCCTATGGTGAGACTCTGTGGTCTGGCCTCTCCTCAGTGCTCAAATATTCACTTACCAAAAGCTCGTTTAGGCTGCACCAAGCGCAAAGTAAATGGCTGTGCCTGGGGCATCTCGCGTAACATCTTGGCAACTTCGTAGTGGCGGCATCCAACAATGGTTTGGTCATTAATGGCTTCAATGCTGTCCCCCACAGAGACTGCTGGAATGCGGTTCATTATGCTACCTTCCTTAATACGCTATAAAGTGGGGAAGTACAAAAAAAGAAAAAGGTTAGAAAGAGAATAATTCTATTTATGGCCTAATGAGACTGATCATGAAAAGTGAGACAGGAGTAGCAATTTTTCTCTTTAGCAATTTGAAGATGTCTGGACTTCAACCCTCAGAATTCCTCTGTGAGCATGCTAGCTGAGGAATTCTGGGAGTTGAAGTCCAGATATCTTCAACTTGCTAAGGTTGAGAAACACTGGACAGGGTATGGTAAAAATCTCAAAATGGCAGCTGCAGCAGCATAATCAAGGTTCCACTTATTGTTTTAAATAGGCAAAACTTTGATTGTGTCATTGTGGCTGCCATCTTGATTTTTTGACCATATATTGTAGATACCTCTGTAAGAAGGGTTGGACCTGCATAATAGTTGAATGAGAAACTATTAAGAAATGATGAGGGAGAAACTATTAAGAAATAATGAGGAAAAGGTACAATTATGTTCCTTCCTTTTTTTTTTTTTGCCTTTCTGGGAAATTATTTTCCCTGTTCCCAGTTTGTTAATGGAGGAAAGAAGACTTACATGAATCATACAAATTGGGGAGGGCGGAAATTTTGTTTGTGCTTTAGTTTTATTTATGTGACACGCAAAAGAGCTATCGAACACTGAGAAATATCATGCAATATAAGTCTTGAAACTGTGGACCAATATTTCTCAACCTTGGCAACTTGAAGATTTGTGGACTTCAACTCCCAGAATTCACAGAGACCTCCCCGCATCCAGTAACAATCAACTGGCTGCAATGTGATAAATTGAGATTCAAATTTAGATGACTTTGGCTGCACTCTCTAACTTTCTCTCAGCTTAACCCATTTCCCCCCAACTTGGTGCCTTCTCAGCATGTCACGCTATAAAACCCATGCTGAGTTGGAATTCTGGCATTCAGAGTCCCATGTATTTGGAGAGCCCCAGTGAAAGGGAGATTGGCATAATCTATTGCATGGAGAGAATAGGATTGGAGTGAGTTGTGGAAACTACTTATACCAATTTGGACTCTTTAGAGGACAGGTGTGATAAATGCAACATGAACACTGAGAGGAAAATGGGGACAGAATCTAATGGTCAGAAAACAAAAATGGATTTTATTGACATGGTGAATCCTCTGGAATAATTTATTTATTAGATTTGGGTGCTGCCCATCTTGTCTAATTCATCCAGTCCCCATAAAAATTGCCTCATGTTGCATGTATCATTCCTCCTTGCCAACATTGAGAAATGCTGGCCCAGACCTTCAATTGGTCCCAAATGCTACAAACCAGCTAATAATGAGGCCATGTTATAGGTTATTTATTGAACTACAGTCTATATTTATTCAATTTCTATGGCTGCACATCTCAGTCAATGATTCTATTATGCAAAGCTTTCACACGCAGCTCAAGATCTGGCTTATGAGTGAGATATTTGCAGGTAGAAACATGGCTATTGCAAATCAGCATGTCAGTCTTTTACCCTGTTCCCGAAGACCTACCTTGATGAAAGCATAGCCAGCCCCATTATCTGTGATGGTAAGTCCCAGAGCATCCTCTGTTTTGGTGACCTCCACCTCCTTGGTATCACCGCGGACGTGAGCAAAAATGAAATCCTCCAAACCAATCTGGCCGCCCAGCAGTTTCTGCATATCTACCTTGTGGGTGTTTAAAGTGCAGAATAGGATCTGGAGAGTGGTGTAAAATAAATTTATATTTTATATAGGGAAAAATTCTCTGTGGAAGAAGTCAAAAGGTCAGGAAATCTGAAGGCAAAGCCCTTTGGAGTCCTCTCCTTGCCTATTGCTTTTAGAAGAAGTGGTAAGATTAAAATGGGGAGGAAAATATGGAGTTTATGCAGGCATCTTCACACTGGACTGGAAAAGTCTCCCCCCTTCATAAGTGAACCTATATTTGAGATTATTCTTCCCTGGTTATGCTTGTTTCTGT
Organism: Pseudonaja textilis; assembly: GCF_900518735.1. Next base: position 20,469,302 of record NW_020769318.1, read on the forward strand.
CCTCCCTATCTCTCATCCTTTCCTGCCATAGACTGTAAGCCATGTGGGCACTGAGCTTTCCAAGCTCAAATTACTCATTAACTCCTTACTCTTCTTTTACCTATAGCTGAAGTTTTCATAGGCCCAAACATTGCTAACCCAGCTTTTAGTCTGCTTCCAGTTGCCGTGAAAGCTCTTCAGTTGCCCCTTCATGCCTGCTCATTCCCAGTCCCTTCTTGGTCCTGGAACCTGATCATTAATCCTTTGTATTTTCTCTTCTTGTTCTGTTATCCTGAGCTATTTCATGGTCTTTTCCCCTTGGCTTCTTTGTTGTTTCTTATGTGTGATGCCGGAGGTATTTTTCAGAATATCTACACAAAAATTCCTCTCTCTTCTGGCAAGATGCTGAACATTTCATCTTATCACTGTATATTCTTAATGGGATGCTTTTTGCATCAGCACACAGTTCTGTGCACCTTCCTCCCTCCCTTCCTTCCTTCCTTTCCTTCCTTCCTCCCCTTCCTCCTCCCTCCCTTGCCATTTTCCTTCCTTCCTTCTCCCTTTCCTTCCTGCCTTCCCTCCCTCCTCCCTCCCCATTTCCTTCCTTCCTCCCTCCCCTTCTTTCCTCCTTCCTTCCTTCCTCTTCCCATTTTCCTTCCTCTTCCCATTTTCCTTCCTTCCTTCTTCCCTCGTCCCTTCTAGTAACAGAGTAATGTAGACTACAATACAGCCACACTGAACATCTAACTACCCATCATGGGCATTTGAGCCTGGCCTCCTTGCCTAATACTTTAGTGAATCCTCTCAGGGCAAAAGGACCAGGCCACCCACTTGGCTGAAAGGCTGAGAGCCCAGCCCCTTCCTTCAATGCTTCCAGCACAATAAATGGCCCCGTCCTTACCTCTGTTGAGGAGATATCAAAGACCTCTGCAATTTTGGCATAGAGCTCCTTAACATTGGTGAACCCCTCAATCTTGGCGGTGGGGCTCCCGTGAGCCAGCTGGGTGTGGAAGATGAGTCGAGGCCGCACCCGGGGTGGCGGGTGGGGTGGTCTTGGAACTGCACCGTTCTGGCCCAGAGCACATCTTTCCCCTACTGCAGAGGGTTGAGAGCCTCCAGTCTCCTGGGCCATGGGGGACCCCTTCTGCTGCTCTGCGTTGTCTTTCTTGCAGTGCTTTCCAGACTTCCGTAGCATTGAGATGCCAGGTGTTTGAACAAAGGGGACGATGGCCTCGATTAAATTATTGATGTTGCAGGTGGAACAGCAAGGCTGTAAGGCGATCCCAGCTCTGGTCTGCTACCTGGAAACCTAATCTCTACCTTCCAGTGGGCAGTTCAGTTCGGTGAGCTGCACCTCTTCCTGACAATGCCACTGCCCAGTCACACACGCAGGAAACTGCAGGAGGAAAAAAATGCCCGATCTGGCAACCTGAAGCACACAAACTTGCAAACTATTTCTGTCTCTGGGTATTTGCAGATGCCATGAGTTTCTCTAGGGAATGAAGATGTTTTGCTGGTATACCTGGAGCACATGAGGCCCAGTTGCTCACTTCTTTTATTTATGGAAAACAATTTGTGCCTGATTTCCTCAGATTCACTGTTGAGATGGTTAAATGGCTATGTTGTTCTTCCATTACAGGTAGTTCTTGACATACAGCCGTTTGCTTAGTGACCATTCAAAATTAGACAGATACCCCCTCCCCCCTTAAAAAGTCACTTATGATCCAGTTCTGAAGTTCTGATGGCCGGACCCTCCCCTCCTGGGGTCATGTGACCAATTTTGAGTACACAATAACAGGCCCTCATTTATAGCTGTTTGCAGCATCCTGCAGTCACATTTTAATGAAAACCTGGCATTTATTCCCGGTTTTCAGCAAAATACCCCTTTGCCGACGATGTCTTAATGACTGTCACATTTACTTTACAAAGGTCATAAAATCGGGTTCTTCATGTGTTGACCTACTTTACAACTGTCACATTTATGACCTAATTGGAAAGCTGCATTTTAACTTCTTCCCTCAAGATGGCACTATAGGGCAGACTTGTCAAACTGGCAGCCTGCGGGCTGGATACGGCCCATGTAGGCCACACTCACTCTGGCTCTACCAAAAATGCAAATAATGTCGCGATACATCACGATCTTGCCCACAAGATGACTGAGTTTGACATTCCTGCTATTGAGCATTACATGCCAAAACATCCAGACCAGAGGTGGTATTCAGCAGGTTCTGACCAGTTCTGGACAACCAATAGCAGAAATTTTGAGTAGTTTGGAGAACCGGCAAATACCTCCTCTGACTGGCCCCGCCCCCATCTCTTCTCTGCCTTCCGAGTCCCAGCTGATTGGCTGGGTCTCCTTTTGTTGCCCTGCACAGGAGAATGGAGCTGGAAAGCAGGTTAGTGGGATGGGGAAGGAATGGGATTTTGCAGGATCCTTCCTGGAGGGGGGTGGAAATTTTACAGTATCCTTCCCCTGCCACGCCTATCATGCCACGCCCACCAAGCCATGCCATGCTTACCAAACCAAACCCACAGAACCAGTAGTAAAATTTTTTGAATCCCACCACTAATCTACACCCAAAGAGTTTTCCCCCCAATGCTATCACTCTGCTAAACAACTAATTCCCACAACACTGTCAAACCATCTAGTAGATCTGTATTACCTATTAACCTTCTCATCTTTCCTATAACCTATTTTCTTAGCTTCTCATTACTATAACTTTGTTATTTGTATCTCATGATTTATGTTGATTGCTTTTTTAGTATCCTATGACTATCACTGACGGTTGCATCTTTTGATTTATGATTGTATTTGTTAGGGATAACAAGATTACCTAACCTAGTTTGGGTAAAATAATATATATAAACTATGATTGTAAGTTTAAGTGTGTGTCACTTAAACTTCAAAGCATGTAATTTTGGATGCGGTTGTGAACCACCATAAGAGGGAGCAAGAGAACCTGACAATTGCTGACTATACTGGATTGATGGTTTGTTAACTGCGTGTTTTCCCTACTGCTGAGTTGCTGAAGGAAGAGAGGAGTTTTTGACTTCTTCATATCTCTACTGCGAGGAGATATATTACTGGACTGATATTTGTAAGTTTACTGACCTCTTTTTCAACACTGGAATTTGCAACTGAATAATCCCCAGATGGACTGAATTAGTGAATGATATATGGACTGTTTGACTATGCTATAACTCTTACTGGAATAAACGATTTAACTAGCACGGTGTATCTGTTTTACTGAGTGTAAGCTACAAAAAACGTCTATCTCACATATTTTGCCTGCCTGCCTGACTGCCATGCAGATTCTGCTAGGGTGTATCCCTAACACTGGTTATGGGCCCAGCTGCACAGTCAGACTAACCAGGATATAACAGGCTTATATAAAGTGAGAGTTAGTGTAGTTACACAATACTGTAAACAGACAGCTGTGTTTTATTAATTATAGTTTAATATCCAGAGAAAAGATGGCCAAGTCAATTTACCAAGTTTGTCTCTAATATCCAAACTGGATGGAACAAACTATGTTTCATGGTCTATGAAATGCAGCCTACTTCCACGGAGAGAAGGTTTGTGGAGTATAATTCAAAACCCACCAGAGGTAGATGCTTGGGATCCGGAGGATGAAGATGATGCCCAGAAAATACAAGAATATAAACTGAAGAATGAGCAAGCTCTCTGTAGAATAGGACTGACACTCTGTGACCAGCAGCTTGTCCATATTCGTGGAGAAGAAACAGCTGCTAAGTGTTGGGAGAATTTAAAGAAGATTTATGTTCGAGACAGTGTAGGAGCACATATAAATCTTACACGGAAGCTGTTCAGAACACATCTTCAAAAGAATGGAGACATGTTGACTCATATAAACACCGTGAAGAGGATTTTTCAGGAACTGCATGAAAAAGAACTTATCTTCACTGAACTACATCAGATTTATATAATTTTGTCTTCATTAGATGAGAGCTATGACGACTATGTAACTTCATTGGAAGTGCTGCCAAAAGATAACCTCACATTAACTGACATTACTGGCAGATTAATTGAAGAAGCCAGGAGAAGGCTTGAAAGGGATCAACTCAGAAGGGAACAACCACAAGAAGAGGAATTATCTTCATCAGCCTACACAATTAGAAAATGTTTTAATTGTGGAAGAAAAGGACATTTGGCTAGATTCTGCAAGAAAGAAAAATGCCACAATGTCAGCCAGAATGCAAAAAGGCATCAAAAGGATAAAAAATGCTTAGAGTTAGCCATGTATAGCAACGAAACTGTGAACAACAATAATAATTTTTGGGTGGTAGATAGTGGAGCATCGCACTGCATAACCAAAGATAAGAAAAGATTTATTAAGATGTCCACGAGTTCACAGCAGATATCGTTAGCTAATGGCTGGAAAATTAAAGCAAAAGGTGAAGGTACTGCACATTGTTCTTGCATACAAGAAAATGTAAAAATGTTATATGTACCACAACTTAAGTTTAATTTGCTTTCGGTTAGAGTTTTGATTAAACTAGGTTATGTAGTTACCTTTAGGGGAGAAAACTGCATAATAGAAAAGGAAGGTAAAAATGTGACTGCAACTTTAAAAGGTGAATTGTATGTGTTACATGATAATCAATTAGAAGTGGCTAACACAGTGTATAATAACGTTAAACCTCATGATGAATGCATACATTTGTTACACAGACGTTTAGGGCATATAAATTTTAAAATGCTCAAGCAAACGGTTGAACTGTCTAAAGGTATAAAACTGAAGCCTTGCAGTAAGTATTTGCACTGCAATGCTTGCAGTCAAGAAAAAAGCAAGGCAATACCAGCAAATAGAATTAATGGATTTAAAACTAAAGAGCCTCTAGAGGTCGTATTTGCTGATATTATAGGTCCTAAAAAACCAAGTGTGGGAGGTGCTCGTTATATATTAAGTATAATGGATCATTCTAGATATGGTTTCTGTTATTTAATGAAGAGTAAAACGGAAACATATCAGAATTTCTTTAATTGGTTGAAGTTTGCAGAAAGAAAAACTAAAAGGAAACTAGTAACTCTTGTAACTGATAATGGTATGGAATTTATAAATAATAAATTCCAAAATAGACTCAAGATGGCAGGTGTAGAACATAAAAGGTCTGCACCATATAGGCCACAACATAATTCCTTTATAGAAAGACGAGGCCAAACACTACAGGCAATGGCTCGTACCATGTTGTCGGATTCAGGATTACCTGAAAATTTGTGGGGAGAAGCAATAATGTGTGGTAATCATATATTGAATAATGTTGTTAATTCAACAACAGGTGAATTACCATTCACACGGTGGCATGGTAGAAAACCTGACCTAAGCTACATGCACACATTTGGAGCACCAGCATGGGTGCATATTCCTACACAACTGAGACATAAGGGGCAGCATAGGGCTAAAAGATTATTTTTTGTAGGTTACGAATCTAACCATAAATCTTACAGGTTCTGGGAAGAAGGTACATCTAGAGTTTACTGTAGTGCTAGTGCACAATTCCTTGAACATATAGGATGGGAAAAACTGGAGCAAGATTCAAGCAAAGATGTAATTATAGAAACCTACAAAAGACCAAACCAACATATCAGTAATAAGAAAAATCCAATTAAAGAGGAAGTACAGGAAGAGCAAATAGGACAAGAACAGGAAGAAATAAGTGAACAGGAAAAAATAGATAACCAGGAACAGGTAGTACATGACAGTCCACCTGTAAGCCCTGTAATACCTAGATGTTCAACACGTGAAACCAGACCACCTGACAGGTACCAAGCAAGTGTAGTTTGCCAAGTTAGTAAAGTTCCAACTACTGTGGAAGAACTTAGAATGTATCCTGCAAAGGATCAAGAAAATTGGCATAGAGCAATGGAAAAGTATTGATTGGTTGGAGGTCAATTAGACAGCAACACATAAGTATGTCCACAATGGAAGCAGAATGTTCATGTCTGTCTTTATTATGTACTGATTTAAGTCTGTATAAACAGTTATTATTGGATATGGGATTAACTGTTAAAGATTCCATTGTTGTGTATGAGGACAATCAAGCAGCCATACAGATGGCTACAAATATTGCTGTGAAAACAAGATCTAAGCATACAGATCTTAGATATCTGAATGTAAGGCAATCTGTAAAGGATGGTTTAATAAGACTGGAATATTGTATGACTGAGCAAAATATTGCTGATCAGTTTACAAAAGCCCAAGGTGCAGTAAAACACAAAGAGAGTTGTGATGACTATGGGTTAAGGTTATAAATAGATATATATATTATTATATTACCCAAAAGGGGAGAATGTTAGGGATAACAAGGTTACCTAACCTAGTTTGGGTAAAATATATATAAACTATGATTGTAAGTTTAAGTGTGTGTCACTTTAAACTGCAAAGCATGTAATTTTGGATGCTGTTGTGAACCACCATAAGAGGGAGCAAGAGAACCTGACAATTGCTGACTATACTGGATTGATGGTTTGTTAACTGCGTGTTTTCCCTACTGCTGAGTTGCTGAAGGAAGAGAGGAGTTTTTGACTTCTTCATATTCTACTGCAAGGAGATATATTACTGGACGGATATTTGTAAGTTTACTGACCTCTTTTTCAACACTGGAATTTGCAACTGAATAATCCCCGGACGGACTGAATTAGTGAATGATATATGGACTGTTTGACTATGCTAAAACTCTTACTGAAATAAACTATTTAACTAGCACGGTGTATCTGTTTTACTGAGTGTAAGCTACAAAAAACGTCTCACATATTTTGCCTGCCTGCCGTGCAGATTCTGCTAGGGTGTATCCCTAACAGTATTTTGTGATTATGGTCGTGATTTATCACTTCTTGTGTGTATATATGCTGAAAGCATATACACTGGAGACAAATTCCTTGTGAGTCCAGTCACACTTGGCCAGTAAAGAATTCTATTCTATAAGGACTAGAAGAAACATAGAATTTGTCTAGCTTCCAAAGGATTACAAATAAGCTCGTGGCACTTTAAGAATTTACAAATGATGCAGAGATTATAACTGGGAGAAAGTAGGGTATGGTTCAGAGCTATTGCTGTGGGGGAAGCTGAGAATGGTAAAATGGAAAGTGATAGTCAAGGTTATAGTATGCCGAAATTGAAGTTTCATCTTGCAGGACCCAGGAAGAAAGCTTTTTCTGCTGTGGTGCCTGTCCTATGGAATATATAATATCTTAAATTGACCCCATTCCTCCTGCCTTTTTAAGAAGGCCATGAAGACACAGCTCTGCCACTATGCCTTGTGGTGGGGGGTATCTGGCAAAGAGGAAGAGCTCTTACACTGGCTATGTAGAATGAATTCTGCTACTGGTTGATTTCTTTTTAACTTGATTATGGACTGTTTAACTTGCTTTCCTATTTTTATCCTTTCCCAGCCACCCAGTTGTTTAGATGACAAGAGCTAACATACAAATCAAATAACAGCAGGCCAGGTGTGTAATATGTTCTGCAAGTACAGGAATTGTGTTTTGCTAGCCCCAAATTTGAAAATACTTTGAGGAAATTAACAAAGCACCCGTATTTTCTTGAAGCGGTGAGCTGGTTACTGGGCAGAAATCTAAGTAGATATCTCAGATTCACTCCTATAGTTTCTTCAGGTAGAATGGAGAAAAGACCCTCCTAGGTATGAGGGCATAAAGTGTTTTGTTTTTTTAAAAACAGGGGACCAAAAAAAAAAAGCTTCTGTTGAATTTCTCCCTGTTTTGTGGGTATTGATTTACTGATTCCTTGTCAATGGTACAACCTCTGACCACTATGACCCAAAAGAAACCTGTCTGGGACTTTAAGACTTCCTGAAGTCACATCAGTTTCTTTCCACAGTTGTTGCGGTGGGCAACAACTTTGTTCTGTTGGAAGTTAAAACCCACCCCTCTCCTAGGAAAATGAAATACTTTAGGATATATTAAAAAGGGCAGAATATTGCCTCTAAAATAGAAGAAGAAACTGAGAGGCAGAAACTCAGCCCCCCCCCTCCCACCTCTGTAAATGGGCCATTAAGGCCCGGGTGAGTCTATTCTACATAACAAATATCTACCTCCTTCAGGCAGAGCCACAATAGGAATTGCCCAAAGCCCCTTCACTGCATCACCCAGCAAACTTATTGCTGATTCAACCAAACTGATTCAAGCTGATTCAACCAAACACACCCTACAAAGCTAGCTATGACCTCTGACAGCAACCATCAGGATACTCTTCCTGCGTCCCAGGAAGTTCAAAGCCAGACGGCATAAAACCCAGGCACTCTCAGCATATCTTCCCTTTTCTTCGACCAAGAGCCCCAAGGCATGTGATCCTGTTCTTCAGTAAACCTTCTTTCCAAGCAACTTGCATGATTCCAATGTCTTTTTCCCCCACTTGGAACTGAACCCAGAAGGATTATTTCTTCCAACAGTTCTTTGGGAATTAATAGCCCAACGTTGTGCGATTTTATCTCCTTATTTAAAATAAAATACGAAGGGCGAGTGGATAGTTTCAACAAAAGCAACTCATTGATAAAGATGGGAAGGGGCGACCAAATTCCTCCAAAGTATTTCATCATAAGCCTCAAGTCCTTGATGAACACTTGCTATTTTGAAGAGCCTTTTGAAGAGCTCTCATTGGCTCCGGGCCTCCATTCCAACCAACCCCAACGCGCTTGGAAGTCATGACGTATTTCATTACAGGAGGGCGGGGCGGGGGGAAATAAAGAAGCTGGCCTATCCCGAAAGAGAGGGGAAGCCGCTCTTCTCCAATCAGCGCCTGGAGAAGCGAAGCTGGTTTAGCATAATGGTACAGCTGGGCGGGGGCGGGGAGGGGGAGGAGTTTCTGCTGGTGAAAGGGACGAGAAAGAGAAAAAAAAAAGAGCAGGAGGACCAGGAAAGTTTTGGGACTCAAATGTTGTTAAGGGTTGCGATAAGAGGGAGCGGGGAGATCAGCCATACCAAAGAGGGGGGTCGGCGGGGGTGGGATGTGGGGGCTGCGCAAGGTGGGAAATTCAGGAATAATCTAGGAACTTATTTGGGGAGATCCTGGGAGGGAAAGATGGAGGGAGGGAGGGGGGGCGGTCTGCCTTCCTCTTTTCCTATCCTCTCCATTGATGTTATCCTTTAATGGTGTCTTCCCCCACATAATTGCGATTTCCCCAGGTTCTGTGTCCCTAGTCTAGATTAGAGCAGCCTCACCTAGCACGCTTTTCAAACGTCCTGGATTGCAAAACCCATAAAGCTCCCAGCCAGCATGGCCGTTTGGAGCTCATTTAACAAATCCTTAAAAGTCCAATGCTTTCAGGAAGTCTCTTCCCCCACCACCACAAAAAAAAGCCCAAGGGCGATGGTACAATGCCTTTTAAAATGGAGATTCTCTTTTACCCGTCCCATCTAATTGATTTGGTACAGGTTTTCTCCCCTACTCTCCCCGAAAAAGTCGTTATAGTGTTGTTTCTTTTTTTTTTAAAAAAATAAACTATTAGTCTTTTATATCTTTAAAAACCGAACCAAAAAATATACAAATTATGACATTAACAGTATGTGACATCTATCTCATAAATTTCTATTTTGTGCTTATTTACAAATACATACAATTTATGCAAATGTAAACCTTTAATCTATAGGTTGCTTATCATTAATTCTTTCATCATCCATTTGCCTTAATTCAATCCAATTATATTTTTCCCAAATTCTATAATATTCAGAGTCCTCTTTCTCTCATAACATCAGGGTTAATTTATCCATCTGAGCCCACACTGTTATTTTTTGATTGATCAATTTGTCTGATGGTATGTAATTGTGCTTTCAACATTGAGCGTAGGCAACTCTAGCAGCCGTTAAAATGTGTAATATTATATATTTTATATTTTTCCTACAGTTCTTTTTAAATATCCCTAAGAAGAATAATTCTGGTTCCAATTCTATTTGTTCCTTAAGGATCTCTTGCAACCATTTTTTTTTAATTTTAAGCCAGTACCTCTGGGCTTCTGAACAGAACCACCACATGTGATAAAAAGTACCCTCTTCTTGCACTTCCAACATGCTGGGTTCATGTTGGGATACATTTTTGCCAATCTCCCAGGTTGTTTCTAAAGTTGTGTATTTCAGCAGTCAGCTTTGCCTCTTGAACAATGAATTCCAGAAATTCTGTATAGTGAGTGTTTAAGTGAGGTGGGATTGAGGGGAGGCATCTGCTCCATCTGTTTGATTTTGGTTCTGTGGGATTTTCTAATAATATAGAAGTTCAACAATATGAATGGAGCCCCAATTAAGGTCTTTGTTCAAGGTGGAGATTGATTCTCCATATGCCACAATGTCCATGTTTTGCATAATACAGACTCTTAAGTTAGGTAAACTTAAGCCATGTGGTTAATTGGTACAGCATGTCATATAATTTCAGAAAACTGCATTGAGAAAACCATATTTCTGTTTATTGTAAGGGTATTGTATGAACAAATCAGAGGAATTTATTTATCCATCTTAGGACATAAAATGCAGTTGGTGTATCTTCCAAATTGGAATGTCCTTTCCCAGGTCACTAATTATCTTTACAGACAGGGATTGGGAACCTGTAACTCTGCAGATGTCATGTAGCAACGTACACTAGCCACAGAAACAACCACATTTGGAGAATCAAATTCCCTATCACTAGTGTAAGATTATGAGGGGATGGTGGTTGCTCAGTCCAAAATATTGAGCTATAGTGTTTCTCAGCCTTGGCAATTTTAAGATGTGTGGACAATTTTAAAAAGTATGGACAATTTTAAGATGTGTGGACTTCAACTCCCAAAATTCTCTAGCCAGCAAGCTGGCTGGAGAATTCTGGGAGTTGAAGTCCACACATCTTAAAGTTCCCAAGGTTGAAAACACTTAAATTACTGTATGTGGACTAATCCCAATTCAGTATTTGGCAGCTAACTTACTATATAACTACAAATCCCCTAATTCCCATTGACCATGCTGGCTGGGAATGATGGGAGTAGCAGTCCAGTGTAGCCGAAGAGCTTCCATTGAAGAAGTAAGCACCATTCCATTGGTTAACCTTTGTTATACATCCAGAGGAGCCTTCCTGTGTTCTATTGAAATTTTCAGATTAGAAACCTTTGGGCATAACATAAATTGATCTTGCAGGGCCTTTTACTTCTTAATCTATGTAAATGGAGCCTCTTTTAGAGTCATCTTACCTCTAACACTATTACTGTACAGAATCAAGAGGAAAAAATTAAGGTATTTTGCCTTCTTTGCAAGCCCTCAACTCAGCCATTGTAAGGGCTAAAATGCTGGATTAAACATTTAGACCAGAGGCCTCCAAACTTGGCAACTTTAAGACTTGTGGATTTCAACTCCCAGAAGGAGCTGAAGTCCACAAGTTTTAAAGTTGCCAGGTTTGGGGAGCCCTGATTTAGGCATCCAGAAAAGGAGTTCAGAGTCATTTCATCTCCTGTGTAAATTATTTCCTGCCCAAGCTAATTGTAATTTACACTAATAATTTTCACATGTCCTTTTCAGGTTCCTTAGTTTAAGTGGACATTTATGGTTTTCTTGAATTCAAGAGAAAAGAATGTCACAGAGCTCCAAGCAGCAATCTACCAGCCTTCTGTAAGTGATGAACACTTTTTATTTTGGAGAGTGGGGACTTTGGATTGCGTGAGAGACAAACTCTTAAGGTTTGTCTACATGGGATCTTTCTCAAAAATCTAACTTGTATCTAAAAATTTCCCTAAACCTATTTTGAATCGTCACAAATACTGTTAAATGTTTAAATATCCAAATCGTGAAATCCCACATCTTGAGTATATGCAGAATCTCCTTTTCTTAGCCAGCTTCTAAAATCCCATTTAGCCACCTCTTTCATTTTTTGAAATTTACCAGTCCTGGTTATATTTGCATGGCACTATCCTACAGGTTTGTTTATCTATGTATTTATATCTATGTATTTCTCTATTTTCTACAACTCAAGGGGGTGTACATCTTTCTCTTACCTCCTTTCCCACCCTCACAACAATCCTGTGAGGTGGCATAGACTGAGAGAGAATGACTGGCCTAAAGCTTTCATGCTTAAGGGAGAACTAGAACTCAGAATCTCTTGGTTTTTACATCTGCTCTTTACCAATTATCCCAAATTGGCTTATTAATCTATCACATGAGCAAGCTACATCTTAGAGCAGGGGTCTTCAAACTTGACAGCTTTAAGACTTGTGGATTTCAACTTCCAGAATTCCTCAGCCGTCTGGAGAATGCTGTCTAGAGAATTCTGGGAGTTGAAGTCCACAAGTCTTAAAGTTGCCAAGTTTGAAGGCCCTTGTCTTAGAGGATGCTTCCTGTTGATTCTTCCTCTTCGCATCAACAAGGAAGCAAATTAGACATGTAACTTACACTAATGACTGGAGCCAAACTTGTATTTTTTGTGTGTGCCCAAATAAGCCAGGATCATTTCTTTATTAAACAAATTGATATAGCGGCCCAACTCGCACATAGATCACCCAGGTACCAATTTAAACTTGTATGTGGGTGGCTTGTTATCTCTGCTGTTTAGGTTGAATAAAACATTTTGCATTCTGTCTCTTTATTTTCTGAGTGAATGAGTAGAGCATAGGAACTGTGTGTATTTGCAAACTTGTTTCTATAGTGGTTTAATATTCCTGCTACAATTCTTAACTGAAAACAAATTGGACATGCCCAGTGAGTCATTGTATTAAAATGGTCTTTTCAACTAGGAGGACTTGTTTTTCATGTAATGTTGGGAATCACTTTATATATTTAAGTTTAAATATGTTTTTTAAAGATCTCAAAACTAATCAAAAGTCTGATTATGTTTCATAGGGCTTTTTTCCCCCGCTACACCTTATTTTTCTCTTCTGTTCTTATTGATTAATTTAATTCTAGCTATGTCCCTAAATCTGTTTTAGTTTTGATGGTAGATTGGAATGTTTTGAAGTTCTCCATTGCTGTTGTGGAAACCTTTCTTGGTAACTTTGGATTACAGGAATGCTGCAAGTAAAACTCAACATGGGAACTTCCTAGTGGCCATTAAGCAGGAGAAAGGCGAGGCCCCTCGGTTAATTGGGGAGAAGCCCCATGGCGAAGAGGAGGTGAGCCCCCTGGTGCGTCCATATAAACACACTGTCAATTTTGATTTTGATTTTTTTTAAACCTAGCTCACCTGAGAAGGTAAATGCCCTTAGTAAATCAGAGAGAGAGAGAGGAGATACAGAGAGATAGAGAGAGAGAGAAAGAGAGAGAGATAGGCAGAGAAAAAGATACACACAGAGAGAGACTTGTTGATTGTAAGCTCCTGGGGGCTGAGAAGAATTGTTGCAAAACTGAGTTTCCTGAAGTGGACCACTGGACTCCTAAACAACTTAAAAAACGCTCTAGTAAAAAGAAAAATCAACCAAAAGAACAACATGCAAACAAAAGCAAATAAAACACCCCCAGGAGCAAAACAAACGAAAGTTTAATTTGCACGTATTGTTTAATGGATTGCTAAATTGGCCATGCCCCCCCAGTCACATGACCACCTAGCCACGCCCACCCCCACCTCCCAAGCCGGTCTGCATCCCCTGTTGGCCCCCTGTTTAAAAAGTTTGAGGACCTCTGGTTTATAGCAGTTTGAAAGTATCAAAATAAGAATGGCCAGATTTTGCTTACAAAAAGTTTTTAAGTATTAAATTTGGTGATGTTTAGATTAGATCACTCAGCACAGTGACAACTTCAGCCAAAGCTCTGTTCCTACTTCATAATACTAAGCAAGGTCAGACCTTGTTGTGTTTGAATGAGAAGTCACCAGAAACATTGTAGCCGAATTATTGGCTGGACTGGGAGTTTTAAACATCCAGAAAAAAAATAGCAAACAATTTCTACGTTGTTGCAAAGAAAACTACATGGATGAAATTACTAGGAGTCAAGCTCAACTTGCATAAGACTTTAGCTTTTCGATAGATTAATTACGCTTTCTTGAGCGGCATGGTAGGCTAGTGGTGAAGATACTTGCCTCCAACTTGGAAGGTTTAGAGTTCAATCCTAGGCATGGTAGATGTTTCTTAGGGTGCGAAGAAAAAAAAAATCTGCTGAGAACTAAAGATAGGCATTAGGAAGGGCATCCGGCCAGTAAACACTCAACTCCATCCAATTGCCCCAGTTCTACTGCACTCCATCCTTTTAAGGATGTCTTCTCTAGATTTAGATTACCATCTGACAGATGGTACAGAATATTAAAAACAAGCACAAATAGGTAGAAAAACAGCTTCTGTCCCAGGGCAGTAGCTCTTTTGAATTCTACTGTATAGTGCAGTGTGGGTGCGGTGTTGCGGGTTTTTGGTTCAATGTGTGGAGTGTGAAGGATATGTGTTTGTGTGTTATTTTCATGGCCATGATGTGCACTGAAGATGGTGTTTGATTTCGTTGTACGAGGTGCAATGACAATAAAGTAAACTAAATTTCTGAGGACTAGAAACTTTCATTTTGGAATGTAGCCAGAGATTCCATGTATACTGAATCTCACAACCAGGATGGCAGTTCAGGATTTTCCTGTTTGCTTGTGTGGGATTGCCACAGATATGTGGTGGCAGTCCTGGACACAGGCCTCCAGAAATGCCAGGAGTGACAGAGCAGAGTGACTCAAACTTTTTTGTTTCTACTGTGGGCAGCCGGTGAAAAAGCGGGGCTGGCCGAAAGGCAAGAAGAGGAAGAAAATCCTTCCAAATGGACCGAAGGCCCCTGTGACGGGCTACGTCCGCTTTCTGAATGAACGACGGGAACAAATTCGCATGCAGCGCCCGGATTTGCCCTTCCCAGAGATCACAAAAATGTTGGGAGCAGAGTGGAGTAAACTACAGCCCACAGAAAAGCAGGTGAGAGAACATGGAAATATGTAAGGTTTTCTGAAGCCAGTAGAAATACAAACTGTGATTGTTAGGCATGAATAAGTGTCAAATCTTAACTTCTAGGTTCTCTCAGCTTATAATCGATCCCTTAGCAACCATTCAAATTTACAATGGAACACACACACACACCCCGCCAAAAGATACAACCTGGATTCAAAGTTCCTATGCCTCCCTCCCACCTGGGTCACATGATTGCACTTTTTTAGGTAACCAGCCTGCATTTATGAGCATTTGCAGCATCCTGTGACTTCAATGTATGGAGGGTTTTTGGCTAGAAACCGATTTACTTCCAGTTTAAAAAAAAAACATTCACTGTGAACAATAAGTTTGCTTTATGACTGCAGTGCTAGCATAAAGACTGCCTCAAAATAAAGGTCATAAAATTGGACATTATCACATGATGACCTGCTTAATGAGCAGCATAACCTACGGCCTTAATTATATGTTCCATTATGGTTGTAAGTGGAGGACTACCTGCATTTTGTCCCTATCTAAGGTTAATCTAGAACAAGGGTGTCAAACTCAAGGCCCTCAAACACAACCCTGATGCGGCCCTCGATGAAATCGGAGTTTGACACCCCTGATCTAGAAGTTACTATTTCAGTTTTGCTTCTACAAGTTTGCATTGCTTTGATTGAATTCTGTTTTTATTGTAATCAGGTGTCTGATTAGGTGCCATCTAGTTGGTTCCTAGTGAACACACAGGTGGATTTTCTTCTGGGTAATTGTCCACAAACTGACCTTTTAGGATTCCATCAGAGACCCATCATTGCTATATTTGAATTAATCCACTATGCTGCTGGTCTTCTTCTTCCTTTCACATAATCTATCTGAAATAAAATAATTTGAGCCTGACTATTTGTGCCTTGATTGAGAAGTCTGGGTATTCAGTGATCCATTTGTTGGTTTTCTTGGCTATCTGTGGTATTCTTTGAAGTCTTCTCCAACACCAAAGTTCAATAACTTCAATACTTTTTTCTATTGTATTTCTGCAAAATCTGAAGTTACAGATAGTCCTCGAATTACACCACAGTTGAGCTCTATATTTCCGTTGCTAAACAAAGACAGTGAAGTGAATTTTGCCCCATTTTATGTCCTTTTTTACCATAGTTAAGTGAATTACTGCAATGAGTAACACGGTTGTTAAGTGAATATGGTTTTCCAATTGATTTTGCTTGTCAGAAAGTCACAAAAGGGGATCCCCTGACCCCAGGACACTGCAACCACCATAAATGCAGTCCAGCTGCCAAGCATCTGAATTTTTATCATGTAACTATGGAGATATCGCAACGGTTGTAAGTGCGAAAAATCTCATAAGTCGCTTTTTTCAGTTGTAAGCTGAGGACTACCCATATTGGCATATTATGAGCTTCTACGATTATAAGCATGTTTTAGTAAGCACAGGAAGAAGATCCTGTAGAGATTCTCAGTCATCCAGGTCATGGTTGTCCCAAAGGTGCTTTTTCAACTGGACTTTCTTGTTTTTTCTTTGACCATGATTGAGAATTTCTACAGACTTTTAGCTACACAATTTGGGATGAACCCCCTTTGAATGGTGTGGGTGTAGGAAAGGATTTCTAGAGGGGGGAAAAGAATTGCAGGCTACAGGAACCAAGAGCACTACTCAGGTGACCCTGAAGACACAGATAAACCTCCAAGTGCTTCAAGGACCCTCTAAAAGGATGCAAATGACCAGCTGTCTGCAAGGAGTATAAATCCTTCCATTCCCCACCATCCTCTCAGAGCTGAAGAAGCTTCTTAGATGAGAAGAGAAATGTCTTCAAAAAAACAAAAACAAAGAAAATCCAGTTGCCTCCTGAAAAAAGCACCTTTGGGACACAGGATAAAGAGAGATGGAGTTTGTGGATTGGGTCCATTGTAACTTTTCCTGTGTTTTCAGCGCTATCTGGATGAGGCTGAACGGGAGAAGCAGCAATATATGAAGGAGCTGAGGGAATACCAGCAATCAGAAGCTTACAAGCTGTGTGCTGAGAAGATGCAAGAGAAGAAAATTAAGAAAGGTCAGTTTTGCAGTTGTATTGGATATTTGTAGATCCAACATAGAGTACAAGTTGTCTCTTAGGGGTTCCCTATTATTATATTTCTTCCCCATACTGTTGTACTAAAGGGACACATTTGCTTTTTATTCAGTAATGTATGTATGCAACAAAATAATTAATGGACTCAAAGAAACGCTTGTTAATTTTGTAATACAATTTGTGTCTATACATTTTTATGTATTTAAATACATTTCTGAAAAGAGGTGTGTAGGTTTTACCAGCCTCTCTAACAAGTCTGTGGCAGGAGTCCCCAAGCCCAATTTGTGGACTGAAACTGGGCCATGCAAACAAGTGAAGCTCCATCCATGGGATGCAGGCAGCATGTGAAACCATGGGCCCCCCAGGCCGCAGAAAAACCTCTTTCTGTGGAACCGGTCCCTGGTGCCCAGAAGGTTGGGGGCCACTGGTCTATGGCACAAAAATGATTAAGAACCCCTGACTTACAGACTTCTCTAGCAGTTTGCTGTCCCCCTTCCCCTCCAGCTGATTTCTCAGCCTTCTTTGTAATTGCTCTTTAAAAAGAACCCTCCATGGAAAGCCTCCTGCACCAACCTGGAAGCCAAAACAGGGCGCCGTAGCGCTGTGTGAGGCCACCCTGCACCGCGTTTTGGGCCTGTAAAGCCATCTGCACCAACCTGAAGCCAAAAATGGGCGAGGAGGGGCAGGGCGCATGTGCGTGGGGGGTGCATGTGTGGGTGGTGGGGCGCATGCACTGGGGCAGTCGCATTATATTTTGGGGTTTGCAGAAGACTGGCAGAATGCATCCATGAACACCAACTAACAGTCTGATAACATGATGAAAATTCTTTAATTTCACAACATACAGGCAGGTTTAGTTAGCCGTTCCTTTGATGTACACATTATACAGAAACCTAATTTCAAATGAGCTTGCCTATTCTTGCAATTTGTTCCTTGGATTTTTTTTTCCTGATCTCCAAAGGGGTAAACAAATTTTGCCTACAGATACTCCTGATTGGTTAAATTTTCAGCTGTGAAGTCTTATTTACTATGGCATCACCGAATGTAGGAATTCTTGATCCAAGTGAATATCAGTTTCTTATTTTCCTTGCATATTCCCTTCCCTCCTGTCTGTTTGAAGTTAAAAGCCCTAGGAGGGATTTAATTCAAATCGTGACTGCATTATCAGCTCCTCGATACCTGCTTTGATTAACTAATTTTTTTCTTTTAAAAAATATTATTTTAGAGGATGCTGGTGCTGGAACTGTGAATACATTGCTCAATGGATACAAGGTAATTTGTCAG
Organism: Pseudonaja textilis; assembly: GCF_900518735.1. The sequence goes on from NW_020769318.1 coordinate 20,487,493, forward strand.
GGTATAAGGGATGGCTTTCATTTTCGCTTTTACGAATATCAAACCTGAAAATGAGAAATTGTGCTGTTTATTTTCTAGTTACTAGTCAATGAGGTAAGATATTTCACCATCCATCTGTTTTGCATTTTAACTAGCATACTGAAAGTTGAAAAAGTACACTTTCTCTAGGTTTCTCCCTCACCTTAGTTATTGCAACTGAGCTACAATTTCAAAACATTTGTATCTGAATGTCAAAGGCAAACCGCCCCCCCAAAACATAAACAATCTGAGCCTAAAAACTACAGATAAACTCCAAAAAAGCAGTTATGTCGATGTAGTTTTTGATCTAGAAATTAGATTTAGAATTTGCATGAAAGCTTTCCGTTGCAGTCTTAAAGAACTTTCTACTGATTTGAAAATTAGGGGAACAATTAACAATATGTTTATTTCTAAGAAAAATCCATTTGGCACTGCCTAGATAATACCATTTTAGTTTCTTGATCATTAAATTAATGGTGACTGTGTTTATTAACTGCTGTGACTTCTCAACTATAAGAAGAATCATACTGTAGATATAAACTTTTGTTTTAACCCGTTAGCTTTGTCCTGGAGTGTTGATACCAGACTTGTGGCACATTAATGTATAGTGTAGCTCCATTGCAATATCCAACCTTTCATTGCTAATTCTGAAAAAAGAAAGGATATTCTAAGGCTGTATAGAAATATAGTGTGTTCCCACATTTTCAGTGTTTCTACACCAAGCTGAGAAAAATATGTAATCTTTAAGTTATTAATGCTTTTTGGCCAGCTTTTTAAATCTATCTTTTCTTGCAGACTGGAGAAAGTGGCAGTGATGGTTTCTCAACATTTGATGTCCCTATTTTTACAGAGGAATTCTTAGACCAGAACAAAGGTACAAATGAAGCTGTTGAAATGCAGTCAGTACTAAGATAAAGTGGTTTCCCTTATGGAAACTGGGGCATACCATTTCTTCCCACTGCCCCGCCTTCCAAAAGCCACAAGGAATGGCTGCAACCCAAATCTCAGATCTGATGGGAATGAATTGTTGGACTGAGTGTGTATGTATATTAAAAGGGGATGCTGCCTTTCCTATCTCTTTATATACACCAGAGATATTTTACAAAGAAGCTTTAACACACAATGAAGATAGGTTTGAAACTAAAGATACCCACATTTTCCAGGAAAGTTGTGGCTTTATTAAAATGTTAATTGACTTGAGGAAGGAGGACCAGCTTGGCTTAAAATGGCTAGAAAATCTGGAATTGAACTTTTTTTTTGCCTTCAATTGTGATGGAAGAGAGATTACAGTACTAATCCCTGAAAGAGTGGAAATCTGTAATACCAGAGATGGATAATGACATAAGAGGCAAGTTCCAAGAACCATTTCAAAGCAAAGGTTCTTTTTCAAGAGGCAACAAGACTTTCTGTTTTTGTTTTATAAATCCTTCCATTCCCCACCATCCTGTCAGAGCTGAAGTAGCTTCTTGGATGAGAAGCGAAACAAAAGGAAAGGAAAGGAAAGGAAGGGAAGGGAAGGGAAGGGGAAGGAAAGGAAAGGAAAGGAAAGGAAAGGAAAGGAAAGGAAAGGAAA
>NW_020769318.1:20489093-20514150 GCF_900518735.1 Pseudonaja textilis
AAGGAAAGGAAAGGAAAGGAAAGGAAAGGAAAGGAAAGGAAAGGAAAGGAAAGGAAAGGAAAGGAAAGGAAATCCAGCTGCCTCTTGAAAAAGTACCTTTGGGACAACCATGACCTGGATGACTGAGAAACTCCACAGACATTTATTCTAAAGCAAATGACTAGATTAACAGTTTTTATTCTTCAGTTAACAACAGTTTGAATACAGAATGAATACACTCAGGGAAACATAGTGAGAATGGTGATGAATAACACACAACCAGCACACAGATACACTGAATAGTAAAATGTAAGTTTTTCTTCCAGTAAACGGGTAAACAAAGTCCAACAAACAGTCCAAATCATACATGGTTAAAGCAGTTACTATTCAAAACAATCAGTCCTAACAATAATCCAAAAACAAAGTTCTTTTCTTTACCAGTATCATAAACAAAGTTCAGTAAACGGAGTTTGAGAACAGTTGCAAGACTCACAGCAATTCAAGCAGAATGACGATCAGGCAAAAGGCAAAGAGGAAGCAAAGGAAATGCAAAAAAAGGACAAACCAGGTTTCTGGCTCCATCTTATGGTCGTTGGAGGAACCTTAGCCAATCACAGTTACAGCATTCTCTTAAAGATACAACAGATTAAATGACTATCCTGGTTTATATATTGCCAACCCAACTGTTAAGTGACTATCATTCCTAACATGTTGGCTTTGTGCAATGTCTGAACCAGCTCACTTTTTGTTTTGGCTCTCTTCATAAAACACCTGGGAGATCTTTCCTTGGTATCCCAATTGTGATTTCTCATTAGATACTAAACTTTCCAGAATAATTTCTCTAGGAATTATAGTGTAAGACAAACAGTGCAGAGTTCAAATTACATAAATGAACCCAACTGGCGACATTCATTCAAGTCTATTAGAGCTGAATCTCCTTTTTTCTGGGACATTATGGAAGACAAACAGACTGTCCAGAAAACCAATTTCTCTCTGGTGCCTCTAAAAATTCCCAACCAGCACGGTCAAAGTCTGGGAATTCTGAGAGCTGTAACTTAACACATCTCAAAGGTGTCAAATTGGAGAAGGTTATAGCAAGCAATTGCCTATTTTTATCATGGACTGGAAACACAGGTTGAAGAAGCAGGATTGTGATCCATGATTTTTCATTTTTCTTTTTAATTCCGGTCCTTCTGTTTTCCCTTTCTCTTTGCTGGAGCAGCCAGGGAAGCAGAGCTGCGGAGACTACGTAAGATGAACACAGAGTTCGAGGAGCAGAATGCCATCCTGCAGAAGCACACAGAGAGCATGAGCTGCGCCAAGGAGCGCCTAGAGCAGGAGCTTGCACTGGAGGAGAGGCAGACAATGGCGTTGCAGCAACAGCTCCAGATGGTGCGCCAAGCTCTGACAGCCAGTTTTGCCAGCCTTCCCATTCCAGGTACTGGAGAGTGTTAGTTTGACGGTGCTTCCCCCCTGCTAACTTAGGAGACACGGAAGTCTTGCATGCTTTGCAATATTTGTGTATAGCAGTCATGTGTCTTTAGGGGGTACATTGATCATGACAGTGCCACGAGCAAAACACTGCCCCATTCTCAACCTCAAGTTTCACTTTGTTAAAAAGGCAAGAGTGTAAAGGTGGTTTACCAGAAGGTTTGGACAAATTCTTCAGGGTTTTTCCTGGAGGTCTGTGACTGCATAGAAAAACACTTCCATCATAGAAACGTTTAGAAACATTGGGAAAGATCTTTGATTTCATTTAGTCCACCCACTTTTTCAATAGAGGAATTGACCAATGGCCACCCAGCCTCCATTTGGAGACTTCCACCAAGATTATTGCTGAAAGAAAAATCACTTTGGGTTTGGATTTAGACAGGCCTATTCCTTACCCAGTGGTACCTTGGTACTCAATTGCTTTGAAACTCATTTGAGTTTGGTACTCGATGCATTTTGACATGAAAATTTTGTCCTGGGATTCATCGTTTGTGTCATGCCCCTGTCGGAATCTGACTCTGAGGGGGAAGCCGAACAATTGACAGGGAGTGAGTGTGGCTCCATTGGCTGTGGAAGAAACTGTGGAAGGGTAAAGTCTGGCTGGGCAGAGCAGGGAAGAGGTAGAACAAGGGAGAGGGAATTCAGAGGAAGACCCAGGCCCACTCTCTCTTCATCCTAGGGCACGCAGGGAGGAACGGAGAAGGGAACAACGTGAGTTGCATGGCTTACGGGGGAGGAAAGGGCCCTGATTCCCTTCATTAGCTGCAGCTGGGAACACAGTGTATAAAAAAGGAAGCTGCACGCAGCAAGCTGTTGGGAGCAAACATGAATTTATCTTGTATTGTTGTGGCTTATCTATCCCTGTCAAGCTAATTACTTCAGCTTGGTTTGTTTGGATTTTTAGTTACAGTTTGTATGTATCTTGTTTTGGACTGAATTTTCTACAGTTAAAGACTGTTCCTGGGAGAGTTTTTCTCCAGCCGAAGGTAACCTGGATATTGGAGGCAAAGTTGGATATAATAAAGGGACTCTTACTGCTGATTTGACTGTGCTGCCTTTGTGCCACACCCTGGGTCATCGCAGTTTGTTTGGCACAAGCTAGAACACGTTGGTGTCGGCTACCTTGTGACTCACTACTATTATTCCTTATGGGGAAAAATTGTTCGATACTCATCATTTTTTGTATTCATTGCACCTCCCAGAACCAATTAACGATGAGTACCGAGCTACCACTCTGTTTGGGCTGTAGATCAAAGAATAAATGAATGCTATTGTGCTGCGGATGGAGAAAAAACAGGAGCGACTTACTAGAGCAATGGCCTCCAACCTTTCAGGCACAGGGACTGGTTCTGTGAAGAGAGGTTTTTCCGTGGACTGGAGGGATGCGTGGTTTCACACGTTGCCTGCATCCCACGGATGAGGATTAGCTTGTTTGTGTGGCCCAGTTGCTGGCATGCCAAGGACCAGTGCCAGTCCACAGACCAGAGGTTGGGGACTCCTGTACTAAGAGCAATTTGCAACCTTCCCTGCTGGCTTCCCAATTGCGGTTGCTGGTGGGAAGCCATCAGAAGAAAACTGCAAATCATAATAATGTGACCGCAGCAGCTCCCTGTGAGGTTATAATTGCAAGCCAGGCACCTGCGTGCCGAGATAACAGTCACATGGCTGCAGGGTTGCTGTGACAGCTGAAACATTAATGAGACATCAGTCATAATGTCTGCTTTTTCAGTGCTGCTGAACTTCGACCAATCACTGAATAAATGGATGAAAGCTGAGGGCTACTGAAAAAAGGCAATAGGAAGTCAGAAAGGGGGGAAGAGATGCCAGCACCAGAAGCAAACCAGGTTTCAATGGCTGCTACAAACGTTTCTGGGATATAAGCTTGACTGGAAAACTTCTTAATTTCTTCCAGTTACATTCCAGCTATACATTTTAGATCTAAAGTGAAAAATTGGGGGGGGGGCGGGGGCAAATTTATGCATTGTCATCACTCTGAATCAGGTCAGTGTGTTCTATAACCATGCAGCAGGAATACAAGATATGTTGTTGAGAAAACATTCTGAACAGCATGTTATTTACTGTGTTAAAAATGCAAGTGTTTAACTCTTGGTTGTCTTAAAGGTTATGTCCAGATAAGGTTTCCAGGATTCAAGAGGGTGAGCTTTGGTTCTCTGCTACCTTCAGAGTAGCCTACACAATGTTAATTAAGCAAGGATGCTAATTGGTGCTCAAGTAGTTAATGGGATTCTTTCCAACAGGCACCGGTGAGACCCCCACACTGAACACACTTGATTTCTACATGGCAAAGCTTCACAGCACCATTGAGAGCAATCCTATACAACATGAAAGGCTGGTTGTCCGAGTCAAGGAGATTTTGTCCCGTGTCGCCAAGTAAGTATGAACCTGTACTTCTGCAACAGAGGGACTCCTTAACTTATGACCATAACAACAGTCATAATCATGTGACCGATCCAATTTTACCTTTCCCCCTCCTTTTTTGATGACTCATCATTAAGTGAATCTGCACTCATTAAGCGAACACTATAGTTGTTAATTGAATTTATTGTTCGCTATGGGACACGTTTGCCCAAAACTGCAAGTAAACACGAGTTTTACTGCAAAAATGTAAACTGCAGTCATATGACTCCAGGAGGTTGCAAAAGGCCATAAATGCAGGCCAGTTACTGACTACCCAAAATGTGAAAAGACTGGGCGGGGGGGGCTTGGGGGTGTGTGGAAACCATCACAACTTTGGGACTAGTTTGTAAATACCCTTTGGGAGGTCTGTTGGAACGGTCACATTGACCAATTGTAAGTCAAGGATTACCTGTAAGCAGAGATGGTATAGAACAAGGGCGTCAAGCTCAAGGCCCGTGGGCTGGATCCTGTCCATGGGATGCTTAAATCTGGCCCGTGCGGCCAGCTTAGAAATAGCAAAGGACCAGTCCACACTTTGCTTCTGATGCCTCCATTTTGGTCAGCAAAGTGATGTAGGAGGCTGAAAACACAGTGCGGGGGAGGGGGCACGTGTGGCCCCCCCCTGTGCCCCATTTTGGCCGGCAGGCCAAAAACAGGGTGTCAGGATTCTGGCAGTTGCGTGCCCCCCGTGCCTCTTTTGGCCAGCAGGGTGTTGCAGGAGGCGTCTGTCCCGTCTCCTCCACCCGGCCCGCAGAGAACTTCAATGCTGATCCAGCCCTCGAAGAAATCCAGTTTGACACCCCTGGTGTAGAAGCCGGCTATGAGGCTGATACCCAGAGAGGTGAGAATGTTTGCCAGGAAGGCCTGCCTACTTCAGATCCAAACACTACACATCTCTGCCTTGAATTATCTGCTTGTCCAGGGTTTGGAAAGCACTAGGTCTTTCCCATCATTTCTTCCTGTCTCCTTAAAGGAGCCTGAGATCTTTTGCCCACAAAGCAGGTAGGTTACACTGTAGGTTTCTCTTCAGCCATGCGCTCTTGGTGTAAGGGAAAGATGTAAATCCAGAATATAGGGTGTTCCTTTACACACGCACTCGAAATCCATGCTTTACAGAGCAGCGTTTCTCAACCTTGGCAACTTGTCAATGGATGGACTCCCAGCATAGCTGGCTGGGGTATTCTGGGAGTTGAAGCCCACCCACTATCAAGTTGCCAAGGTTGAGAAACACTGCTCTATAAAGCATGGATCTTTTGGCTTGCCTAGGCTGCATTGAGTGAAGAGGAATTGTCTTGGGTTGCATATAAAATATATGATATAGTTAACGTATGTAAATAACATTTTAAAAATATTTTATATGATCTTACAGAGCCGCATTACTAGCTGTCCAGGGCCACATGCAGTCTGCGGGCCATAGGTTGGACATGGCGACTCTAAAGCAAATTTATTTTTAGTCATTGAAGTTCATTTGCTAGTTTGGTGTGCGAACTGAAAACAAAGCTAGCTGCATATTGGAAATAAAATGAGGGTTGCCTTGGTTTTAAGAGTTGTTTAATGTTGTCATTTCCAAGGCACCAAATGTCTTGTCATAAACAGACAACTGAGCATGTTGTGGGTAACTTTTGTCTCTCTCCTCAGTGAGCATTTGTAAGCAACTGGGACACAATTTGAAAATATCTCAACTACAGTCTGCCAAGTTGATGGACTACACTGCTGTATGCTGCTCCTGACGCAGCTGCCTGTACGTAGCAGATCTTCTCCAGTGCCTCTTCTCTTCAAAGAGCCTTAAGTTGCCTTTTCTGCTCCTTTAAATGTGTAGGAAAACCTCTTTTCTTTCTGAGCTTTGTCCTCTCTTGGCTCTTTCTGAAGTTGCTGGCAGGACAGTAGATGGTAGAATGACAGAAAATCAGTGAGACTTGTCCATGATTGCTGGATTCTGGGACTCTGTTTTCTCCTCCAAAGTACAGATTTCCAGGCTGATTTTGCCACAGAAATGAGTATTGCAGTCACTGGGATATGTCACTGACTATTGTGGCTACTAACAGGTCACACAGGAATATCAAAAGCAGATCCAGGGAGACCAAGATTTATAGGCAGATATCAGAATGGTTAGAAGATGATCAATAAGGATTTTTGACTCCCAGTTATTTAACAATAGCAGCTACACAATGCCTCCTCTAACTCTAAATTATACTACTGAGATTATGAAAGATGGGGTTATGTGAGAGGCCTTTAAACTCAAATGTTAATCCTTGATCCTTCTTTAATTTTTAGCATATACCTGACTTCAGTTGGTTGATAGAGAAAAAGCAGAATAGATCCAAGTCTAAAAAGTGCCCTTCCCTCTGATAAGAGGTACAAATAAGCAGATAATTGAATTGAATTCCATTCCACTTGTGTTTTTAACATCAGAGCAAAACGCGCTATTTCTTACTATTAATATGGTTTGCACTGTCATTTTAATTATCCTGTTGGAGCATTTTATTGATAAATGTTTTAGAATGATTTTGGAATTGAGAAATGCATTGCAAAATTTGAACGAGTGCAAATCCAAGAGATAGTTATATGTTGATCCAGATGTCCATTGGCAGAACATTTATCTGATTAATTCTCACCAGAATGTGTTAATCATCTCTAATGAGTTGTTTCATTGATGGAATTCATATATGCTAAACCATGGCTCCCTTAAACACCACACACACAGAGAGAGATACAGAGAGAGAGAGACTCTAAATTAAGTCCTCCCAGTGACTCCAAAGATGCTTTTTTAAAAGGCACCTGGATTGTTGTTTCCTTGAGGAAGAAGAAAACATTTCGCTTTTCATCCAAGAAAAGCTTCTTGTCCCAAAATGTTTGCCTTTGTAAAAGCACCTTTGAGACAACTATGATCCAGGTGATTGAGAATCTCTACAGAAAAGGTTGTGGTTGCATGGCAGACTTACCCATAATTACCCAACCACAGTTTATTCAATTTGCCTAATGTTCTGCATTTGCATGACCTACTTAAACATACACTAACTGTATAGACTGGTTCACACAACACTCTAGGCTGAAACCTAGCTGGCTGCTTTGGGAGTCTGCACAAACAGTCCATGTGTCATTTCAAAGACCTACCTGTCTCAAGAATGGGCAGCTTATGGCCTGCAGATCACAAGCATATTGATTTAAGTCCCTTTTCATCTTCTGGTACAGTTTAAGGAGAAGATAGGAATGAATTCCTTTTGGGAGTCTTGAACTTCCACCCCGTGGCCAAAAAAAATGGGTTTCAGCTCAGGAGACTGACTCTCAAATATTGCCATAAAATTGACCTAGTTTAAAACTGGTGCCATTTCTCCAAGCGAGATGGTCAGTGCACATATTATTTTAAATCATGCTGAGTAATTAATCTATTTTATACTGGAGACGCCAGGCAAGTTTTATTAGTCTACAGTAAGTTTCAAAATGGGGAACTTTTCTTAGACTTGCTGCCTTAATATTTTAAATGCATATAACGTGACCTAATAGGCAACTAATATTTTTCCAGGGTGAATACCCCACCACTTCAGTGTGCATTTGTTCACATTTGCACTGTACACAATGAAAAGTCTTGCAGATGAGGCACAGACATCATTCCCTCAGGAATGTGGTGTGAAGTTTTTGGGTTGTTGTTTTTTAAGGTTACAGATCTTGTGTCTTAAATCAAAGATACATACATAGAGCTGATAGAATCTCTGAAACCAAACAAGGAGTCTGAAGACAGATACTCATCTTGTATGCAAGGAATTTTCAAAGCCATTGTTCCTTCTCCTTGAAAAGAATAGGTATAAGATTCTATGAAGAAAACTGCATATGTAGATTAAATCTGCTTCATCTAAAATAATGATAGTTGCTAGAAGCAGTTTAACAATGTCAAACTTGAGTTACCTTGGCATAAAATAATGGCTTTATTTATTACATAACATTGCACCTCTTCCTCATGACATCAATCCATGCTGATTATTATTGTGAATAAATTCTGATTTAGTTTTGTATTTTCTTAATGCATTAGGATGTTTTTTAACATAATATTTGCATTTAAAATTGTATTTTAACCTTTTCTTCTCCCCCCCCCCCTTGCAAAAAAAAATTAGCAGTATGGAAAATAGTTATGCTGCTCTGGTGAGAGCAAGTGTTCTTTTTTAAAAATAAAGAAATAAAATACATAAATGTACAAACTTACTTGACTAATCTTTTTATTGCAAATATTACGGTTTTCAAGATGGCTGCGCACATGGATGCTGCAGCTAACCACTCCTTCTTTCAGTGTATGGTGTGTATGGTTCTGTGTGTGTTTTAGATCCTTTCCTTGATTGAATCCTGTGGGGCAAGGAGCATCTATAGTTGGCAAGCCTTGTTACAAATTGGACTAAAATGTGAAAAGGCTATTACGGACAATTTTATACATTCTCATATACCGAAGGAGGCAGCTAGGCCCCTGGGGGAGCCATGGATCACTATCCCTGTAGGAAGGTGGAGGAAGAACAGGAAGAGGAAGAGAGGATGCCGTGTTGGGATTTTCTTTAGGCTGAGTAAGTTTCCACACAGGCCTTCAATTCCAAGTATATTTCTTACCAATGCAAGATCTCTGACTAACAAAATGGATGAATTCAGGCTACAGATTGCAAAGTCGAAATTCATCAAGAACTGCTCTGTTTTGCTAATCACAGAAACTTGGCTTCATTCATTCCAGATGCAGCTGTTGAGCTGGAAGGCTACATAGCTCACTGGCAGGACAGGTGTAGAGATTCTGGCAAGAGCAAAGTGGGGGCTTTTAAGCCTTTATGTGAACAAAAGCTGGTGTATCAGTACAAATACTGTAGACAGCCACTGCTCCATGGATCTGGAGTATATGACTCTTAAATGTAGACCCATATATCTTTCACGGGAATTCAGCGTGGTTTTGATTACTGCAGTCCATGTCTCACCTAATGCCAACACTACCATAGCTTTGGGATTCTTGTATAACATTGTTAGTAATCAGCAGAATAAGTATCCTGATGCTGTGAATATCATAGCGGGGGACTTTAATCAAGCTGAGTTAAAAGAAGTGCTCCCTAAATTCTATCAGCATGTTAAGCGTGCTACTGGAGGAGCAAACATATTGGACAAAGTATATACCAACATCAAACATGGCTATAAGGTTATACAATTACATTTGGGACAATCAGACCATATGTCACTGCTTTTAGCACCAGCATACATCCCTCTTAGGAGACGGACTCTGCCTATAATAAAGACAGAGAAATCTTGGCCAGAAGATGCTTCCCAACAACTTCAGGATTGTTTTGAAAACACAAATTGGGACATCTTTTACCACCCTGACCTAGAGGTACACACTGCAACGGTTCTGTGCTATATCAAACACTGCACAGATACTATCACTGTGGATAAACATATTAGGATCTATCTCAGTCAGAAACCCTGCATGACCAAGGAAGTCCAGCGCCTCTTCCGTGACAGGACCAAGGCCTTTAGGTCCAGTGATGGGGCAAGATACAGTGTTGCCAGAGCTAATCGGAAGAAAGGTATTCGGAAGGCCAAGACTGAGTATAAGAGGAAGATTGAGGATAATTTTTATAGCAATAACATTAGGCAGGTGTGGCGAGGGATTCAACAAATTACAAACCATCAACTGACCAATGTCATCCCTGCTGAGGGGGATGCTTCATTGGCAGAGGAACTGAATCATTTCTTTGCTCGCTTTGAAGTGGAGACATCAGAGACAGATAAAATACAACTTCCAGCCAATTGTAGCCCCCACCTCATTGTGGAGGAACAGGAGGTGAGGAACATTCTGAGGGCTGTGGACCCTAGAAAGGCTGCCGGTCTTGATGGTATTTCTGGCTGAGTGCTTAAAGACTGTGCTGATCAGTTGTCTGGAGTCTTTATCAAGATCTTCAATCAGTCTTTATCCCAGTCCACTATTCCATCTTGTTTGAAGGCTTCCACCATTGTTCAGCTGCCAAAGAAGTTCCCTATCAATAACCTCAATGATTACAGACCAGTGGCACTCACTCCTATCATCATGCTTTGAGAAATTGGTCTGCCGGCACATCATTTCTGGTTTTCTGCATGCATTTGATAAACACCAGTTTGCATACAGGGGATGCTATAGCCATCACTCTTCACACTGCTCTGACTCATCTAGAACAGTGGGGGGGAGGGGCTATGTGAGGATTCTTTTTGTGGATTTTAGTTCTGAGTTTTAACACAATTCTTCCACATAGATTAGTGTCTAAACTTCTGGACATGGCCTTTCTTATTCAATCTGCCTTTGGATTATGGATTTCCTATCTGGCCACTCACAGAGGGTCAGATTAGGTAATCATACCTCTTCAGCTCTTATTCTTAACACTGGTACACCACAGGGTTGTGTATTGAGTCCCTTACTCTGTACTCCTTATGTGCATGACTGCATTCCCACCCACTCTAGTAATACTATTGCTAAATTTGCAGATGATACAACAGTGGTGGGACTTATCTCCCAGGGGGATGAGTCTGCCTACCGAGATGAGGTAGACCGGTTGCTTTCGTGGTGTGGAGACAATAACTTGGTCCTCAATACCAATAAGACCAAGGAGCTTATAGTGGATTATAGAAGGAACAGATCAGACATCCAGCCCTTGCTTATCGATGGAGACTGAGTGGAGCAAGTGGCCAGTTTTAAGTTTCTGGATGTTACTCTAAAAGAGGATCTGACCTGGGGTGCCCACATTGCAGCCCTGGTCAAAAGGGCCCAGCAGCGATTATACTACCTGAGACTTCTCAGAAAACAACTGAATGAAAAACTGCTGGTGACCTTCTACCGCTGCACTATAGAGAGCATTTTAACATACTGCATCTCTGTATGGTTTGCCAATTGCACAGTGGCAGATAGAAAAGCACTCCAGAGGGTTAATGTCATTGCCCAGAAGATCATTGGTTGCCCTCTCCCCTCTCTGGAAGAGCTTTATAGCTCCCGCTACCTTAAGAAAGTTCAAAATATTCTCAAAGATCCATCTTATCCTGGTAACCTTTTATTTGAACTATTACTGTTGAGGTAATTCCCCATTAGGAGAATGAGCGCATACAGGGAGACGTATTTGAGAGTAGTGTTTGAATAATACACACACAGCACAGAGATACACTGTACATTAAATGTAAGTTTTTACTTCCAGAAAGTAAGCAAAGTTCAAAATAGGCAGTCCAAAGTCATTCACAGGTAAGATCAGTCAGTTTTTAGTCCAGGGATAATCCAACAACAAATTCCAGTGTCAAAAACAGTTCAGTATCAGACTTACATGAAATCCAAGAATAACAGTCACTTAGGAGGAACGGCAATACTCTCCAACAGTAGGAAACAGAGACTCACTTAGATACACTCTCTTCTGAGACTAGGACTAAGACTAAACAACCCAGGTTTCTGGCTCCATCTTATGGCCTTTTGAGAAACCACACCCAATTACACTTTTGCATTTTCTTAAAGATACAGTATTAAAATGTCTATCCTGGTTTATATATTTCCAACCCAAATAGCTGTTAGGTGACTTACATTCCTAACAATTACCATCTGGCAGACAGTACACAATAATAAAAAGAAGGACAAATAGTCTGAAAAACAGCTTCTATCCCAGGGCAGTAGCTCTTTTGAATTCTGCTGTATAGTGCAGTGTTGGTGTGGTGTCAGGGGTTTCCAGTTCAATGTGTCAAGGGTGAAGGATGTGTGTTTGTGTTTATTTTCATGGTCATGGTTATGATGTGCACTGAAGATGGTGTTTGATTTCGTTGTACGAGATGCAATGACAATAAAGTAAGTAAATTACTTGGGATGAAAATGAAGCAAATGTGTGTGAATTATCTCTGAGAAAAATTTCTGTCATGAATGTGAGATGGGCAGCTATATAAAAAAAAATCAGTTTTACTGTGCTAATTGTTTGGCAAAAATGTGTGTTCAGTGCTATTCAAAGGATAAATATCTAGAATGCAGGATATTGAGAAAGGCTTTCTTAAAGTACAATATTATATAGGTAGAATGGAATATAATTTTATTATGTGAGCGGTAGATACTAAGATGAGATGGTTGCATAAAACGAATTCTTATTAATCTAAGTCAGGGCTGTCAAATTCCCGGCCCACAGGCCAGATGCATCATACACTGGCTACACCCACGCCCAGTTTAGTGAAGGGGGGGGAAAGTCCCGATATGGCACGTGACGCTGCCATGACGATGTGAGTTTGACACTCCTGATCTAAGTGAATCAACTTAGAAAATGCCTTGCAATAAACATAACAATTCTTCAAGTTCCTTAATTCTCCACATGTACATACGGTTGATATTCATTCTTCCTGCTCTATGAGTTAACCTTTTAAACATATGCTACGGGCAGAAAAGTGGAATATGAGTAGGAAATACTTTGGTTTGTTGGATGCTCTCCAAATATGGTGAATTGCAAGGTAGTCTCTAAATTAGAGATCCTAATTTGCATCAATAGCATACACATACTTGGAGCAAAATTGTCATTAGCAGTAAATGCCATAAGTGGTATATGTGCAAGGCTTTAAATAAAGTGTTAGTATTTATAATTTTTCCTTGTAAGTGTTCTTCACAAAATCTTTTTGGCATTTTAGACTCCAGATTGGATTGCCCTTTTTCCCTCCAATTTTAACATGCTCTTTTTGCGATGTGTAGTGCCCAGTGTTGTCTATAGAGCTTCTAGATCAGGGCTGTCAAACTCCTGGCCCACAGGCCAGATGCGTCACATGCCCATGCCCAGTTTAGCGAAGGAGGAAAAAGTCCCAATACATCACTTGATGCCGCCCCTATTCTAGATCTTAGCTACAAAAATCCAGCAAGATGGCAGCAAAGAGAAAAACTCCTTTTTATGCTGCCACCTTAACAGTCATCTAGATTTCTGCAGCCCAGATAAGACAGGTGTTCTGTATGCAGGATTCCAAATATGATGGTTGTTGTCTATAAAGGCATAATGTGTAATGGTAGAGAGAATTACTTTGGGAGACAGGAAGAAAAGCCACACACAACAACCAGTAGATGTCCCAGCCCACAGAAAGTGTGGGAAATGTTTAAGAAGGGATTTTTCCTAAATTCTTGCCTCCTATTCTCCCCATAACAACTATGCTGTCAGGTAGTTTGGGCTGAGAGAATGACTGGTCCAAAGTCACTCAGCTAGTTTTTGTGCCTAAAGCAGGACTAGAATTCCTGGTTTCTAGGACACCACCTTAACCTTATACAAAACTGGCGCTCTTTTTATTGCTTAGAGTGATCGCTATTTGCCACTTTTAAACTTATTTTTTCAACAAAGGAAGCGACTTTTGGAGGGTTTTTTGCATTCCAAATTGCTTAATAAAAGCACTGATTCCATGGAATGCCACTGCTCAAACCAGACTTCTTGTTCTACATATTTCCTGTGATAACTTAGATTTAGATGACAGAGGAAAACTGGATTTAGAAAAGAGGCCAAAAGCAAATTAGTGATTTAAATTTATTATTTCTATGCCTAACCTCTGCCCTCTACCAACTACTCTGGGAAAAGGCTTAAAACAAATACTAAAATTATTTTAAAAACATTATCAAAAGTGGTTGTGGCAGGGGAAAAAAGAATAATCTTAATTCAGTTGGAACAGACAGACAGCAGGACTGAGGCTATATGAACCTGGATGAGGGGGGATTCTTTTCCAAAGCACAGGAATGATGATGGAAAAGGCATGTCTCCATTAAGATGTTCTACCTGAATTGCACCTGGAAGACCAAGTATTTCAGGGGCATATAAAAGCCATTTACTTTAACAATAGTTAACAGTGATCCCAGAACAATTATTAATCTAACCATTTTATAAAATTTACCTAGATATCTTCTCAATTTCTTCTCTCCCTCTCCCCTCACCATCTTTCTCCTCTCTTCTCCTGGCATTATGTGGGCCACTTTCCAGTTCAAACTGAAACAACTAAGATGAAAAATATGTGGCCAACTTCAACAAGAATAGTTTTGCCTATAGCCACCTAGTGGATTTATTGAGAAATAAATATTCTAATATTCAGTGGGATTTATTCCCAGATGAATGTTGCAATAGCTTGGTTGCAAAACAGTACAATGTATGTCCAAGAGAGTATACTAAAAAGAAATATATAATAAGCAAATATGCCTACTTATACACAATTCAAATAAACATTCTTCTGTTGTTTACTCTGTCTCAACTCTTCCCTTCACTGTTATCTCCTTATGATTGATTGCTTTTGTACAATCAAGTACAGAATGTTTTCAACTCCTAGTGACCTCAATAGATTTCCTCCATGATGGGCAGTCCCTAACCCACTCTTTCAAGCCTCCCAACAGTGCTCTCATAACAGATAACAGATAATCAGAGTTGGAAGGGACCTTGTACATCAATCTAGTCCAACCCCTACACCACTTCTGACAGATGGGAGTCCAATCTCTTCTTGAAAGTCTCAAGTGATGAAGCTCCCACAACTTTCAAGGGCAAGCTGTTCCATTGGTTGATTGTTCTGTCAGAAAGTTTCTTCTTATTTCCAAGTTAAATTTCTTCTTGTTCAGTTCCTATCCATTATTCTTTGTCTGGCCTTCAGGTGCTTTAGAAAATAGTTTGACCGCTTCCTCTCTGTGACAGCCCATCAAATATTGGAAGACTGCTATCATGTCTCCCCTGGTCCTTCTCTTTGCTAGACTAGCCAAGCCCAGTTCCTGTAACCGTTCTTCATATGTTTTAGTCTCCAGCGCCCTAATCATCCTGGTTGCTCTTCTCTGCACTTTTTCTAGAGTCTCAACATCTTTTTTTATAGTGTGTTGACCAAAACTGGATGCAGTACTCTAGGTGTGATCTTACTAAGGCTTTATGGTATTAGTGTCTCACTTGATCTCGATTGTATCCCTCTGTTAATGCAATTTAGGATTGCATTGGATTTTTTGGCTGCTGCTGCACACTGCTGGCTCATATTTAGCTGGTTGTCCACTAAGACTCCAAGATCCCTCTCACAGTTACTGCTATTAAGCCTGGTTTCACCCAGTCTATATGGGTACTTTTGGTTTTTCTTGCCTAGGTGTAGGACTTTACTTTTCTGTACAATCATCACCATTGTAACTAAGCCATTCCCTGTGCTGCTGGTCATCCTCTTCACTTTTCCTTCCACTTTTCTCAACACTGCACCCTTTTCCAGAGAGTGGGGTCTGTCCAAAGTAGGATATTTGAACCTGGCCATTTCTGCCTCAAAATGAGATCTCTAGATTGATTTATTCAATGATCCGTTTGTTTTCTTAGTTGTACACAGTATGTTCAGGGTCTCCTGCAACATTAATGCTCAAAAGCATCAATATTCTTTCTATCCTGCATTTTAAAGTCCAACTTTCCCTTCTATAAAGCGTCACAGGGAATATCATGGCTTGCACAATTCTGTTCTTTTGTAGGCATAGATACATCCAGCATCTTGTTACCTGGAATTTTAGGCTGTTTATTCTTTTCAAGACCTTCATAGCTGTTCTCTACCCAGCATTAGTCTGTCTCCTTATGGCAGGATATTATATTGTATTCATTATGTTCTATATAGTAGTTATTGTTTTTGATCTTATCCTTTCGGTAGAGAACTGCACTTCATAGTTTGTAAATACCATCCACTACACAGATCATACCTTATTAATAAACTAGTCAATGGCTGAGCCTGCATCTATCCAGAGGCTTAATGGTCAACATTAAAAAATATTTTCACACAAGTACCTCAAAAATTGTTATTATAAACCCTGTCATCCTCCTTCCCCAATTTCCTCTTCTCTATTTTCTCCTTCCTGTCTTTGCGGTAAAATAGACTGAGAAACAGGCAAACATCCAGAGTTTTTACAGAGGGGGCATTTAAAGACCTGATCTTTACTGCAACATCAGATTCTCTCCAATTTCGTTCTATTTCTATTTGATGATTTTCAGTGCAACATACAAGTGAACAAACTGTTCAGACACATTTTCAGAGCCTCCCCATTTCCTTTAAAAACCATCCCAATGTTAGGAACACCCCTCCTTTCTCACCTCCATTTCCCGCCCCCCCATCGGATTTCTATATGGAGGAAGAAGGGCAAAGCCAGTTCCGTGACCCAATTTGCTACCGCCCCGCCCGCCTTTCCTCTCGTACTGCTGTGCTTCGGTATCTCGCGCAAAGCAGGCTCGCTGGATTCCACCTAGGCCTCGGGACCGTTGCTAGGGCTACGTTCCCCTCTGAGTTGTATTGATTCGAACGGGACGAATCAGCGAGCGAGGCGGAGGAGCAGGAGGAGGAGGATGGAGGGGGGGGACTTATCTTCCCGTGACGCCTTGCGCGTGGTGATGAGGAACGAAGAGTGGGCGGGGAAAAGGGGTGGGCAAGAGAATCGAATCGGCGCCATATTGGATGGCTCTCGCTGAGGGCAGGTGAGAGGGAGGAGGGTTTATATTTTCCTTACCTGCGGGTCCATTCTTTTCTCTTTTGCGCCCAGGTGAAAGTGGGCGGGGGGCTTCTGGAGAAAGGCTCCGTTGCATCCCCGTGTTGATGTGGCGACGGGGCTGCCTGGGCTGCCTGGGCTTGGATGCGGTGGGAGGGCTGTCTTGTTACGGGAGCGTTCAGGCTGACAGGCATTTAAGGTGATGGGTGAATAAGGAGGAGAGGGAGGCAGCTCGAGGAACCCCTGTCCTACCAGCCTCTTGGGGAGGATCTCTTGTTCTCTGTAATGAAAGCGATTTAGAGTGCGGAGGGAGGCTGAGGGTTAATTCCCCATATCTCTCCGATCCCTGCAGGTTATCTCCATCCATAGTCCAGTGATAGATGCTTAAGCGCAGCTCGCTCTCTCCCCCCGCCCCCCAATCCCCATGTATAGCATATAGAGGCAATCTGGGAGAAGAATTATATTTATCTGTATTTGTTTAACACTGCCCACTTGTGCATTGCATTTTTAAAAAACCGTTTTGTGCTAAGATGTGGAAATGTCTTGAATTAATTGGACTTGGGTTTGAACCCTGATCAGTTGGCTAGGGGATGGGGAGGCATTGTGTCAATTGAAGAAGTTGGGAATTAGGTGTTGTAAAGGAAAGCTGGGGGCTTTAAGCAGGGGTGCTCTTGATGGATGATGATTAGGATTGACTGGATATATGTGTGATTTTTGAGTTTTTTTTTAAATTGAAGTCATAGGACAAAAATGCCCAATCTTTTGTTTTTTCATCAGGAAAAATTATAGAGAGGATGCACAGCATGCATTTTTTGTCAGTTCACTGCTATAATAATGTAAAATATATAGTTATAATTTATTTTGGCTTTTTGTATAAGCGTTGACAAAAACTATTTCTATCAGGCAAATATTACCTGTTACGAATGTTAATGCAACGCCCTTTCAGGACAACAGATGTTGCTAATTTAGCATGTCAGATAATTAATAATAATTACAGTGCTTATTGGCACACTGGGTGCCATACCAAAAAAATCTTGACAGCACTTACAAAATCCCTGCACTGACAACAATTTCCATCAATCACAAAAGGGCACTTTTTAAAGATCTGCACATCCATTTTAATAATATATTACATCCTGAGTTCTATTTCAGGAGGAACTCTGTACGAAGGCCAACACCAGCTAAAGAACTGGCAACTGATTTCACACTGTTATGTATATAATAATTATATGCTGCTTTTTATATATTTTGGTCAATTCAGGGTGACAAATAGATGATACTCGTGCATTCTATTTTCCACATAACAAATCTGTGTGGTGGTGGGTCTTGAGTGCCAGTGGCCCAAAGTCACCCAGGTGTCTTTCATGTCTAAGGAAGGCCTAGAATTGGCACATTTATGGAATCTAGAGAAAGTCTTAAGTAAATTTACTCAGATGCCATTTGCTGGTCACGGATCTTAAAGATAACTTCAAGGTGTGTCAGGTAAACCAGACAGGAGAGACAGATTGAAATGAAAAGTTGATCAAAATTCATCTGCATACAAGATCATAGTTCATTCAGAGGGGCAAGGAAGACCTTGTGTTGTAGTTCTGTAAGGTGCAAAAACACATTTTAAGTAGTACATATTTTGAATATGGAAAATAAATATTTTCTACGACTTTCAGAAATTTCTGGTATTTCAGGTGAGGAAAGAGGAGGATACACATGGCTTTGCATATTTTTACACATAAATGACAATTATAAGTTCTCATTTCTTTTTTCTTATAGTATTTTATTTTGCCATAAATATTGGATTAATGTTTTTGCAAACAAAATGTTGGCTATGCATTCCTCGTAGTCAAAACTGACTTCAAGTAATATAAGGTTTCATTGGTAGTAGGTATGCACAGGCATTGAAGGATCTTGAGTGTATTTGCCGTGATTTTGCAGAGAAACATTGCAGAGTTGGGTAAAACTTTTTAAGCTTTAGTTCTCGAGGTTTTTTAAGTCCCAGCTTTCCAATTTAAATAGCAGCAAGGATATTTTGAATTGTTTGTAGTATCCATGATGCTTTACCATAAGGGTATTCAAACTTGGCAATTTAAGACTTGTGGACTTCAACTCCCAGGATTCCCAAGCTAACATGACTGAAGGAGGAATTCTGGGACTGGAAGTCCACAAGTCTTAAAACTGTCAAGTTTGAAGAGCCCTGCTTGACCACATATAAACAGGTGAACACTGAGTTTACTGTCTGTAATAGATCATGAGAATGGAGAGTCACAGAAGAAATGTGTGATTTTTTTAAATTTACAAGTTTAATTGTATGGAGAGCAATGGATTCCTAGAATTAGTCCCAGCCAATCCCCTCAGCTAATAAAAGAATGATGCCAATCACACCTTGATTTTAACACATAAGTAGACTTTGGCTACACAACTTTTTTGCTTGTAGCCTGGGAAAAACATTTCTAATTTCTACATAAGATGATCCGGGCTTGATCATGTCTATAAATGAGCAATTTGCACAGTGGGTAAATCCATTGTAACTAAGTGAAAATAGGTATCATCAAATACTAAAAGTGAAATTATAGCTCACAATTATAAAACATGCTAGTTTTAACATTTCAACTGCTTGGAGTTTGATGTACTGGTTCTGCCTTTTTCTTTGCAGCCTATTGGTCACTCCCTGGTCTCCATGCACAAAAAAATTGTGTGAGACTATTATAAGACACCTTGGCTCTTTCCCCCCCTGTCCTGCATCTGTCCATCATGGATCAAGACTATGAAAGGCGTCTTCTCCGTCAGATCAACATCCAGAATGAAAACATGATGCCTTCTGTAAATATTAAGCATTTAAAATTTTCCAGTATATGGTACAAGAAATAAAACCCTTCTTTTGTGGCATACATCTCTAAAAAGATTCATGTGCAAGAGATATTAAAGAGCAAAAACATGCTCAATTGTTTACATGATTAAGTTGCAGATGATTACCTAGTTTTGTACTGTTGTATTTGCAATCATAAAGTGTATCTTAGAGAGGGGTGTAGTTCAACAACAGGGAGTGGTAGAAAATGCATTTAATTTAAACTTTCTGGTATTTTAATTTAACCCTAACTGTAAAATAATAATTGGTGGCAACTTCTAAAGAGTTAGGAAACTTCAGGATCTCTCAGGGTTGCATCCCTGTTTTGAGAGGTTATGTAAGGCCTTGGGAAAACTGTGTGTGGTTATGTGTCTAAGAAAAGTGATGAAAGAAGCAACAGAAGAAATCGGAACTCATATTAGAAGAAACTTGTATATTTTCAAATGTTCAATTAGTCATTCAGAATGTTCCTGTTGCTTTGGAGAAATCTAAAAGGTCTCATTAAAATAATGTAATGCATCTTTATATTTAATGCTAGTAGCCAAATATTGGAATATTCACAACAGAAGAGTGAAAATGAAATGAATGAGGAAGCATTCCAATTCATATATTTTAATGGGGTTTTTCAGTAATTCGGTATTTTCTTTTTGTTTTAAAAAATTGAGTGATACGAGATGATTGAAATTTAGTACTCATTTTGTATCTTTCTGCAATGTGATGAAAATATACAAATATATATTAAATATAAAAAATAATTTTGCAAGATTATGTATTGTTAGTATGATCCTAAGTAAACTCGATTAAACTGTGCACTAAATGATCCAAATAAGGTGTTCGAATCCATTCTGAATACTCTTAAGTGGTTCTAAATGTCCAGAAAGGATTCACAGCTCTGAAAGTGACAGGTTGAATCCTATCTGGAGTATTCAGAATGGACCTTCCTAAGCTGGAATGGGTGATTATTTAAAGTCAGAACATTCTGTACTCCCCTGCTTAATACACTTACTGTACTTATTCAATAATAGATTTTGGCTCTGAAAATTAAAAAAAACCAAAACAGCCCAAACAGATGATAAAATAACAAGGCTTTTGTGCCATTGAAATAGCTTTTAAATGTGAAGATTTTGTTGTCCTTTCCTGCAATTTTGTGGGTGGCTTGCATTATCCTAGCAAATGCTAAAAATGGGGTACCCTTATTTCACTCATAATTTTAGAATGCTAGGAATGTTAAATAGTTTCTAGTGGAAGAAATACTATTGTATTAAAAAGTGATCATTAGCACTGAATGACACACATACACACAGAGGTTAATTAATGGACACAATCAGTATTTCTAGAAATTAACCGTATTTGGACTTTTGGTTTGACATGATTGGAGAGGTTTTACTATTTTATCTCTTCTAATAATCAGATTATAAGATTATTTTACTCAAATATTGCTCAGTTGTACTTGCTGAAATATAATTCCCTTTAAGGTTTGTTTGTTTATTGATTGATTGTCTTTTTAATTAGGTATATGTAAGGTTACTACTTTGCCCAGAAAGTCTTTGTGTGATTAGTGGTCCTAAATTAACTTAGTTTGGAATCAAAGTTAAAAAATATATAAACACAACAGTGCAAAATGAGGTAAGCTATACAAAGGTGCCAAGCTCATATAATATACAGGTAATCCTTGACTTATGACCACAGTTGAGCCCAAAATTTCTATTAAATTTAAGACAAGTGTTAGGTAAATTTTGCCCATTTTACAACTTTTCTTGCCACAGATGTTAGTGAATCACTGCAGTTGTTAAGTTAGTAACATGATTGTTAAATGAATCTGGTTTTCCCATTGACTTTGCTTGTAAGAATGTAGCAGAAGCTGATCACATGACCCCAGGATACTGCAACCGTCATAAATATGAGTCAACTGCTTGGCATCCAAATTTTGATCACCTGTTCATGAAGAGGCTGCAACATTTGTGTGAAAAACGGTCATAAGTCACTTTTTTTTAGTGTTGTAAATTTGAACGTTCAGTAAATGAACTGTTGTAAGTCAAGGACAAGCTGTATAAAGATTCTGGAATCTTGTTTTTCTGTAATTGCTGGATTTCATTTTTAATGCAGTTGTATTCTGTTTTGTCACTGGTCTTTGTTGTGGATTTCCAATGGCTGCTTTTCTGATTTTTTCCTTCCCTCCCATTCTTGCTCTTTCAAAATTCCAGGTTACAGATATGAGGAGGACCCTGACACCTTCTAATTCACCCGTCTCCTCCCCTAGTAAACATGGTGACAGATTCATTCCTTCCCGAGCGGGAGCAAATTGGAGCATCAGCTTCCATAGAATAAATGTGAGCTTTGCAGAAAAGCCATTTAGTTGGTTGACTGGTTGTGGATGATGGGGTGTTCCCAAATATTTGACATGATATTTTCTTCCATCCTGTTGGTCATTACATTTGTGTGTTTTGTTTTGTTTTGTTTTGTTTTAAATATATATTTTACAGTCATGGTTTCCCTTAAATGTTTGATAGTATCCAAAAGAAAATAACATGTTCAGTGATTGAAGTTGTAATCTTGAACCATATGGAGGGTACCATATGTCTTAGGACTGTCATGACCAAGATTGTCAAGAATCAGGTTATCCTGCCTACCATGTCTAATCAGGCTGGCAATCCTCTCCAAGTTTTTAGAAGGATAATTTCAGTTACTTACGTGGAGGTGGAGATGATGGTCAAATTTGGGGATTTTTTTTATGTGTGAAGCAGGGTTTGTCCAGATGTTCAGAGTGTCAGGAGTTGTGATGCAAGGCTTTTGGATCTTAAAAATGCTGAGGAACTTCAAGTGACTGCTTGAAGATGGGTTTAGTTATTTAAAAATATCCAATTTACACAAGTAAGATTTTTTTTCTTAGTAGTTGGTTATAAATATATACCAGTAAGACATATCCTAAAATCAGTGGAAAACAATACATGCAGGAATTGTTTGATAGGTATTGAAAGACTGTAAATTTTAAAAAAGCTGATTTGAATGAAAAAGGGAGGGGGGGGCAGTTGATAACAGCTTTTAGAATAGTCTGAATAGTCTCCTCCTTGGTGCAGCCTATTTACCTTTGAAAGCAGAGAGTGGAGCTGCAAAGCAAAATATAAAACCAAGCTGAGTGAATGGATAGCAATGTTTATTGAAGAGGTGTTTTGAAAACTTTTGGCATTTTTAAAAAATACTAGAATTTCTGGGTGAAAAGAACAGCTGTAATCGATAATGTTCCTTGAACTACATATTTCTCTAAAATGTCTAAGCTCTGAAGAGGGAAAAATAGATTCTGGAACAATTTTTAAATTTAGGGAAATAAGGGAGTATAAGTAGTGCCAAATTTGGCAAGTGGCCAAAGTAGAATCTCTGATATGTGACTCAGAATCTTCTGCAGTGAGGCTGCTTAGAAAGCTTTACAACAATTATATTGCCTTTTGAAAGCAAAAAGAAGTTTGGAAATTCTCAAAACGGGCGCATGCTAATTGTTTTATCTGCATTTTTAGGAAAATGAAAAGTCTCCAAGTCAAAATAGAAAAGCAAAAGATGCCACTTCAGACAATGGCAAAGGTAGAGACCATATCTTGCCTATTGCTTGCATGCCTTAGGCCCTCTGAAGAGATTGGGGTAGGCTGGTTTGTGCTAGACTGCAGTACCCTGGTTTGCTGTTTGTCTTTGCCATCTTGACCTGGATGACTGAGAATCTCCATAGACATTGGGGGAGGACACTACATAATAGCCATGAGGAAGATATTTAGCAGAGGCGTAAGCTTTTGCCAAAACAATATAAGTTTTAAGGAAGAATAAGGGATCCTTAACTAATGTTAATAAGATCTCAGCATTACTTATACTCATCTTTCATGTTTGTAATTAAATATATTAGCTCTTCAGAATAAGACAGATTCAACTAACTTTGAAATGTTGTCTCTAACCACCTGCTTACTAATATCTTTTGGAAATAATATTTTTTAAAAAAATTATGTCCCTTGTTTGTAAGTTAATTAAATATAATAACAGTAGCCATTTGTTAATTTTACTAACATTGCCAATAAAACAGATTTGGCTAACTTTGAAATTCAGTCTCCAACCTCCTGATTACGAATATCTTTGATAAAATTCCTTGTGTGTCCAATCACACTTGGCCAGTGAACCTGTTCTGTTCTATTCTATTCTATTCTATTCTGTTCTGTTCTGTTCTGTTCTATTCTATTCTATTCTATTCTATTCTATTCTATTCTATTCTATTCTATTCTAAATGTCTCTCTCTTTTTTAAAAAATGTTTTGAAAAAATATTTTTTGCGCGGCTTTTTTTGTAGGTTGCTACATGCTTCCAGTTAACCTATTTTTTTTAAGAAATGGCCAAGCTGTTTGACAAGGTTTTTGTTTGTGCAGATGGCCTTGCCTACTCCGCCTTGCTAAAAAATGAACTCCTTGGAGCTGGTATTGAGAAAGTCCAAGATCCACAGACTGAGGACAGGAGGCTGCAGCCCTCTACGCCTGAGAAGAAGAGCCTTTTCACGGTATTGAAAAATGAGTCTTCAGATATCGGGTCTTAAGTATTGTGTCTTGCAAAACATTTTAAAAAGATACATCAGGAAGCAAGTTAGCCAGCTGTCTTCAAACAGAGTTGTGATACATGCTCTAACACAGTGGTCTCCAACTGGTGGTTTGTGGACCACTGGTGGTCCGTGAGAAAATTTTGGTGGTCCGCAGAAAAATTATTTGCATTTTTATATTGCGCTAAATCAGGGATCCTCAAACTACTGCCCCTGGGTCGGATATGTGCAATGAACATTTGTGTTGCTGCAGAGAGTCTCCCCCATCGGGGTCTTTTTGTGCAGGTCAGAGGGGGGCAGAAATTCCGACTTGGGGTCTGCTTCAGCCTCCTGGTGCAGGGCTTTGGGCAAAGGCTGGAGGGAAGTGCTGCTGGTGGCAAAGAGCTGGAGGGCCTTGTTCCAGTGGGACTGCATCATGGCCTGGAACTGGCTGACCATCTCAGCCTGCTGAGCCTCCAGGCACCACTACCTGGCCTTACACACCTGCAGGTCTTCCCTCTGCTTGGAAAGCCTGTGCTCTCGTAGGCTTCAGTGAAATGCTTCTGCTGAGCCTCCTCCTCGGTCAGATCCAATTTGAACTGAGCCAGCTGTTTTGCCAACTCTTTCTCATGGGGGCTACTTAGCTCCAACAACTGCTTCCTGCTGGGGCCCTAAGGAGCCCTGGCAAGCAGGCAAGGAGTGGTTGAGAGGGGAGGGGCAAGAAGAGGCCAGTGTGATGCCCCTCGATGTGAGTGACATCAAGTTGGCCCCGCCCACTCAGTCACATGACCACCTAGGCACAACCACCCAGCCGGTCATTAGGCAGATCATATTAACGGTCTGTGGGATTTAAAATTATGAATTTAGTGGTCCCTGA
Organism: Pseudonaja textilis; assembly: GCF_900518735.1. The sequence continues at coordinate 20,513,673 of NW_020769318.1, forward strand.
GGCCCAAAAGGTTGGTGACTCCTAACATGTTTATAAAGCCGTTATTTTGAATACTTTGCATAGTTCTAATATCTTTGATCTTTGTTAAGGCGCTGAGTCTCCTCCCATTAAAATTAAAAAAGAACTTTAAAATGCAACAAAAAATCTTGAAACAAATTGAAAAGAATTACATCATAAAACAATGTGAAGTTATTTATTGTTTTTCTAACATGTTGCTTGTCTGAAAGCAAACAAAGATAAGCCACTGGGGAGGCTATTTCAGAGTTTTTTCTTAATTACAGCTGAAAAAGATGTGGCTGAAGCAGATTCTTGAGTCACTCTCTGTTTCTTACCTTGTTGCCTATTGAAGGAAGGCTGAAGACAAAGAAAAATAAACAGGCTGTAAGCATTTGACAGATAGGAAGGCAAGACTTACTTCATACATACAGTACATTGCACTAAGCCGGGTTCTTGTTGAATAGTCACAATGCATGGGGTT
>NW_020769318.1:20514160-20540973 GCF_900518735.1 Pseudonaja textilis
TTGGGAGAAAACTCAGTTTGCTAATTTGGGGATAATTGTTTTCTCCTTGTTAATGTAGTATTCCCTCACCACAAAACGTTCCAGTCCTGATGATGGCAACGAGGTCTCTCCATACTCCCTCTCCCCTGTCAGCAACAAAAGGTTGGCTACCATTTGAAATGGGATGGTGGTTATCCGTGCAGAATAATAATCTTGGAACTAATGCCACCTTGTGGTTTGCAAACTGGAAGTTGAATTGAAATTTGTTGTGCTTACTAGTGGTATTATTAAAAGAGCCATAGTGGCACAGTGGTCAGAATGAATTACTGCAGCTCACTCCAAGAGTTTGATTCTAAGCAGCTCAAGGTTGACTCGGCCTTCCATCCTTCCGAGTTCAGTAAAATGAGCCAGACTGTTGGGGGCAATATGCTGACTTTGTAAATTGGTTAGAGCGGGCTGTAAAGCGGTATATACCGTGTATACTTGAGTATAAGCTGAGTTTTTCAGCACATTTTTTGTGCTGAAAAAAAAAAAAAAAAACCCTCGGCTTATACTCGAGTGAGATTCCCTCTGAAAAAAAAATGGTGTGGAGCTCCGGAGCTGGGCAGCCGCTTCCCTGCTTCTGTGTTTCCTTTGCAACTTGTAAGCATGGGGGTAATCGGAAGCAGAAAAGTTCTTGCATGAGTATATATTGTTTTTTCTTTTTTTAACTGTTTTTTTTTTGGGGGGGGGAAAGACCCACCGTCATGTGAGAATGCTCAGACACAAAATCTATCCGCCTGAAAATAAGTGTGTGTGTGAGGGGGATTTTAACAGAGGGAAGACGTAGGGAGAAGGCAAAAGCGATGGAAGATCCTTCAGGGGAAACTGAGGGGGAGACTCACCCTTGGTCCAGATGAGCCCCCTTCCCCACCCCTAAGGAAGCAGAGGCAGCCAGCAAGGGCAGGCAAGCCCCACTTCGCAGACTCCGTCCGTCCTCACTCCCACCCAAAGCCACGAAGTCCCCCAATCGCCAGCCCAGAATCGCCCTCCCCTCAGGGGGCAGCCACGCCACCCAGTGTTTCCTGAGACAAGAAGCTCCGCCGTGCAATGAAAGCGCCCTGGCTCTAGGCTCGTGGGCTCAGAAAACAATGTGAGCCGAGGTGGCTTTGGCTCCGCTTGGCTTCGTTTCCTCAGCCCCAGGTGCTTTCAGTCCGCTCGGGAGGAGGGGGAGGAGGTGGTGGCGGCGGCTCGCATTGTTTTCTGAGCTCTGGGCGTGGCTTCGGCTCCGCTCGGCTTCGTTTCCTCAGCCCCAGCTGCTTTCAGTCTGCTCTGGAGGAGGAGGAGGTGGTGGCGGCGGCTCGCACTGTTTCCTGAGCTCTAGGCTCAGAAAACAACGCAAGCCGCCGCCACCACCTCCCCCTCCTCCCGAGCGGACTGAAAGCAGCTGGGGCTGAGGAAACGAAGCTGAGCGGAGCCGAAGTCACCTCGGCTTGCGTTGTTTTCTGAGCCCACGAGCCTAGAGCCAGGGTGCTTTCATTGCACGGCAGAGCTTCTTGTCTCGGGAAACGCCGGGCGTCTGCTGCCCCCTGAGGGGAGGGCGATTCTGGGCTGCGCGATTGGGGGACTTCATGGCTTTGGGTGGGCGGGTGGGTGGGAGCGAGGCCATTGACTTTAAGCTCTGCCGACCGAGTGTTTCACAAATACTAGTGGGACCTCCGTCCACCACCACCCCTCCCTCTTTTGCCTCCTTCCTTCTGATCAATCAGGTTTTCCCAGTATTTGCTCACAGCTGCGTTTTCTCTTCTGCCGTGCTAGGCGTTGAACGCAGGGATTTCTGATTCCCCTTACACACGCGTGGATATGCCGCGGGGTGTTTTCTTCCAAACGCCCCAAGGGGAGAGAACACTGACTTTCATGATAGTGAGATCGTTTCCCAAATTAATTGATTCACTAACCCAAAAGAAGATGATGATGACAGTGGGAGGCAGGAGTCACTCTCTCCCTTGCAAGCCCCCAGTGCCCGGCCCTTGCGAGAAAAAAGAAAAAGCCGTTCTTATGCTCGCTCTCTCTCTCTCTCTCTCTCTCTCTCTCTCTCTCCCCGGAATACAGTCAAGCTCTTTCCAGCATGCGCGATCTGCCCCCGCCGCTTTGCACCTTGCAAATGCAAAACCCCCGGTGGAGGTGCAAAGCGGCGGCGGCGAATCGCGCGTGCTGGAAAGGGCTTGACTGTATTCCGGGGGGAGAGAGAGAGAGAGAGAGAGAGAGAGAGCATAAGAACGGCTCTTGCTTTTTTCTCGCAAGGGAGAGAGTGACTCCTGCCTCCCACTGTCGTCATCATCATCTTCTTTTGGGTTAGTGAATCAATTAAACCTTTCATGATAGTGAGATCGTTTCCCAAATTTCCCTTAAATCAGGGAGGAAATCAGAAACAAACCTTTGGACTGAGAATAAGCCTGTTCCTATGATGCCATTTTTGTTCACTGCAGTGTGAAAAGTGTGAAAAAACACACTTCTTTTTCTTCATCTTCTTGTTCCCTATTTACTGGTCTCTTTCAAAGAGGAAATTGTGAACATCAAACTTATTCTCAACTGTCCTAGTGAAAGTTTTTATTGGTATCTATTTTTATTTTTGAAATTTACCAGTAGCTGCTGCATTTCCCACCCTAGGCTTATACTCGAGTCAATAAGTTTTCCCAGTTTTTTGTGGTAAAATTAGGTGCCTCGGCTTATATTCGGGTTGACTTATACTCGAGTATATACGGTAAGTCCGTTTATTCTATTCTATTCAGAAGGCATCTGAACCACATAAACTCTGGGTGTATTTGATTAATCTGATCTAGTCTTCTTTTTTTAATAAAGTTTTATTCAGTTTTAACAAAACAAATAAAACATCTTATTTGAGTACATCATGGTTCCAGGTTATCACATTTCCATACAGACACAATTTCATATGCATATTCATCTTATGTATTCAACTTCATATCTTATTACTCTTTTTCCAATTTCTCCCTTTACTTCTCTTAATTTTCTTTTATGGTTATCTCATTTTCTGCTTATTCAGTTGTATTTCTTTTACCTAAATTTCTATATCTTTTTATTCATTGTACCTATACTTTCCTCTGTCTTGTTTACAATTTCATATGTTCTCTTCCAACATTCTTAAGAAGCAAAATTCCCCCATGATTGCCAATCGAAGTGCAACACCTTTAAATCTTATTGTTATTATCATATGAAATCTCATTAAACACTGAATTTGTGCATTCTGAAATTATAACATTCAGATTTCTAATATCTATTTTATATCATGTAGATCTCATCATTCAGACTTTGCTTGGTACTTCCCCTTGAAAATGTAAAAAGAAAAATTCTAATATATATATGTGTGTGTGTGTGTATGTGTATATATATGTATATGTATATGTATATGTATATACATACACATACATACATACATACACATTAATAAACAAAATAGTTATTCAAAATCATTCTAGTACTGGTACGAACCTTGTAAATCTTTCACGTTTCTTTTCAATATCTATCTTTGAGCACAATTGAAATGTTTCCCTCCCTTCTTCATTATTACTTAACTGTTAATAAGCATACCATTGGATAGTCATACAGTTTTATCTTGTAAATTATTTGCTATTAATAAGCAAAATAATTATTCAAATTCATTCTAATAACTGGTATAAATTTCCTTATAAATCTTTCACATTTCTTTTCAATATTTTAACAATCTTTAGAAACAATTGCAATGTTTCCCTCTTTTCTTTATTATTTCATTAATTCTAAATAAACATACCATTACAAAGCAATACAGCTTTATCTCATAGATTATTTACTTATTTCATTTCTAACTCATCACAATATTCTACTGTCACAACACTATCTTTTGTACCTTTGCAGAATCCTCACTTTTAACTTAATTTAACCATTGTCTCTATGTTTTCTAGCTGAGCAAATACCTTTAATCCTAGTATGTTTCCCCTTTTTCTTTATTTCCTGTTTTTGTCCCTCATAAGTTCTTTCCCTTTCTATCTTTCCCCCCTTTTTCTCATCCCTTTTTTATACCCTTCTCTCTCCAATTTTCCCTTCTGTAGTTTTCTTTTCTGCTTCTCCTTGCTTCTATACTTCTTTTTCAGACTATGTTTTTGGCTGTTCCCTTTGACCTCAAACTTTAACTCCTTTCTCCCTTTTACCCCTTATTACCACATTTTGCATTATTTGATCATTAAAAATGGCTTCTTCTTTGTCCCGCCCTTCTTCTTGCTCTTGAAGCTTTTCCTTTTGCTTTTCATAGTTCAGGATCTCCATTTCAAAAAATTCAAATATGAAACTTAGAGATCTTCTTTCAGAAGTATCCCTCTAGGTACTTTTAGATTCAGGGTACCTTGCTTAGATGTTCTCTGTTGTTTAGCCCAGTCTGTCCTGTTTTCCTCTTTGCTTTCCACCTGCACAATCTTATCCAGTCGGGTTCTTCTTTGAGGTGGCCATTTCTGACCACCGCTGCAACCGCCTTCGGGGAAGGAAGTTTAGAACAGCCAAGAAGGAGAGACGCGGCTGCTCTCCACTCGGCTAGCAATCTCCCCCCTCTTCACCACCTCTACGGGGTGGCTTCAGCCCCGAATCCAAAGGATCAGGGTGTTCCAGCGGCGAGCACAGATCGAAACCGTACACGATCACGGATTTCAGTCTGTCGCTGAAGAGACCCAAACCGGAAGTCCATCTACTCTTTTTAATGTTACTTCCTAGACTATTAATCAATGAATATATTATTTCTAGGAATTTTACAGGGCAAAGCAGTGTTTCTCAACCTTATCAATTTAAAAATGTGTGAACTTCAACTCCCAGAATTCCCCAGCCAACCAGCCATGTAACAATGTCAGTGTGTGAATGAACAGGAAGGAAATGTGGTGTGGAATTTAGAACATTAGGTCTCGACCATTGCTCAGTACACAACTCTCAAAGAAAGCATCCCCAGCGTTTGAATAACCAGCCCCTGCTTGATCTCTAGCTGTTTACCTAGAGAGAAAGAAATAAAGTAAAAGAAATATCTTTTTCAGAACACAAGAAGAGCAGTGCTGGATTAAACAAAAATTAATTAGTCTAGCACTCATTTCTCAAAATGTGAAAAAGCCCTAAATAGGGAAGAAGGGCAATACCATCACCCGACTTGCATGCTACTTCTAGTTCTGCCAGGAGAATGTAACTCATCATGACTAATAGCCGGTGATGGTTATTCACATGGCTGTCCAGTTCTCACATAGGTGACTCCAGGCATTAAAAAGTCCACAACATAAAAACCCATACCTTCCCCCTACAGGGTAGCAGCAACATAATCAAATCAGCCATTCTCCATTCATGGTCCCCAGGCACACTGACCAAACCACGTCTTCAGGGCCTTTCGGAAAAGCAACACAGTGGAGGGCCAATCATACCTTGGGGGAATGATGATCCATTGAGAAGATCCCACCACCACTTCCTTTTCATGGTTCCATGAACCATACATCCCTAATAGACGGGATCTGCAACATACTCCACCTTCCCATCCTGGTGGGCTGGGTGGATGAAATAGGAGAGAGGTGGTCCTTTAAATGGTCTGGAATTCCTGAAACGACTTCAGGAAATAGTAGAACAGCCAGATTCTTTTGGCAATTTTAAAATATTTTATATTTTTTGTGTATATTTGTAGGAAGTGGGTCACCAAACCAGGGTATACCTGGGGGGAACGGATATTCCTTCTCTTGAGTTCTTTCCTCAACTTTGTTTTTCTTTTTCCTTTCAATAGTCAAAAATTACTTCGATCACCTCGAAAGCCCACAAGGAAGATATCCAAGATTCCATTCAAAGTTTTGGATGCTCCAGAACTTCAGGATGACTTTTACTTGAACTTAGTCGATTGGTCATCCCTCAACGTCCTTAGTGTTGGTCTTGGGACATGTGTCTACCTTTGGAGTGCTTGCACTAGCCAGGTAAAGCCTGTTGTTTGGAACAAGAGTTTACATTCCTGCCCTTGGACATGTCCCCCAATAGAGAGTCAATTTTCTCCTTATAGAAGTCTGACTTTTGACTAGCTTTGCGGGTTTCCTGCTCTGAGCATGCAACACATTTAAATTAAAAAACAGTATCTTTCAGCTGCTGGGAGTTTGGAAACCCCTGGCTTGAAATTTTTGTTAAGGACAGGATTTTCCTACTGCTTGGCTTTCTGAAGCCAAAAATACAAAAGAGGTTTCTGAAACCCAAGTGTATGAATTCCCTTTTTTTTTCAGTGCTTTTACAGAGATTTTGATTCTTGACTTTTTTTCCTCCCAAGGTGACGCGGCTATGTGATCTATCTGTGGAAGGCGATTCTGTTACCTCTGTAGGATGGTCAGAACGGGTTAGTATGTGATCACTGCAGGCCTGAGACCAAGATTGAGAGCCAGTTTGCTATAATGGCTAAGATACTGAAATCAGGAGAGTATGGGTTTTAGGCCTCCATTAAGCCTGAAAGTTGGCTGGGTGACTTTGGGCCAGTCACTTTCTCTCAGTCAATTCACCTCAAAGGGTTGTTGTGGGGGGGGGGGGGGGGGGGAGTCACAAGTATTAAGTTTGTTCACCAACTTGAGTTAGTTATATATATAAAAAGAGGGGATATAATAAAGAGAAGACCAGAAAAATAGATAATGCAGTGAAAGCTTTAGAATTAAAACTCCTTAAATTGAAACAGTATAAGAGGACTAAAGGGCTAAAACCAAGACAGGTGGATCACTTTTAAACCTTTATAGTATGTGGGCAACAGAGCTGTAGCTCAGCAGTGCTTTGTAGACAGAAGATTCTAGGTTATATCTCTGAAATAGCCTGTTAAAGGATATTAATTGATAGAGATACTTTGCAAAGATGCCCCTTCCATAGAGCATACAGGCCGATTTCAGATCAGGTAATCCAGTTATTGCCTGTACTGATACAAAATTATTACTTTCATATACTTATACATATTACATATTTGCACTACCACGTTATCCTACACAACTTATCTTGCAAAACCATACAAAGCCCCCTTACCATAAAAAGTGCAATTCAGCGTCCTGCAGAAATTTTGTGTGAGTGAATCTGCATACATATGCCTGCGAAATAAATAACAACAAATGTTTAGGTGTTTAGTTGCTAACAAGAGAGAGGAAGAAAGGAGAGGGAGAGGGGGGAGAGAGAGAGAGAAATACGTTCTTCAACATTGCTCTGGAGCTGGGACAGTATTTGGAGCAGTGTTTTCCCAGGAGAGTGATAATTCCTGCAGCCGTATGTTTGATATCTTTTTCCCCCTGCTTAGGGCAATTTGGTGGCAGTTGGGACCCACAAAGGTTTTGTACAGATCTGGGATGCTGCAGCAGGAAAGAAGCTCTCAATGTTGGAAGGTCACACGGCCAGAGTGGGTAAGGAAAGCTGCGTGATGTTGCCTATTGGAGACATTCTATCCCACCTCGAATGTTAATTTTTCCTTGCTCAGTAATAAATTCTCATTATACTTAGCACTGTAGACAACTTTTAGTCATTGTGAGAACATCGCACTGGAGGATATAGCCCCGTTCTTCCATAATCCTAGGTTAAATTATCTGGGACTTGAATGCTTCCTAAGCCATCTTCTCCTGTCTGTGAACCTGTCCATGTACTGAGATCATCTTTGGTAATCCTACTTCATGTTCTGTTGGAAAGCTAGAATATTGTAACCTGGCATGGGACATCGCTGGTTGCTGCAAGTTTTTGGATGTGCTTGCCATGTGTTCTCCCTTAATATTCAGGTGCTAAGTGAAAATGGTTTTGTTCCAGAGAGGTTAGGATTTGAAAGGGTTTGTATTTAGCTGTTTTCTGTGGAGGGACTCATGCCTTGACTGTGGCTGTTTTTATTGTTAAGCTGCTTTTTAATTTGATAAACAGGGTAGATGCTCTTTACTTTTTAGGAGAGATGTTAACATTTCAAGGATTTAGATAATTTTTTAATCTGGATGTTGAACATGCAGAAGATTGTTCATAATTTTGTGTTATTTTGGTTAGCTGTAATTCTTTTTTTTACGAAAGAAAAATAATATATTGTGCTGCACAACTATCTGGTTTTATTCTCTACGAGCAATTAGCTAATGTTCTATCTAATCTAGTGGCTAGAAACACACCGAGTAATTAAATTGAGAAGGGCTCTTCACTCAGCAATTGGGAGGGGGGGGGAACCTTCCTGAGACCTGTAGAGTTGCTGTTGCTAGTCAAAACAAGTATTGGGATAGGTGAGCAATAGCTTTCTGGATAAACAAGGCACCAGTTATTGGAATATGCTTCAGAAGAGGTGACATACGCAACATTTAATCACTTCTTAGCTTTAAACAACAGGGATATTCAGTTTTCTTTCAAGACTGTAATTCCTTCATAGTCTCAAGGCAGTTCTGTTTTTTAGCGTTCTTTCATTGTTAAAGATGAAATTGTGAAATCTGGCATCCTATGCTGGATGTTGCACTGGAAGTGTGATGACCCAGGATGGGGAATACAAAATAAACACGGTCACGAAAACAGGTGAAGCCTCTTTTACTCCTTCACTTTGCTTCAAAGCTCCAAATATCCTTGACTGGAGACAAAAAAACTCCCCCACAAGCAGTTACGAAAAGGAGGAAATGCTGTTTATACTAAAAGTGCCTATAAATTATAAGAGTAAAAACAACACAAACCACACTGAAGCAATTAAGGGAACCAGGCAAGATAAGAGCTTGAAGACGTCCACAGATATCGGAACACACACTGGGAAGGACACCAAACTCAGAGAGGAACAACAGACTATAGAGATATTTCCATGATTTGTTTCCAGCACTGATCCATATGCATGTCTGTCCTTTTAACCAGTTCTCACAGCTGCAGTCCATAAAGAGGATCAAGGCCCTTTCCTCCCCCGTAGACCACACCATTCACGTCTCTCCCTTATCCTCTCCTCCCTGCATGCCCTAGGATGGAGAGGGGATGGGCCTGGGTCTTCCTCTGACTGCCCAGCTGGTCTCTGCCCTTCCCCAGCCTCCTATGAAGAACGTCTCTTCATAAAGGATTTTTCCCAACTACACTGTTTTTCATGATTTTCACAACACTCTTCTGTTCTAGGTGCTCTGGCATGGAATGCAGATCAGCTCTCTTCCGGGAGTCGGGACCGGATGATCCTCCAGAGAGACATCCGGACACCTCCCTTGCAGTCTGAGCGGCGCCTTCAAGGCCATAGGCAGGAAGTGTGTGGGCTGAAATGGTCCACCGATCACCAGCTCCTGGCATCTGGTGGGAATGACAACAAGGTGCGGTTGGTGACCAGCTTGGCCTTAACCGCTGCTGATCCAGGGTAGCTGTGGATACACCACCTATAGTTGCTGCATTTCTGTGATACTCCGTAGTAGGAGAGTAGAGGGTTGAACCTTGAATTAAGAGAATGCTGGAAGCACACAAGAGCAGTTGACTGTGACACAATATGACACTGTTTTTTATTTGAATTTAAATATGTCTGAACAGTATGTTCATAGTAAGGTAATCAGAGATGGCAAAGAGTTCTTCCCTAAAGCACCACATAAGATTTTAAATTTGATCTGTTCTCTTACTGAGACTGTGGGGAGACATTTTGGCCCTCAGCCTCTCACCACTGGTTATATTAGTAGCAAGATCCATCTGGTTCCATTTTATCTCTTGATGACGGTGTGGTTTTCTGTATTAGGTTGGTGTTGATTCTAATTTTATCTTTTCCCATTCCTTTCTGAAATAATGCACAGTTTTCAATGTTTATCTCTAGTTTATTATTGGATATTGCTTTGATGACTCTTGAAGGATGCAATATAACATACACTTCAGCCTAGCTGCTGTTTGAAGTTCTGAGGGACCTCCCCAGAGCCATTTACAACCCATTTTCAAGGTTCTGACTGACACACACACACACACACACACACACACACACACACACATACATATTTTGGGTGCTTCGCAAGCCGCTCACATTTACAGCCGTTTGCAGTGTCCCATGATCATATGACCATGATTTTCAGCTTATTTTTGCCAGCTTCCGACAAAAACCTGCCATTGGTGAAAATGGGTTTTCTTTACTGCTGCTGCAAAAAAGCTTGTAAAATCAGGCACAGTCAAGAGGTGACACAATCAAGAGGCACTTAACGACTGCCATGACCATAATTCCTGGCTCAATGACAATCATAAGACGAGGATTACCTGTACATGGTTTAATTTAAAAAATAAATAAACAGAATATGTAAATATTTGGAAGAAAGGCAAGAATAGAAACGTTCAAATTTAAAACGTAGTAATAGCCAATTTCTCTTAAGCCTGAGGCCTAATTCCAAACATGTCATTGTATTCTAATAATGAATAGAACAGTTCAGTCCACAAACCAATTAAAATCTGTTTGATTATTGATGGTATTGATCTTTCAATTCAAAAATACAGTCTAGAACTCAGTGGATTACTATAATCAAAACTGGGCGATGAAAGAAAGTCCTTTTTCCAGTTGCTCTTCTTCCTCCCTCCCAGCGTGCAAAACACAGTCTTGGGGCAAAGAGTGCAAGCGGTAACTCGTGTGAGCCTTTGCCTCAAATGTTATAGAGCCCCTCTGCTCTGAAAGCATGATGCTCACGGGCCTCTCTCTCTTTCCTTTCCAGCTCCTTGTCTGGAACCATTCCAGCCTCAGCCCCGTCCAGCAGTATACAGAGCACCTCGCAGCAGTCAAAGCTATTGCTTGGTCCCCTCATCAGCATGGGCTCCTGGCTTCAGGAGGTGGGACTGCTGACCGCTGTATACGTTTCTGGAATACCTTAACTGGACAGCCGTTGCAGTGTATTGACACAGGGTCACAAGTGTGCAACCTTGCTTGGTCCAAGCATGCCAATGAACTGGTAAGAACCATTGGGCGATATGGGAACAGCAAAGTAGCCTCCCTTCCTTGGTTGAGGCGTAGGAGAAGGATTCCCAGTTTGGCTCTTTCTTTTTTAGCAGAATTCAGTGTGACACAGGGAATATCATGTTGAACTTGGAAGCTTTGAGACATAGTTCTTTTCAGGTGGGTTTTATGTCTACCGTGTTTCCCCGAAAATAAGACCCAATTGGAAAATAAGCCCTGGCATGATTTTTTTTTCGGGATGCTCATAATGTAAGACCTACCCCAAAAATAAACTCCAATTAAGATTGTCAGCCAGATGGATGCATTTAGTACTTTATTTCCCTGAAAATAAGATTTAGCCCACGGGTGTCAAACGCGCCATTTCACATTGCTGTCATGTGACATATCACAATGTTTTTTTTTTGCAGAGCTAGGGTGGGCATAGCCTGAGTGTGATGCATCTGACCCAGGGGCTGCCAGTTTGACACTCCTGATCTAACCAAAAAACAAGCCCTAATGCAACTTTTGCAGCAAAAATTAATATAAGACACAGTCTTACTTTGGGAGGAACACGGTATGAATATTTAACCATGTAGTATAATTGTAGTATTACTATATCCCCATTATTATCTTCTTTACTACCCTCTCTTATTGGGATGATGGTGATGATTCTATTGCTTTGCACATACACTAAGAGCTTCTACATCAGAGACAAATTCCTTGTGCGTCTAATCACACTTGGCCAAATAAAGTATTCTATTCTTTTCTTTAGCTGTCATCAATGCAGAAGATGCTGGATGCTAGAATAGCAATCATCCTGCTAGAGTAGGGCTGTTCCTCTCTTTAAAAGCAATCGGGGCCCTTAGCTGCTGTTAGTAGGCTTGGGGCAGAGTTTACACATTTTAATAAAAGCATACCTATGTTCTGTTATGTCCTTTGATAATTTGAGCACTGTCCCCTCATTCCCAGCTACCTTGCAGAGCTATTGTGAATAATGCATCAGTTTATGGGAGAAGTTACATCATTGGAGGGATTCTGAACTAAAAATGGAACTGAATAAAAATACTGTTTTTTGCTTTTATTTGGGGTCCTCAGAGTTCCCACTTATATAAACTTTTCTTTCAGCAACTTGTAAGGAATGTTTTCTATCTCTTGATCTCTGTTCCATCATGAAGCAGACCAAATAATTCCTTGACTGAGACAATTGAAAGCAAAAGGAGAAGGGGATAGCAAAGGATGAGATAGTTGGATGGTGTCATTGGCATGGTGAATATGGGTTTGGGGAAACAGTGAAAGATCGGTGAGGGGGGTGATTGTGTCTGGTTTGCTACGGTCCATATGGTCGCAGAAAGTCGGGCATAACTTGGCAACTGAATAACAATGAGTCAATTCATACTTCTTAACTGATAAGGATTTCTATGGAAAACCCATTTACAGGCTACCATCAACACCCTCAAAAGTCAAATTATAATTGGGATCCCCTCCTCGGCCTTTGTGCTTGCTTTTTGTTTGCAGCTAAGACCTGAAGAATATTCTCTCTATAGGTGAGCACTCATGGATACTCACAGAACCAGATCCTCGTTTGGAAGTACCCGTCCTTGACTCAGGTTGCAAAGCTAACTGGGCATTCCTACAGAGTCCTTTACTTGGTGAGTATGGAGTTAGTGCATCCATCCTTGCTCTTCTTGACCTTTTGATTGCCTTCAATATCATCAATCATGTTATCTTCTGCTCTGGTTCCAGAAGTTGGTGTTGACAATGTCTTGTGCTGGTGCCCCTGGAGGTCAACACTTTGTGTTGGTTCTCCTCCTTCCTCTGGGGTTAAGTTCCAGTCTTACGTTGTTAAGGAAAGGAGCAAGGGATCCCCCGTCTTCAGTCCCTGCTTTGTGAAGTTCTTCGGGATTTTATATTCTCCCCACTCTCATTTAATATCTACACAAAACTGCTGCATGAGGTCATCTACTGGAAATATCACTGTATTTATGATACCCAGCGGAGATACCCAGATATCTCTCCACCCTTTGCATATTAAGTGATGATGTTGGCGTCCTTTCCTCTGAAATCTGGAACAATAAGTCTGAGTGGGAAAATGGATCTGAATGGGAACATTAGGCTTCGGCTCAACTAGCAAGACTGAATGGCATTGGATTTTTGAGGTCCACTGATTCCCAGAACCTACCACTTTTGGGTCTCGATGAGGCCCCAAACTGTGCAATCTTAGGCTTCTCCTGGACTCATAGTCCTGCTTGAAGAGCAGGTGACAGTTGTGGCCAACTCCTTGTTATGTTCCAGTTGTGCCCATTCCTGGACCAGGAGGCTCTGCTCACAATTGCTCATACCCTGGTCATCTCTCGACTGGATTACTATCATGTGCTCTTCATGGGGCTGCCCTTGAACTGCATCCAGAAGCTGCAAGTGGTAAAGAATATAGCAGCATGTGCAGTTACAGTATGTGCACTTCCATCAGCACAACATTATACTCTGGTTCAGCGGCACTGGTTCCCCATATGCTTCTGAGTTCAGAGTGCTTGTTGTGACATACAAAGTCCTCTATAGCATAAGACCAGGTTATTTGAACATCCCTTCCAGTTACATCTACCCATTCCTTCATGAGAGGCACGTTATGGGTCCTGTCTGCAAAAGAATTTCATCTGGTGAGACCCAGAAAGAGAGCCGTTTCTTCCATGGCAGCTGCTCTGTGGAACATTATCCCCTCTGACTTAGATGTTCTGCCACTATGGCTCTGCCACTATGGCTCTGGCACTATGCCTGTGGGTCCAGTAACGGTGGGGAGCTCTTATAGGGACCGCGTTGAACTGATGTAGGGTGAATTCTGCTGCTGATCGTGATTTTCTGGTTTTTTTAAAATTGATTATGAATACTTTTTATATGTTCAATTGTTTTTAACCTGTTTTTATTGAATTATTGTTGTGAGCTGCCCAAAGATACGTAAATGAGATGGGTTGCTGTATAAATCACATAAACAGTATTAATCGTTTTCCTCAACTCTCTTTTATAGGCAATGTCACCAGATGGAGAAGCCATTGTGACAGGAGCCGGGGATGAGACACTGAGGTTTTGGAATGTTTTCAGCAAAACTCGCTCTACCAAGGTAAAATCTTTGTGTGTGTGTGTGTGTGTGTGTGTGTGTGTGTGTGTTTTCCATGTACTTGAGCAATCATCTTTGAAGCTAATGCTGAGTTCCAGTGGTACATAATGAGATGATGCTTACAAGAAATGGACCACCTGAATGACTGAAGACAAAGCTTCAGCCTCAAACTGAGCTGCTGTCTGTCTTTAAAAATCTTTTTATCTTCTGCCCTGAAAGTGGCTAGATATGTACCTCTGGGGATTAATGAATTCCATCCCAATGTAGTGCCAGCTCAGAAGTTCAAATCCATGACTCATCATTGCTGTTGTATTCTGCACATATTTGAAGGCCGTCTTAGAAGAACTTAAAAGTAGGCTATAAAGAAATCATGCTTATCTTCCAGGGATAACAGTGAGTGGATTGTATTGGAGACTATCATCCTTAACATCCGTTGCCTCTGTCAGAAGGGTGCTAGGGACTTTTCGGGGACATATGGGAACCTAGAGTGAGGTGCTCTCTGTGACCCAGGGCAGCTGTTTTTCTGTTTTGATTGTAACTGGCAGCCTCTCTGAAGTTAAGACATGAAAGGTGGAGCAGAGCAGTCAATGCCTTGTTTGTTTTAAAGATGTATCTAGCTGCCCATCTTATGCAGCATAACCTCAGGTGGCTCACAAGTGACAGTAAAAACAATGGGGAAAAAAACATAAAATCCTACACAGAAATTCCCACTGCCCTGAAGCATTCCCACACGTCCATAAAGAACTTTACCTGGCTCCAGACTTACACTATCCCAATACCTGTGGGAAAAGCCAGGCCTTCAAGGCTTTTCAGAAGGCTCTGAGAATGGAGCCCTGGAAGGGTGGTTCCAAAGGGCAGGGAGCCACCACTGAGAAGGCATGCTGCCTGCCTCCCACTCTATGGCAACATTTAGGGAAGGCACCTGGAACATGCCCATCCTTTCAGATCTAGTGGCACAGGCAGATGTCCTGAGAGAGAGGGTACTATTACTATTAGTCCTGATGGCTAGGTAGAGGCTTCAGGTTCAAATCCAGGATACCATCTGGATATTAAAATTTGGGACTGGTAATAGGCAAGGGGCGATTTTCCCGTACTTTGCTGGCTGGCTTCTTGGAGACTTCCAGATACCAATGTAAGAAATTCAGTGCTGGATTGTTCTGGATTAGGAGAGAGATGATTGTTGTGTTAATAGCTCTTTGTGCCTGCATGAAAGAGCCTGTAATAGTCAGATGATGGGAATACAGGTAGCCCTTGCTTGATGATGCTAATTTGGACCAGAGACTTGTCATTAAGCGACCTGGTCATAACTCGAAAAACCACACGAACTGTGCTGCTTAACGGTGGCAGTTTCAGCAGTTCTGGTTGCCATAATTAAGTGAGAACTGTGCAGGTCATTAAGCAAGGACCTCACATGACTGTGACTTCCTGCCAGCTTCCGCTTTGACTTTGCTTGTGGGAATAGCAATAGCACTTAGATTTCTATACCGCTTCACAGTGCTTTACAGCCCTCTCTAGGCAGTTTACAGAGTCAGTCTCTTGCCCCCAACAACATGGGTCTCATTTTACCAACCTCACAAGGATGGTGGGCTGAGTCAACTTTGAGCTTGGTGGGATTTGAACTGCCAAACTGCTGGCAGCTGGTGATCAGCAGAAATAGCCTGCAGTACTGCATTCTAACCACTGTGCCATGTGGCTCTTAAACTGGTAAGGAAGGTCACAAATGATTAATGACTGCAGGGAGGTTGTGATGACCTACCACTCATTCAGCAGCGTTATAAGTTTGGTCACTGAACAAATGGTCATTGCACAAAAGTCACCCATAGTAGAAATGCTCCAAATTTGAATGGGTATTTTTGTATGGGAGTGTACATGTATATGTGTGTGGATCAGGGAGGGAGGGAGAGAGAAGAGAGAGAGAGGGAGGGAGGGAGAGTCAGAGAGGGGGGGGAGGGAGAGAGAGAAAGGGATTTTCCATATTCTTTATTCCATTTTGTTTTACTCTTAGTGTTAGAATATGTTTACATTTCCAGGTGATATTACAACCCATTCAGAAATCTTCTGTTAAAACACTTCTAAGAAATGCAATGCTAATTGCTTCCTTCTCTGTCTCTTCGCTCCTAGGAGTCTGTATCAGTTCTTAACCTCTTCACCAGGATACGGTAAAATCAACCCACAGACTGTATTTTGGGATCAAGACCACTAACCGGCATGCATGGACCAGAAGCCTGGATTTGGGAGAGGGTGGGGTGGGAACTGGGGGGCAAGGTGTCAATCTGTTTAGAGGGGACTCAGAGATGCTTATTAAATACCTGAGTATGAATGCTACTGAGCATTATTTAGGGGGGAGGGGGATGGGTGGGAAGGGAAGGGAAGCTGGCAAAAAAAAGAAGGAGAAATATTTTCTTGTCCTCCAGGACAGGGGACAAGTGCGGAAGGGCTTCAGAGAGAGGAGAATCTGGAAGTGTGTGTCTGTATGTAGTGTGTGTGTGAGTGTGTGTGTGTGTGTGTGAGAGTGAGAGAGAGAGAGAGAGAGCAAATGCCCAAAGTGTGCCTGCCTGTTGGACAAATTTAAAAAAAGGAAGAGGAGCAGGGTTCATGTTAGGTCCTGGCCTTGAAGATGAATTAAAAAAAAAACGGATTTTGTGTATCTATAAAAAGTAAGCCGGCTCTGATGGAAGTAACACCAATGTGGTAAGTGGTGAAGAAGGAAAAACAACTTTGCAGGATTTATTTTCCAAGGCATACAGAGTTTGGAGATGTCCGCTCAATGGCATTTGGATGATCCCTGAGCGCATGGTGACTTGGTTTGTGGGAGCAGCACACTGAAAAGGGGAAGAGTACTTTTATTTAAGCCTTAATCTTTCTGCCCTCTAGCTGTGTTGAGTGCAAACAGGCTGTCAGTCTCAGCACGGCCAGGGCCTGAAAAACAGGAGGCCAAGCTGACTGCTCAGATAGCAGGGATGAGTGTAACTCTTCGGACGTATTCAGCTTAGGGAAGGCTAATATGAACCTGCAAGGCCCTATTTTGCAGGCCACATATGGCGCCAGCATCCTTTTTTATTGCCCTTAGAACACCTCAGCAGCGGGCAAAGCCAAATGTTTAGCCCATTATTTGTAGGTGTTTTTTAAAAAAAAAAAATAGTTGGAGGAACAATAGTTAAGGAACAAAATGGGGGTGGGGGAAGTTTTGCCATTCTTGTTTCCTAAAGGGCTGCTTTTTCCCTTCTGCTGATGGGAAAACAAGGCTTATAAGAGCCACCTGATGCCTCAACTCCTCCTCCTCCTCCTCCTCCTCCTCCTCCCCTTTTCCAGGCAGAAGAGTCAACCTAAAAGTTTACCTTCTTTTAGTGATGGCATTTCACCAGCCATAACCCTGCAGTCCCTGGGCCATTCATATCTTTTAGACGAAAGAACAGTCCTTGGCTGAAGAAAAAAAAGTTACTCAAACAGCACAGTGATATTTTTATGCTGAACATTTCGTAGGGTCAGAACGATTTTGAAGAGTTTCCAATAAGCAAATAAGCACAAATTTCCAGGAGAGAGCGGAGAGGACAGAAGTGTTGGCTTTTAAGTTTGACTTGGCGGCAAATGTAGAGAGATTCCAGAGATTTGAAAACTGAGGCTGGGCGGATTGTGTTTTGGTGTGGTGGGGGGTAGGAGTGTTGTTTTTCAAAAGGAAAGCATACAAGTTGAGTTCATACAGTATTTGAAAAGATAATTTGTAATTTTGGCTCTTAGAATTGAATGTTTGACTGATGCGCTCCCTTCTTTGTGTCCTAATATTAAAAATTGGACAACTTAGGGCTTGTCCAGAATGAGAAATGAGAGACCAAATTGGGAATGCAAAGAGGGAATCAAGAGTTTAGATGATTCGTGATTCAACCTGAAGGAGCCAGAGGTTTGATGGGTTTATGTTTAGTGTTAGGAAGAAGTAGATAAATGGAACATTTTTGGATATATGAAGTCCTGTAATTCAGTCCAAAGTGAATTTTTATTTTTAATTTGGTTGAATGATGATGTTATTTGAAGCCCAGTCAGAAATGCCATGAAGGTCTGAGATATGAAGACTACAGCACTTGATTTCTATGTGTTGCTTTTAAAATCAGTGTATTTTGTATTTTAGCAGCCCTTATTCCTCTTTGTGAAAAACTACCCCAGCTGTACAAACTGTTGCTTGTTTGAGGTGTCTTTGCACTTAATAGAATATTTGCAGAAGTCCAGTTCTCTTTGTGAGCATGTAGGAATCAACCTGTGGCCCTCCATGCATCGTGTGTATGTTCTGGTCTTCCTCCAGCTCTGTGTTTTGTTGATGTGGGAACTCCAGTTTGCCATCATCCTTTAGCCCTTTTGACTAAGGTGGCTTAGGATTACACTGATTTGTAGTCACATAGCACTAGACTGGGGGGAGATACTGGTGTGGAGGGAAAATGTTCTGCTTAGACTATGCAAGATGTGCTATGTACAAATGTCACAGAACCAACTGGAGTATTCTTGAAGCGCTGAATAGAGCTCTCCTGTTTCCACACAGAAGGGAGAGCGTTCTCCTGGATGGCGAGAATGTGAAGTAATTTCTCAGAAAGATTCTTTCAATTCCATCCGAGTCCCTGTCACTTTTTTGATGTCCACCTGGTCTACATGGTGGCCCCCCCTTTTGTTTTGAAGTTTGAACAACCAGCTTTGCCTCCATGTGGTATCTAACATGACAAATCCAGCGGTTAATTTTTTTAGGGGGAAAAAATGCCCGTGGTCTGCCACCTCCTGAAGGAGGGACCCTCTTGTTTACTTCCATTTACAACGTGCCATCTTGAGATCCTGTTCCTAGAGAAGAGAATGGTTGGAATCCCCAACTCTTGCTTTCTATCTGGGGCAGATGCCGCAAATGCCGGAGTTTGTGGTGGATGCAGCTGCCTCCAAATAAGTATTGTGTGTGTGTGTGTTGTCTCAGTTCTCATATGGGTTGCAAGAGTTGTTTATAATGATGCATGTTGACTAGTCATGTGTAAGAAAAAAACAAAAATCCACACAAGAGGATAAAAAAAAAATACAGGTTCCACAATTTGTATTTCTCTGTATTATCTTTTGGCCAGAAGTATCTGAAAATTCTGTTTTCGGTTTTGTGTGAATGTGTGGCATTCTTATGTATGCAGTGCGTCACATAAGGGGCCATAGGATGTGTGGGGTATGGTACAAAAAAAAAAAAAGTGTACAGCTTCATATGTAAAGTTAATGTATCTGACATTAAAGACTTGTGAATGGAATAATTTACTTTGTCAAGTGTCTGGTACTTTTCAAAACGGGGTTACATATTAAAATGCACTGGCACTCATTGGGTTGTACATTTATATTAATAATAAGCAAAATGGCACAAAGGAGGACGTTTTTAAATTTTCCAGAATTGATCTGGCAGATGATAGCAAAAGTCATGCATGCTAAAATCCAAGGACAACTGGTAAGGCAGTCTCTTCCAGTAGGAAGGAACCGTGACCAATGCTGAAAATTTTGAAAAAGCACCTTTGGGACAACCATGACCTACTTGGATGATGACAATGGACACTTGTAAATGGAAAAGTTGCTGCACAATTAAAAAAATAAAAAGGTAGAAAAAAGATGGCTAGTATTTCATTCCATCCATAACAACCCTGGGATTTGCATGCTTGTCATTTAGAGAAGAGTCACTTTTTTCCCTTTATCGTGTTGGACAGTGTTCAATTAGTGTAGTGTTTCTCAACCTTGGCCCTTGGGAAGATCGTGAGTGGCAATCACATAACCCCAGGATACTATAACCATCATAAATATATATGCCAGTTGTCAAGTACCTGAATTTTGATCATGTGACTGTAGGGATGCTGCGATGTTTGTAAGTGCTCATAAGTCAGTTTTTTTTGGTGCTGTTACAACTTTGAAGGGTCACTAAATGAAAGGTTATAAGTCAAGGGCTACCTGTAGTACAATTTCACTGTCACTTTCACTTCCACTTTCACGTAAAGTCAATCTATTTCTCACAGAGAGATGATTCAGTACTACTGGAGCGTCTCTTGGGGTTTAACTTAAGGTGATTAATGAATTTATGAAATGGATGTGTTTTCATTGAATTTTTCCCCTCACTTCTGATTAAGGAACTTGAGAGTAAAACATATATGAGGAACGGAATTGGGTATGTCTACTTCAATGAAGAGAAGGATTAGGGGTGACATGATAGCAATCTTCCCAGGGGTGGGATCCGACAGAGTTAACTACCAGTTCGGTCATTTACGAGGTTCGGTGTGCACCTGTAAATCGTCATCAGCACGCTACGTGCAGAGAAGCAGCCTTTGAAAAAGCACCTTTTTCCTGCTTTTTTAACTGCAGCTGTGCCTTGCATGGCAGCTGAAGTTGAAAAAGCAGGAAATAAAGGTCTGGTAAGAGGGCGGGCGGGTTGGCGGGCAAAAACATCAGCAGATATAGAACTGGTTCTATGTCTGCTGCTCTTCAGAGCTACCGGTTCTACAGAGGTGGACAGAACCGGTAGAAACCCACCCCTAAGTCTTCCAATATCTCAGGGGCTGCCCCTAAGAAGAAGGGGTCAACCTATTCTCCAAAGGACCTAAAGGCAGGACAAGAAGCAATGGGTGGAAAGCAATCAAGGAGCTAACCAATCTAGAACTAAGGAGAAATTTCCAGACAACAATCAATTCGAGCAGGGCTATCAAACCCACTGCCCGTGGGCTGGATGTGTCATGCACTGTCCATGCACATGCCTGGTTCAGTGAAGAAGGAAAAAATTGCCTCTGGAAGTTGTGGGTGCTCCAACACTGAAGGTTTTTTTAGAAGAGATTGGGCAACCATTTGTCTTGAATGATATAGGGCAGGGGTTCCCAAACTTGGCAACTTTTAAGACTTGTGGACTTCAACTCCCAGAATTAATGAAATGTTGGCTGGAGAATTCTGGGAGTTGAAGTCCACAAGTCCTAAAGTTGCCAAGTTTGGAGACCTCTGATAGAGGGTTTCTGGCTTGAACAAGGGGTTGGACTAGAAGGCTGCCAAGGTCCCTCCCAACTCTTGTTATTCTTTTATTCAGACCTTGGTGCTGAGGAGCGCAATCCGAAAGAATGTTCTTGTTTTAGATACTGTACAGTTTTAGATAGGCCAGGCTTTCCGATCTTTAGTTATGGTGCCTCTGTTCACACAAACATGGTTCAACCCACACCAAACTCTTATATCGTCATACAATATCTGTGCCTTTGAATGGTAGTTTACAATCCATAGTTTAAGGCTTACTGTATTGTGGGTATTCAGCCATTGAGATTTAGCAAATTATAGTTTAAAATAATGGTTTAAAAATTGACAACACGGTTGAAAATAATAGATGAAATAATAATTACAGATGATTCTATTAAACTTAATGTGGAAAATGAAAAGTTCTTCATTTGTTGTAATCATCTCAAAATGTTAAATGTGCAGATTGCTTTTAGTTGCTATAGAAACCATTTCAAGCGTCCATTAATAGAAGCAAGCAATCTGGCATAGAATCTTTGAGTAGCCTCATAGACATTGATTTCACACATTGCATTCATGCCATAATCTAATCTGTTTGTTACTTGTTAATGTTGTTTCATGCTATATTTGACCTTAGCATTGTAGTTGTTTAATTATAGTTAACTCATTTAGCTCAATGTGTTAACCAGGCTGGATATCAAAACATCCCCAAATGCTTAAACCATAAGTTGTTGAACAAACCTTAAAATATCTCGGTTTCTCCGACAATAAATCATAAACCATAGCACACCTGCAGCTATGACCAGGCTCATAACATATTATGCAGAACATTTAGATTTATTGCCAATCTTATCATCAATTGCTGGTTTTCAGCAACCACATAAGTTAGATTTCCTCCAGAAACATCTGTCCCCAACCAATGCTTCGATCTTCCAATGATGTATGCATTTCTACTGTTAACTATCCTAAAACTAAAACTGTATTAGAATTTAGGACGATCTGTATACTAAATTCAAGTATGCATCTTAGTGCTGCTTCATGCTCTAACTATCTTTCACCAAGCAATTTTGGTTGTCTACAGCAAAAATGTTTAAATCTTTCTTGGTTTGTTTTTGATGCCTGGGAATTGCCTGGACTAATCCCTGCAGTTTTATTGGTAGGATTTTGGATGTGATTTGCCATTGCTTCTTCCTAAGGCTGAGAGAGAGTGACTGGCTCAAAGTCGCCGGGAATATAATTTCTATCTGTCAGCTTGTAGCCCAGTGCCTTTAACCATCAAACAAAACTGGCTCTTTTTAAGCCTTTCTCTTGGATCCAGGCTGGATAAGGTTTGTTTAAGGTCTCAGCGAAAAGTGATGTTGACTAGAGTTCAATCACATTTCAAATGAAACTAACTCAATTAATATACATATTTCATTACTATTTCCCTTGCATACATCACACTATAAAAAAAATGTTGCAACTCTAGAAAGAGAGCAGAGAAGAGCAACCAAGATGATTAGGGGACTGAAAGCTAAATGAAGAACGACTGCTGGAATTGGGTACAGGTAGTCTAGTGAGGAGAAGGACCTGGGGAGACATGATAGCAATGTTCCAATATTTGAGGAACTGCCCCAGAGAGGAAGGGGTCAAGCTATTTTCTAAAGCACCTGAAGGCCAGACAAGGAATAATAGATGGAAACTGATTAAGGAGAGATTCAACCTAGAAACGAGAAATTTTCTGTCAGTGAGAATAATCAACTAATGGAACAGAAGTTGCCTTTGGAAGTTGGTGGGAGCTTCATCACTGGAAGCTTCCAAGAAGAGACTGGACTGCAATCTGTCAGAAATAGTGTCATCACTGGAAGCTTCCAAGAAGAGACTGGACTGCAATCTGTCAGAAATAGTGTCAAGTCTCCTGCTTGGGCAGTGGGTTGGACTAGATGACCTACAAGGTCCCTTCCAACTCTGTTCATCTGTTATACACATGTACATTCAAAATCTTTTATCAGCTAACAAAGTGGAAAATTTGCATTAAAAAGAATGCTCATAGTTTCTTTTCGCACTGCATGCTCCTGTCTTTTCCTTCAGGGTGATTTCAAAGAAGGGATTTAAATTATTTTAAACATGCGTTTTCCAAAACATACATACATACATACATAAATACCTAAACACACACACACACACACACACACACACACACACACACATATATTCCATGGTTTATTGACTTATAACATTAAAATAAATCCTAGTTACTTGTATTTACACAGCACATTTAAGTGTTAATCATGGTTTAGAAATCACTGGCTGGGCTTCAACAACACGCTAAAACAAAATGTGATTGGTTTGATTTTCATTTAGTGTGCTGCATAAATTTAGCCATTGAAATAGTCTTCCTTTGTAAACTTCTGGGCTTTTTATCAGAAAGCTTCAGAATCCACTGGGGTTAGATGAGGAGTCCTTGGTCCTCTCTGAGCTTTTTCGTTTTCCTGCAGACATTTCCATACCTGAACTAGGTGCTACCATAGAGTACTATTTGCTGCCAGTTTATATTCTGGTGTCTTGCCCGTCTGTATTATTTACTAAGGGCTCTTTGGCAGTTTCTTGATTGGGGTGTTGCTTCTTGGTCTAAAATGGACCTTGGAGTTAATCGATGCTGATCTGAGTGCTGATTACTGTTGGAGTGGTGTAGAGTTGTAATTGCAGGAATGTTCCAATCTTGGATGGCAAACCTCAGATAAAGAATGTTTCCAAGCAAATACAACTCAGGTAAACAAAGTCACTAATCTAAAGGAGGATTAGAGAGAGGAAGTAAACATATGTTAGACTTTAACTAGAGATAATTAATTGTATGGATTACTGTGCTGAACAGTAACCAAAGTTAAGCAGTAACCAAAGTGAACCAGTGATGGAGGATAACTAAAAATGTGTATAAATGCAAGACTAGACTCCAATAAAGATCATCATGATTCAGTTGTTCATGATCAAACAACTTGACTGCCTCGTCATTACAACAGAGTGGTGCCTGGAGTCTTTAACTTAGAAACTTAATTTTGAGCAATATTTATTTCATTGGCAAGAAATGGGATTGGAAAGGGATCCTCTCTCCATCTGAACCCCTTGATCAGAGTTTTTCAACCTTGGCAACTTTTAGATATGTAGACCAACTTCCAGCCTTCTGGCTGGGGAATTCTGGGAGTTGAAGTCCTTATATCTTAAAGTTGCCAAAGTTTTAAAAAACACACTGATAAGAGGAATTTCCGACCCATATTGATGGGTTGCTAATTTAGCAGAGTCTCTTAGAATGATTTGAAGTTTCTTAGACCCTGTGCTCTCTACCCTTCCTTTTCCAGCTTCCACCATTTCTCATAATATCACTCCAAGACCCCAAAAGATGTATGAATACAGCCAACACCATTGCAAGCAATGCCAGGAAGGGGAAAGGTGTGGGAAGGACATTGTCCCTTCTTCTCTTCTGTAAAAATTGGGGACTTTTCCTGATCAGGATCTTTTACTATACCTTTCCTCCCCCTTCCGGTCCTTTGGACCTAACACACTCCATCATTCATTGTCTCCTTGTTGCTGCACTGGTTGCTAAGGGGATGGTTGCCAGGAAGTGTGCAAGTCAAACAATGACTGATTCATCTTGCTCTTCCCTCCAGCCAAAGGAAAACTCTCTTAAGCTGGCCTGGGCTGCAGGAGGGGACATCCGCCATGGATTTCCATGACCTGTCATACCGGGATTTGGTATTAAATCGTCCATATGTCCCTCTTAACACCTTAGAAACTAACTTCCCCACTCCGGTCTACAGGTGAGTGTCTTCACAATGGTGCAAACTACTAACAATCACATGTTGGGCTTTATTTGACAGGGAGAAATGGCTTCCTTACATCGTCTATTATGGCAATGTTTTTCAACTTTGGCAACTTGAAGATATGTGAACTTCAACTCCCAGAATTTTTCTTTCTTTCTTTCTTTCCTTCCTTCCTTCCTTCCTCCCTCCCTCCCTCCCTCCCTCCCTCTTCTAGCTTACTGCAGGAATAACTTTCTTACCAGGGTGTAGTCAAAAAAGTCAAAATGGCCATGGCTGCAAAAGTGACCAAAACTCCACCTCTTTGATATGTGCATCCAGGAAAGATTCGATCCAGCCACCATTTCTGACCACACCCTTTAAAATAGAGGTGGTATTCAGCAGGTTCTGACCAGTTCTGGAGAACTGGTAGCGGAAATTTTGAGGAGTTTGGAGAACTGGCAAATACTACCTCTGACTGGAGATTTTACAGTATCCTTCCCCTGCCATGCCCACCAAGCCATGCCCACAGAACCGGTAGTCAAAAAATTTGAATCCCACTACTGCTTTAGATACTCCTGATTCCTACATTTTGGTCTTTGGATCTTGCAAATTTTACAAACAATCCACCATGCCTTTGCCCTCTTCCCAATGCTTTCCCTTCCACTTTCAAAAGGATAGTTTCCTTTCTGCGGCTTCCTATGGATATATTTTAGGGGCTCAGATAGTGTGTCAGGTTGTTAAGGTCATGTGCAAATCTCTTTCCAGATGCAGAACAACATTTTAATTCTAAATAGTGGATTAAATGAGCTCATTTCCCCTTCCAAAGTCCCATCCTTTGAAATGAGCCTTTCTACAAAATGCAGGCCTGGAGATTTGCAGGAGGTGAATGAGGATCTACAAATTTGTGTCATTTTGTCACAATTATTGCTTGGAACTGTTGATTTGGCTATTCAGCTTCAAAAAGGCTGGATGAATGATTATTTTCGAAGAATAAATAACAGAACAAAAAGAGAAAACAGTTGGCTCATTCCCCACTTTTCAGCACTTTTTACTCTTTATGCAACTCTTTAGAGAATTCTGCATTATAAACCATTTGCTTGTGTTTGTGACGGAAGCACCTATCATGCTTCCAAGTTGAAAGGCTTAGCTGGTGACATCACCGTTGCCCAGGAGACATCTGGTTGGGGGCTCCTTTGATGTCCCTATTAATATACCCACCAAAATGGTACCTATCTATCTACTTGTGATTGCTCCCTTGCTAGGAGCTGGAGCAAATGATGGGAAATCACTCTTCCACACAGCAGCACCTCAATCATAGGCTTACTAATTACTGAGCCAGCGTCCTAACCTTGTGAGCTCACCGTGGTCCCATTATAAGCCATTAAATTACTCCTACAACCAGCTTGAGGAGATAGATTTTGAAGATAAGAAGCTAAGAGCAGCTCTTTTGAGTCAGAGTAGCCCTTTACCCGATGCTTGGTGTCCCACAGTGGCTAATTAGATGCCTTTGGGATGCTCACAGAAGATGGAAACACATCCTTCTCCTAACATTGTTTTCCTTCAGAGACTGGTGTCCTGCAACCCAGAAGGAAGACTAACCTTCAATAGACCTGTCATTTGGACCCAGTCCATTTAGCTTTTGGCCCTCTCCACATCCTGTGATATTGGATGCATCGATTTCATCATGGGAAAAGTTTTCTTTTGTCTGTTTTACCTCTTGCTGTCACATTTGGGAACTGATCCCTGGTTTGAAGAGAATGAGGAAAACTTTCTATTCAGGGGGTCGGGGGAAGTCAAAAAAGGCAAGATGGCAACCCCAATCATATGACCATAGTCATAAAAGAGGTGGGGCTTCAATTGCATGATCGTGGCTTCCATCTTGACTTTTGGGGACCTGTTTCCTATGGATAATTCTGTTCTAATCCTCTTTTTCTATGGCATAAATGATTGCGCATATCTTATTTATGAACTTTCTTTCCAGCCTAAAGCACATTCAGTAAAAGGAAACCATTAACAAGTGCCCTGATCTTGTTAATTCATGCTAATTTAATTCATTTTATGCACTTTTCCTAGTTATTTTTATCTATCTATCTATCTATCTATCTATCTATCTATC
>NW_020769318.1:20540983-20603317 GCF_900518735.1 Pseudonaja textilis
ATCTATCTATCTATCTATCTATCTATCTATCTATCTATCTATCTATCATCTATCTATCTTGTATGCTGCCCAATCTCACTGAAGATGACTCTAAGCAGCTTATATCCTTTTTCTAAATGTTTTGATCAGAACTGTATGTAATATTCCTGATAGGGACATAGTATAGATTTGTCTAAGTGAGCAGCATGGTGGCCTAGAAGTG
This sequence comes from Pseudonaja textilis, assembly GCF_900518735.1. Next base: position 20,541,186 of record NW_020769318.1, read on the forward strand.
GTGTTCTCACTTCACAATCAGGAGGCTGTGAGTTCAATCCTAGGTAGCGGCAGATATTTTTCTCTCTGGGTGCAATGAGTAATTATCTGCTGTGAACTTTGCATAGGCTTCAGGAAGGGCATCCAGTCTGGGTCATTAAATATATATAGATAGATAGATAGATAGATAGATAGATAGAGAGAGAGAGAGAGAGAGAGAGATTTATCTAGGTGCATTATTGGACTGGCAATTCTATGTTCAGTCTTTCCTTAGGATTCCCTAACCGAATTCAGGTTTGACAATCAGAATACTTCCTGTCTAATTATGCATTGGTAGCTCTGACCCAATCAGCATGTATGGAAAGTCAAAATCTCTTTATATTTACTTCATCTGAATCACAGTTTGGTTCAACCACTGCTCCAATTTGATTGGCACTTAATACAGTAGTAATAATTTAATAGAGATCCTTCCTTCTGAGAGAACATTTAATGTAAGTTTAAATTGAACTGAACTTAATCTCAATTTACTCCTGGGCATGTTGGTCACTCCAAATTCGTATTCCTCTTTGTCTTTTTTTGGCCAGCCATGATGGCATTTGAATAATGGATATTTTTGTTTTGTCCCTTTGACAGTGACGAATATCTTTCTCTGAGGGGACCACGGAATGCCCCTGTTATAAAAGAGGCCGTCCGCTGGAAATTCACCCCTATGGGGTGGGATGCCATCCCTCAAACCTGGTATACCGGTCTGACAAACAGCCACAACCGCGATGCCTGGTACACCATCACCGAACCCCTGGGCCGAGAGACCTATCACCGCTGGCAGAGGTCAAATACCAAAAAGGAGAAGGCTATACCACCTGGTAAGTGTTTGAGATTTAAGGTGGGTGACTATGGCAACTTTAGGAGCTGTGGACTTCAACTCCCAGAATTCCTGAATTAGCATGGCTGGCTCAGGAATTCTGGGAGTTGAAATCCACAGGTCATAAGGTTGCCGTAGTTACTCCTGGCCATCTCCCACCCCCAAATCTTCTTTTAGCCCACTCTGACCAAATTGTATTTTTGTTAGAATTGTTTATTTTATTTATTTATTTTTATTTTACTATTTTTGCAAATAACTCAAAGTGGCAAACACACCTTCCTCCTTCTTTTTTTCCCCCGCAACAACTACCCTGTGAGGTACATTGGGCTAAGAGAGTGTGATTGATCCAAAGGCACCCAGTTGTCTTACATGGCTGAGGTGGGACTTGAACTCACGCTCTATCGCTTTCTAACTTTAGCTCTAGCCTTAAGCACTAGATCAAAGCGGCTATTATATAACTATTATTAAATAGTTATTAGATAATATTAATTAATATTCTCTGTTCATAATAAATTATTATTTAACTAATAGTTTCTTCCTGTATATTTACCAATTTGTCAGCTTTGGAATCCTTATTCATTGCTGCCACATAGCTTGAGAAAGTGGGACGGGGGTGATTTTAATTGAGTAGCTTTTAGTAGACAAAATAGAATTCTTTTGTTAGTTCAAGGTCAAAGAGTGTGGTGCAGGAAAAAATGGAACTTACTTTGGGATTGGTTCATGTGATGTGATGATGAGTAAGTAAAAAGGGTATGGTTTGTAGGTTGGGACATTGTGGGAAGTCCGGGAAACTTAGTTTCAAAATTCCACAGATGTGCCAGGTGCTATTCTAATAAAAGTATTTTTGAGATTATGCTTGTCTCGGAGTTACTGATCGGAATGGGGGTTCCCTGGAACGTTGACACCAGGCGCCCTGGTGGCACAGTGGTTGGAATGCAGTATTGTAAGCAAACTGTGTCCACAGCTGGGAGTTCAGATCTCACCAGGCTAAAGGTTGACTTAGCCTTCCATCCTTCTGAGATCAGTAAAATGAGGACCCAGATTGTTGGGGGAAATAGTCTGACTCTATAAAATGCTTAGAGAGGCCTACAAAGCAGAGTTCCCCAACCTTTTTGGGTTGTCAGCCCGGAGGGGAAGGAAGAGTAGGCGCCTTTACATGTGCATGCACAAATGGGACCGCGCATGGTGCTGCAAATGGGGCCATGAGTACCTGTGCAACTCTTGCAGCAATGCCAGTGGCCGAGCAATGCTCAAGGCGACACTAGTACCTGTGTGATGTTCCTGGCGACATTAACATGAGTGGGGATGCGCACGCACAAACACATGCACTTGCCAGCCACTCATGCGGCCCGGTGGCCAATAGGCTACGGCCCACAGGTTGCGGACCCCTAGTGTAGAGTCTCCTGCTTGAGCAGGGAGTTGAACTAGAACAAAGTTCCCAACATTTCTGGGTTGGCGGCACAGAGGGGGAGGGAAGGGGTGCCTTTATGCATGCTTGTGCACGCATGAATGGGCCTGTGTGCATGTGCCCCATGCAAATGAGGCCATGCGCACCGGAAATGGGGCCATGACCCCCTGTGGGACACTCACCGTGACACTAGCGACCGTGTGATGCACGCGGCAATGCTAGCATGAGGGCGGATGCGTGCGCACGTGCACGCACACACACACACACACACACACACACTGGCCAGCCACTCATGCAGCCCAGTGACCAAGAGGCCACAGCCCAATAGTGGGCCCTGGCCCACAGGTTGAGGATCCATGCTCTAAAGGGCTATGAAGTGGTATATAAGTCTAAGTGTTATTATATTACTATGTAAGAGTAGTACAATATCTATTTTTGCCCATAACGACCACTGTGTGTGGGCTGTGGACAACTGGCCCAAAAGATCCCAGGTAGCTTCCTTAGCTGAAGGATTAGAACGTGCATCTCTCTATCCAGAGAACTTCTGTGGTCAATGAGGGACCCGAAGCTGCACCCTTTTGTCCTCCTCCTCCTCCTCCAGCACCTCCACCCTTACACCAAAGTCACCATACAAGGTGACCCCACAGTCATTTTGTGCTACCTGCTAACATTTGTCCCAACTGAGTTCATTTAACAACTGCGCTATTTGCTTAATGACCACTGCCTAAAAGTTTCTGGAATTGATCACGGTCACATAGTGATCAACTTTATGGCCGTCATGTTATGAGACTAAATTGTGGGATCAGTTACAGTTGTACATTGAGGACTAACTGTATTTGATACTGGCCAGTAGGAGGCACTATAGGACTAGTTCTGTCCATATATTGGGGTTTTCTAGTGTAGAGTAGCCTCCATACATTGAAATGAATATGCTTGTTAGAAACCAAGGCCATAAGGTGTGGGGTTTTTTTTTAGCTTTAAATGCACCATATCCTAAGAAAGGAATCAATTTTAAAGGATAGCACTCTGATTTTGGTAGGGAAGATCAATAAGGAAGGTAAAAAGTTTGAACACCATGAATCTAGGGACAGTAATGGCTAGCCTTTTCGGCACCGGGTGCTGAAAGCATGCACGTGTGAATGTGTGTGTGCACACACGCAAACCCCCAAAATGCAATCCATGCACGTCCCCGTGCATGTACCCCACCCCCATTCATGCCCCCAATCTCACCCACCACACAAGCATGAATCCCCTGTGTGCGCCTCGCCCCCCCCCCCCGCATCTGGCAGAGACCAGCTGGCCGGCGGGAGGTGCACGCACATGCACAGCGCTGGGGCGACGGCTCACATGCCCGCAGAGAGGGCTCTGCGTGCCACCTCTGCATAAGTTCACCATCATGGATCTAGAAGCTAATCCAGGGGTGTCAAACTCACTGTGTCATGTGCTGGCCCCTCCCCCACTCAGTTTAGCAAAGCGGGAAAAAGTCCAGATATATCACACACAAGTTTGACACCCCTGAGCTAAACAAACTAACCAGTTAAAGCTGGGGTGGACTTCAACTCCCAGAATTCCTGAGCCAGCCATGCTGGGAGTTGAAGTCCACAAGTCATAAAAGGGCCATAGTTCCCCACCCCTGTAATAAAATATTGGCTTTTTTGGCTGTAGCAACACAATGCAAGTTCATATCGGTGCGTCTAAATCTTTTTTATCCTTAGGTTACGCCCTGCATTTGCGAGACAGCAGCTGGTATGATCCAATCATCCCTCCTCAGTATTCGGATCCTAACACACGATGGAGTGCTTTTCTATGGAAGGATAAGAATATTCCTGGCAAAGAATATGGTAAGAAGCAGGATTATGGGGACGAAGGAATGCGAGGGAAAACTCAGGCAGGTTGGCTCCATCAGAGACTTGTAATATGGTTCGTGAGTGCACAAGGGGAGACCTCAATCCTCACCCTATATGCCTTTCCCCCAATTCTAGAAAAAAAATGGATCATCCAGTGAAATTGATCTGGATTAAAAAAAATATTTTTCACACTAGAGAGAGGCCTTGATGTATGACAGGGGTCTTCAAACAGCTTTAAGACTTGTGGACTTCCAACTCCTAGAATTCCTCCTCCAGTCATGTTAGATCAGGAATTCTGGGAGTTGAAGTCCACAAGTCTTAAACTTGCCAAGGTGGAAGGCCCTTGGTGTATGACAACAAAAGAGTCCAAAATTTCTGTAAGTCAAGGCCTACCTACACCTTCTCAGGTTAAGAATGGCTCCTTTTCCTATCACCTGCCATCTTGATGGTTTTTCTTTGAATTGCTGGTCTTGAATCTTGCATGCAATAGATGGGCACCTTCCTTGACTCCCCTAAGAGGCACTTCCAGGTGTTTTGACACAACAGCTTCCCCCAATTCCTAGGCCATGAAGAGGTGTATACAGAATATAGAATAACAGTTGGAAGGGACCTAGCCCAACCCCCTGCTGAAGCAAGAAAACATATACCAGTGGTGGCTAACCTTTTTGGGCACCTGTGCCAAAAATTGTGCCCGCGCTTGCATGCTCGTGCTCGCGTGCCCGCACCCAGAAAGCAAAGCACGCCCCCCCCCCCCATGCCCCCTAGGCATGCATGTGCAAGCTGCAGGCAAACTAACTGCATATGCAGGCACCTCACAGCTGATTTTGGGCTGCTTTGCGGCCTTTTTTTGGCCTCCCAGAGGCTTCAGGAAGGCTTGTGCAGGCTTTGCAGGCCAAAAACTAGCCCCGTTTCATCACTTCTGGTATTTTCAGAAAAACAGGAAGTGATGAAATGGGGCTAGTTTTAGGCCTGCAAAGCCTGCACAAGCCTTCCTCAAGCCTCTGGGAGGCCAAAAAAAAGCCTCAAACCGGCCAAAAATCAGCTGTGAGGCGCCTGCATATGCAGTTAGTTTGCCTGCAGCTTGCGTGCCGGCCCAAATGGCTCTGTGTGCCACCTGTGGCACGTGTGCCATAGGTTCACCATCACGGACATATACCATTCCAGACAAATGGCTGTCCAGTCTCTGCTTACAAACCTCCAGTGATGCATATGCAAAATAGGAAATCGACCTTAATTTCCCCCCAGCTTCTTTTGAATTACAATCTCTCTTATTTTTTTCCCCCCAGTCATCAACCGCAATCGCTGTGCTGAGGAGCTGAAGGGGAAACCGGGCTATGTACCCCACCTTTCTCTCCACACCCCGGTCTTCACAGCAAAGGATTACCGCACCTGGAGGATGTTCAGCCACCAACCTTCGACCAACAACCAGTAAAGCTTCTTCAGCTGCTTGACATGATGTGATAATCCTCCTTCGTGGTGCAAGGTGGGGATAGCATCTCCCCTTTGTGCTCAGGGCCCCTGTCCTAGGCCCAGAGCCTTGGAGTGATGTGGCACGGCAGCGCATACCCCTGCAGCCTGGAACACGTGGATATGGCCAATTTGTTGTGGCAATGCTGTAAAAGGAGGGAACCGAGAACGCTTCGCCCTTTTACCTGTGTGTTTGTTTTCTAATGAAATTGTTGGGCAGACAATTCTTCATGTATTTCTTTATGCAATGCAGAAATAACCGGTGGGACACCCTGCCATGGGATAGCAATAGCAATAGCACTTAGACTTAATATACAGCTTCATGGTGCTTTACAGCCCTCTCTAAGCGGTTTACAGAGTCAGCCTCTTGCCCCCAACAACCTGGGTTCTCATTTTACCAACCTCGCAAGGATGGAAGGCTGAGTCAACCTTGAGCCAGTGAAAATCGAACTACTGGAGGTCAGCAGAATTAGCTCGCAGTACTGCATTCCCACCACTTTGCCACCATGGCTCTTTAGGATGACCCCCTACTTCAATGATTTTTTTTTAAAGAGAGACAAACTAAGGATAGTAGAGACATGAAGGCAAATGACACTTGAGGTGATATAACGGTGGTTGAAAAATGCCAAGCAGAGTGCCTTTACAACTCCCTTTTGAGTAAATCATAGGAAGTAATCCTGTGCATAAAATGAATTCAACTTAGGATAATTAAGCTATTTCCCAATAATTCACCTTAACTGGTAGTGTTCTAATGATGGCCTGGGAGCTATCCGTTGGGGAAGCATTAATTTAGATTCTTGTGCTGAGCGTGGGTTGGCAGTTGGACTTTCTAGGACGCCAATTCTATGATTCAGTGACTTGGCTACATTCCCTTACCTTTTAGATCAGGGCTCAACATACTATACAATGCCAAGAGAGATAATTAAATACCTCCCCCACATTTAATAAACATATAAAATAGCTGAAATCTCACTCAGTGCTCCTAAAGTTTGCATTGAGATCCCCAGAGAATGCTCTGTCAGGTGACAGCTTAAAATCTAGTAATAGTTTGGTATTAGTATTTGGTATGAAAATAATTCAATCTTGTGATAATTACAAGAAGGTTGGTGACATGTTTTAAGGCTGGTTTGGTGTTTTGAATGATTTGAGATGGGGTTTTACCAATCTTTCCAGCCCCTTGTGGTTCTTTTGAGCATCTTAATCTACCCATTTTACCTATCCTAATCTCAATGGAACTGATTTTTTCCCTACTTTTGGCAGTTTTTACTTTAAAGACACAGTTTATATATTTTGGGTTGTTTTGGTTCCTTAAAACTTAACCAAGAATCATGAAGGCTGAAAATCACTAGCAAGAATCATGGTATTTGTAGTTTTCAGTACAAGCAGAAAGGAAGCTGTGGTCTGTTCTAAACCTTTTAATGCTCACTAATTAATGTTACCTCTTTCACACCTCTGACTCACTTGATTTTCTTCAGCAAGGGTTTTTCAGACTGCAATCCTGATTAAAACCATACCAAGAGCTATTCTTTGTTAAGTGGATGGAGCCATGATAAAAAAGATCAAAAGAAGAAACGGATAATAATCATTAAAATGATCACTCCTCTTTTGTCATGTTCCTTACTACAAGGTTATATATATACTTCATATATACTTCCACTTGATTTATAACAGTGTTTTTCAAATTTGGTAATTTAAGATGTGTGGACTTCAACTCCCAGAATTCTCCAGCCAAGCTGGGGAATTCTGGGAGTTGAAATCCACACACCTTAAAGTTACAAAATTTAAAACATACTGATCCTTTTGTATGTCACACTTGTTACTTTATATGTTAAAATGATTGGCACTTTATCTTTCCACCTGAAAATGTATGTGTCTTAGGAGTAATTCTAAACCACATTGAGATTTAAAGAGAAAAAAGTAATATACCAGTAATGACTTTGGCTGCACAATATAGACATTGATGTAAAATGATAGAAATAACCTGCATGAAGGGTGTCCATCTGGTTTGTTTAACATAATGCTATTCACATAATGTATTCCAGCAAGTTTAATAAAAGAGAAGTGCTACGCTGCATTATAAATAACTGGATTTAATTTATGCCCAAACGATTGATACTTCAAAAATAACATATCTGTCATGAATGAAAATCCAATTTGTCCCTGAAAATGCTGGTCTGGGTGTGGGGGAAAGGCAGGGAAGGGGAGAGGGGGAAATCCTGGTGTTTTAAAACAATCTTTAACAGATTTTCACCTGAACATTAGACCTCAGAGGTCCACATCAGGAACACAACCATTCTTCTCCATCTGAAATGCTAGCGGGTTACCTCAAGCAGGATTTGAAGGGCCAGCCCTTTCGCTGCTCAGCTCTTAACAGTTTCTACTTTGTGGTAAATCATATTTGAACATGGAGGCTCCAAAGTTGCTTTGTTTAAAAATTAATAAAACCCCAATATTCTGAACTTTGGAGGTAGAGTCAACGGTAAAGCTGTCGGTGAAAGCATAAGCCTCTTAAACCACCCCCTTATGCTACCCTGTTTCTCCAACATTATGGCCTCCCCCAATAGGAAGTCCCAGCATGTTTTATAGGCATGAAATGAAATTAAGCCCCTCCCCCCAAATTAAGGCCTATATTAAAACATGCGAAATGGGGGGGAAGTGGTGGTGGGGCTTGCCGTTAGGAAGTACTTTTGTTGCACACCCGGATATGGTGCTGCCTGCGTTGACCCCGATACAAAGTGCCCCACCAATGCCGAGGTCAACATCCAAGCCGTCGCCGCCCTCCCGAAGATGCAAGGCGGGGAATTAAGTCACCCCCGAAAAGACGGCCTAACCATTTTTGGGGGGCTCAAAAAAAAAAATAAGACCCAGCCTTATTATATGAGAAACACAGTAGTTACAAAAATATGATGTGGGTGCAAGATGATAAAACATACCTTCCCTGGCCTTTAAAAAGAGGAGGAAGACGGAAAGGTAGGTTTTTTTTCCACACAAAAACTAAGAGAGGTATTTCAACTTTCCCACTTTCTCTTACACGGAAAAGTTAGGAGTAAAAAAGTTACTAAATTTTGGCTTTTCAAGGCACATGAAAGATCCACGGTGTCTCCAAATCTTGCATGGTGCTCATGCACCCTTTAAAAGTCATCTTTCTACATTCTTTACTTCTTGGGGAGGAAACCTCCCTCTATTTCCAGAGAAGTTGAAAAAATAATAACCTCGAACAGAATCAATGTTGTAGGTCTTGCGTCGTTGAGGAAAGCTCTGTATCTCCTTTAAGTTTTGATCAGTTGCAGACAACAGTCACAGAAATTTCAGTTTAAGCATCACCTTCCATAGATGCCTGGAACACGATTGTTTTTCAGCTTCCTTTATATCTAAATGGAAGAAAAATAAAAACTATAAGAAGAACAGATACCAAGGCCGTGAGCACCTTTCCAGCTCAAGAAGTGTGACGAGACCTAATTTAGACTAAAGGTAACATATTGCGTCAAGTGATAAGACTTTTTAAAAATTCTTATTATCGTATGACAAGACATCCAGGATAGGACAGTGATATCAAATATATGCATGAAAAACTATTAGATAGATGTAATGATAAAGCATACCTTCCTTGGCCTTAAAAAAAAAAAAGCGGAGGAAGGGGAAAATATAGGAGTTTCCCCCCACACACAATTCCCTTAAAAGGCAGGTGTTTCCCCTTTATCATCTTCTTTTACAGGGAAATGTTGAGAGTAAAAATGCATGGAAAAAAGAGAGAGCTTTTTTTTTTGGTGTATGATTTTTAGAAGTTGTTTAAAACATTTCAGAGACTTAGCATCTTTTTGTGTGGCTGTATTTCAGGATGGGATTCAAGCAGCAGGATCAGGTAGGCACTCTACAGCCTGTCTCTCTCTGTGTGTGTGTGTGTGTGTGTGTGTGTGTGTGTGTGTGTGTACAGGTAATCCTCGACTTACAACAGGTCATTTAATGACATTTCAAAGTTTTAACGGCCCTGAAAAAAGCGACTTACAATAGTTCTCCAGAGATACGACCTTTGCAGCGTCCCCATGATTCATACTTATGATGATTGCGATGTCCCGGAATCACACGGTCCCCTTTTGCAACCTTCTGACAAGCAAGTCAATGGGGAAGCCGGATTCACTTAACAACCAGGTTGCTAACTTATCAACTGCAGGGATTCATTCACTTAACAACTGTGGCAAGAAAAGTCGTAAAATGGGGGCAAAACTCACTTAGCAAATGTTTCACTTAACAACAGAAATTTTGGGCCCATTTGTTGCCATAAGCCAAGGACCACCAGTATATCTGTACATTTGAAAATTTTGTTTGCTGAGCTCAAATAGTTTAGTCCCAGATATTTGGACCAAAACGAAGCCATCTCAGACTACTTGCCAGGATTAATTAACTGGATTAGGAGATTTGCGCAATGCAATAATCGCATTTGACTCATTTAAATATATTGTGTAAATAATTTTAGGTCAGTTCTAACACAGATGAGCACAGAACAAAATGGACTCTCAGTCATTCAATGTTAAACCAAGCCATTTTTCCCACTGTCCAAAACCAAACTGAAGTTACGCTTTTTAGCCATCCATCGCAAACCATCATCAACGTCACTAAATGAATCCTTGCACTTTCTTGTTGTTTTATTTGGGGGGTTATGTGATCAGGGAGGAAAAGAAGTAGCCGCATCCTTTCAATCTTGCAATCATTGCCTAAAGGGACCAGGAGAGCCTATCTAGACACAGTTGTGCATCGGGCATCAAGAAAAGAAACGCAGCTTTGAGTCACTGAGAGATTGAGCCAACAGCTGGCACTATCCAACTTGAAGCAAGAGCAAGGGCATTAAAACAACCAGAAGCTGCATGGATTTTGTAAGCTCTTTGTTTAACAAACACTAACATAAATATTTTTTTTTCCTTCTAAGCCACTATGTGAAATTGACTTCCTCGAGAAACAGGAAGGGATTTCTACACAGAAAGGCTCTTTCTTGTGGTGCCACTCAAAAGTCACAGTTGGAAGTATTTTCCCTATCTGCTTCCTTGAAAGTGCCCATAGTTTATACTGCTGATTGTTTTCCATCTCTCTGAAGATTTCATCAACTCCATCCAACCACAACTTATTCCTTTCTCTTTTCTCCTTTCTCCCTACCCATGTAGTTCCTTTTCTTCATGTAGTTGGTTTGTAGCCTAACTATCATTCATTATCTCTAGATGACCAAACCCTCTCAACATATTTCTTTAATGCTAAGGAAATTTATTTAAAGATTAGTGGAATGGATAATAATTTGATGTGATATTAAATAAGAAAGTTGAAAATGTAATTATGACTATGTATAATTTGGAATCACGTTGCTCACGTGAAGAGATGTGTAAAAAATAAAAATAAAAAACACTTATTTAAAAAAAACAATTATTTAATGCTGGTCATTTTCTTTGGTATATATTCTATATCAGGGGTGTCAAACTCAAGGCCCGGGGGCCAGATCTGGCCCACAAGGTGCTTAGATCTAGCCCACGGGCCCGCCGTAGAAACAGTGAAGGGCAGGCCCACAGTGACTCTGCCAGAGAAAAAAAAAAGCTCAGGCAGGCCGCATACTGCTCTCCCGAGCTCCATTTTGGCTGGCAGAGGGCTGCAGAAAGCTGTTGCAGCCAAAAATGAAGCCTCGATGAGTGACACCGAGCTGGCCACCCCCCCCCCCCCCCCCTTTGAGGTCAAACACAATCCTGATGCGGCCCTCAGTGAAATAGAATTTGACACTCCTGGTCTATATTCATTGAGCAGGCACTGAGCAGGCATCTCTTGTTTTCATTTCACATGCAATTAACCACTTTATTTCCACAGCACTCAACTTCCTCCCTGCCACCCAAATATAAACAGTGCTCAAAAAAGTGAATTATGGAGTCGTTAATTCTCTCTGAGCTTCATGGTTTATTTACAGACATTTCAGTACTTGACTAGGTAACTTGATCAATGCCCTGAAAAAATATATCTGCAAGCAAAACAACCAAGCTTAGAGAACACCAAGAACTCCATCATGGTTCAAGCCTGAGCTACAAATATTGTCTCCTAAAAGTCAAGGTAGTCCTCAACTTATAACCATTGCAACATCCCCATGGTCACGTGATCAAAATTTGGACCCTTGGCAACTGCATGTGTTTATGACGGGGACAGGATCCTGTGGTCACTTGGTCATTTTTTGCAACCTTCTGACGAGACAAGTCAGTGGGGAAGCTAGATTCGCCTAACAACCGGGTTACTAACTTAACAACTGCAGTGATATACCTAACAACTGTGGCAAGAAAGCCATAAAATGGGTCAAAACTCATTTAAAAAACTGCCTTATTAGGCAACGAAAATTTTGGGTTCAATTGAGACTTTTGTTTCAAATTGAGACTTTGGGAAAAGTGCAAAGAAGAGCAACTGATGATTAAAGGCCTGGAGGCTAAAACATATGAAAAACTGTTGAAGGATTTGGGTTTGGCTAGTCTAAAGCAGGCCTTTCCAACCTTGGCAACTTTAAGACTTGTGGACTTCAACTCCCAGAGTTCCTCAGCCAGAAAACTGGACAAGTACTTACTTGACATGGTATAGGATCTCCAGCTTAAGCAGTGGGGTGGATTAGATTAGAAGACTTCAAGGTTCCTTCCAGTTCTATTCTGATTCTGATTTGTGATTGTAAGCCAAGGACTACCTGTATATAACTGTTCTCCCTCTTCAATCACAGTACCCACCCCACCCTGTCCTTAGCTTAATATTTCGTTATTTCTGCAAGAAAGACTGCGGTAGAAAAGGGAGTCTCTTCTACATTCAGGAGAGAAGCCTCTATATGACCAGGTAAGCTCCCTTCCCAAGAAGGGTGGATTGGCTACAGGTTTTGCCAAACATCTTTGGTGCACTCAACTATCTTTTAATCTTTCCATCATCTACCTGTTGATGCTTGTAAAACTGTAGACATTGCCTGCGGGCATGTGACCTACACATAAGTACCCAAGAGTCTTAAATGGATTTTGAATCTTCCTATTTAAGTCAAGCCCAACAGTGGGGATTTAAAGAACTAGCAAACTAGGTGAAGTAGGCTAAAATTCAGGCTCATTTCCTGAAATAGCCAAATTGTTGCAGGTTGAGGTGGTAGCTTAGATGTTCTTCCCAGATAACTAGTGCAGCAGCTGCCAACTGGGTGAAGGTGGCATGAGTTCAAGCAAAACTTGCAAGCGATACGGGTGTGAACAGATACTTTTGCACAAAAATCAGATTACGTAAGAATCAGCCTCTGCATTCTTTGTCTTCGATGCAATTCTGCCTTAAGGTAGCTGGTGAAGATGGTAACCTAAGCCTTTGGTGTTCCAGTTTCTCTTATTTTTTTATTTTTGCCCCACAGGTCGAGGAAGGCTGACTTCTAAAACACCTTTTCAAACCTACACATATTTCCGAAAAAAAGCCGCAATAGTGATGGCTGTTGGTATTTATTCTGATATTGTAGAGCAGTATTTCTCAGCTTTAATAACTTTAAACCTAATTTAGACCTCCCTAAATTAAAACCAAAAAAGAACTAGAAAAAAGGTCACATTTGTCATTGGTTTACTTATGCTCAGTTGACATAGGGGTTCAAATTGGATGAGAAGTATTCTGTTTTGATGAATAAGAAAACTGGTTTTCAATTGGACTTCTGCACTAAAGGTGAATTTAAATGTCTATGAATATGGAAGATGAATATGTTAAATATGGTATGACAATAGACAAACAGCTTTGGATAGAGCTTAATCCTTTAGCAATAAGAGGCTAGGCAGAGAAAGGGTTTGACATTTTCATTGAATTACAATTTAAAATATATATTTTTAATATATAAGATGTACCATTGATACGGGTAGTCTTCATAATATGACTGTAATGGAGCCTGCCCATCATGGTCGTAACTTGTGATGATCATAAAGTGGGCCGGGCTCGTGACTCTCCTGAATTTATGACCTTTTTTAATGGCAGTCATTAAGTCAATGTCATGGTTGTTAAGCAAACCCATGCTTGTCTAAGGACTGATTTTGCCAAAAACATTTGTAAAATGCAATCACATGATCAAGGCATGCAAACAAAATGCAGCCTGGTTGCTTTATGCCCCATGTATGGTTGCCAGTCAAGGGCTACCTACAGTATATTTTAACAACTGTATAAATTATCATATAAGGATATGTCAAAGATATGTTGGAAATTTAACCAATCTGATTCTGAAGGTATTTCCATCATGTTTGGAAGACTTGTAAGAAAGCTAATCAACATTGAGAACAGATTTATAATTTTATTTCCAAGATTTTTTTAAAAAAATGTACAATTGAAGGCCAAGGTTTTCTTCTAGATTTGATAAACAGGGTTTTTTGGGGGGGAAAAAACGAAAGGACTTTGCTTTTATATATTGCTGGCTGAGGAATTTTGGGAATTGAAGACCAGACATCTTAAACTTGCTAAAGTTAAAAAAAAAACTGATGCAGAGAGTAAGTGGGATGACCTGACAGAGATATGCAGGCTCAGTTGCCTGAGGCCTTTTGTAACGTTCAGAAGCAGCTCAGACAAACAACACCCTAGTTCGCTGAACTATCAGAGGAACAGATACAGCATCATCAGACTTTCAAGATGCTGTTACTATAGTGCTACTCCATTGAAAGTAGGTTTATCCATCCTGTGATTTCATGGTTTGGTTTATCTAGTGAGGCCGAGAGATAAATATTCTCCTAAACATTTGCGTGTCAGCTGTCATTTCAGTGTAAACTCTTTTAGATCAGTTACAAAAAAATGCAGCCAGATAATCCTGCTCCCCCCTCAATACGAATTTGCTCCCAAGGTTGAAACTGATTTAAAGCACAGAAAAGTCATTAAATCCACGGGAAGTAATCTAATTAACCATTCATCAATTAATGTGACTTCATTTAAGAAACATGTAAACGTACGCAACTTTTTTTGTAGTCTGGTCCTTGATTGCAAAACAGTTGTATACTTCTCAGGCATCCAAGAGGGAAGAGGCTGAAAAAAGTCGAGATAGTGACCACAACTACACAATCAAAGCCGCCCCCCTCCTTTTTGCCTATATCATACAAAAGGAGGGGGCATCTGCCAGGTAGTCACAGCTGCAATCTTGATTTTTTTGAACCCCACCGACTCCTTTATGGATACTTCTGATGCCCCTTTTTTGACAGAATTAATATTATAATATATTAACTCTCTGCTTCTGTTAGAATAGCATCGCCAAGTATTGGAGTGCAGATCCATCTCTGATTGGGCCCTCTAGATGTTGTTAAAAACCAGTTTCCAAGGTCTTAAACTAATCTTTAGTGCTGAGGAATGTCAAGAGTTGAAGTTTAGAATTACACCTATGTTCAGCACCAGGGAAAAGTTGAGGGCTTCAATGGGACTTACTTCCTCGACTAGTCCTCGACTTGCAAACGGAATGGAACAAGTTGGCCAACTCGCCATGGGACAATTCAACAAATACAAAAGTTAAGTTAATTTTGATGAAACCATAACCATCAATAAAATAAAAACATCAGTCCAGAAATACAATAATTTTGATGAAAACTTGCTCATCAATAATAAAAGTACTTGAATTAATGCAGCTGTCAGAGTCCCTCTTTCTTCTTCCCCCTCCTTCTTATGGCAACTTGAGAGCAAAGCAGGAATGCTTTATGAATTGACAAAAGCATTGAATTGTCCCATGGTGAGTTGTCCTGCGGCAACTTGGCCACAGTGAGTTGACCATGGTTAGTTGTCTTAGGCCCCTTATGACTGCAAGTGAGACCAGAGTTTCCACTGCTAAGCAAGGGGGTTATTAAGTGATTTTACAACCTTTTTTGTTCATGGTCATTAATTGAAAAATAGCAACTGTTAAGTGAATCAGGCTATCGATACCCAAATCTGGATTTCCCCCATTGACTTTGCTTGTAAGAAGCCAGCTGGGAGGGTCACCAATGGCAATCAAATAACCCCAGAATGCTGCCAACTGTGGTAAATCCAGGCTGGTTGCCAAGTGCCTGAAATTTAATCGCACAATCCTGGGGATGCTGCCATGGTTATAAGTGCAAGGATCGGTTGTAACTAAAAAAAAAAAAAAGTGTGAAAAAATTTGTAACTTTGAACGGTGGCTAAACAAATAATTTTAAATTGAGGCTTGTCAGCCATTGCCTCAGATTTGAAGGAGGAATTGAAATAGGGACCCAGTGGAAAAGAAACTTTAACAAGAGGGTTGACTTAAGGATAAAGGACAGTCCACATTTGCTCTTATGTGGGAGATGGAGGCTGATAAGGGAGAGGCACATTTTGAAATGAGAGAAGATGGTTTTGCTCTCCTTTGCCAAGGTTATGTAATATGGAGACTGTCTTCATTCCAGGCTATCTTCATCTCTCCTTGTCACACAAAACCAGAAAAGATGCCTCCTCTCTGCCAATAGTTATAGAACAAGAAAGAGCTAGCTGAAGGTGAAAGAAACTACACTGAAGGTGACTAAGAGAAGGTGTTACCACCCTCACAACTCACGTTAATTCTTCCTTCAAGGAAATAAGAGAAACTTCCTTGAGGTAAAACCATCCAATAATTAAAGGAATGGATAGCAAGCAGTAGCAGCATCTTTCTATTAACCCAAAGAGCTATTTCAGAATGGCTTCTGGGATCGTGGATAATACAACCATTGGTTTAGTGACCATTTGAAATTACAAATTTTACAAATGTGACTTATGATGGTTTTTCACACTTGGAACTGTTGCAGCAACTCCCGTGGTCATGTGATTAAAATTCAAAATGCTCGGCAACTGGCATTTTTTTGAGGGGGGGGGGACTGTTGCAGTGTCCCTGGTCATGTGATCACCTTTTGCGACCTTCTGACAAGCAAAGTCAATGGAGAAGGCAG
Organism: Pseudonaja textilis; assembly: GCF_900518735.1. Next base: position 20,557,634 of record NW_020769318.1, read on the forward strand.
ATTCACCTAAACAACCATGTGACTAACTTAACAACTGCAGGGATTCACTAAACCACTGTGGCAAGAATGGTCGTAAAATGAGGCAAAACCAGAGGTGGTATTCAGCAGGTTCTGACCAGTTCTGGAGAACCAGTAGTGGAAATTTTGAGTAGTTTGGAGAACTGGCAAATACCAACCCTCTGGCTGGATATTTTACAGTATCTGTCAAGCCCGAAATGGACATATGTGTAGCCATTTTAGTTAGGCTTACTATATATTCTTTTTCTTACTTTCTCTTTGGTGGTCATGGGAGAAGGGTTTTGGGCTTGCCACATTCCTAAGTGGGGAGGAGTGGAGATAGAGTTGTTTAGGCTAGGTGATTCTTCTTCCTGTGGGAAAACAAACTGACTGTGCTTAGGCCCCTTGAGGTGGAGATTTATGACATCAAGCAACATTGAATTACTTCTGTTGGAGAATGTGACTTCTAGGGGTTGTGTCAGATCCGGAATTATCACAGACTTTGCCAATTTGATGCTTTCCTAAATAAAAGAAATTTTCTTGGAAAATAAACTTTGCTCTTTTCTTTTAAAATGGATTTTGTCACTTGGAAACCTGACATTATTCCAGATAATGTCCCCTGCTACGCCCACAAAGCCACGCCCACAGAACCGTTAGTAAAAAAAAAAATTGAATCCCACCAGTGGGCAAAACTCACTTAACAACCGTCTCACTTAGCAACAGAAATACTGGGCTCAATAATGAACCGTAAATCAAGGACTACCTGTACACACAAATCCAGAAACTGAGAATCATCCCATGTATAAACAAACACTGTCTAGGCGGGTATTGAAGGATCTGTTGAAGGTAAATCACTGAACTGACAGCTGTAAATTCTGATAAATTGGCAACCTGCCAGAAGGCTAGAGGAGCACAAAAGTTGCTCCTGGCTTCAAACCAGAGAAGATGGATGATTTGGGAAATTATAGGCCAGTAGATTGGATGTCTACACTAGACGGTGATACTTGTGAACATATGTAAAGGAGCTCAGCAATTAGCAAGGGCCAGCATGAGTTTGTCACAAACAAATTATGCCAGATTAATCTTATCTCCCTTTTTGAGATAGTACTAGTATTACTAGGGAGAATGCTCTGGGCACAGTGTACCTTGATTTCAGCAAAGCATTTAACGAAGTGTCTCGTGATGCTTTGATGAATAAAATGGTAAAATGTAGGCTAGAGGTTCCTAGTGATTCACAACTGGCTAGTGACCACACCCAGAGAGTCGGTACAAATGCTTCCACATCAGATTGGAAACCAGTTAAGAGAGATCCACGGGACTCTGTTTTAGCTTCCAACGTATTTGCTAATGATCTGAATAATAGGATTAAGTGGATGATTATTTAGGGATGACACAAAACTAGGAGTGTCTGCCACTTTAGAAGGTTCAGAAAGATCTACACAGGATTGAACCGTGGGACAAAATGAACAGGGTGAAATTTAACTGGGAGAAATGTTGGAAAGTTGTATCTTACGATTGATGATGAATGTATTTATGATTATGATCATTATTTGTAGCTTGTTTGACCAATAAAAAAATTCTATTCTATTCTAAAAGGAAAAGGTCAAGTAATCTAATCAAAAGGTCAAGTAGAGAAGCAACCTAGATCTAAGGAGAACTATTAACCAGTGGAACAACTTGCCTCCAGAAATTGCGGAAGCTCCATTGCTATAGTTTTTAAAGAGGTTGGACAGCCATATGTCTGAAATGGTATAGGGTCTCCTGCTTGGACTAGAAGACTTCCAAGGTCCTGCCAACTCTCTTATTCTGTTCTGTTCAAGTATCCAATAGTAGAGGATATGTTCCTCTAATCTGGAGGTCCTCAAACAAAGGTTAGAATTGCAACTTACAACCATAATGGAAAGTAGAATTTCGGCAATAGGTTGTTGCGATTGTAAGCTGAGGTACAATTTTACAACCGGTTTTAGGAAGGTCATAAAGTAAGTCACTATGATCATATATTGGATCCCATAGTTGCTAAACAAATCATGTGGTCAATAAGTGAATCCAGCATATCCAATGGATTTGTGCTGCTTTCTGCGATTCGCAATCCCAGTCAAATATCTATGGAATGCTGCAGTTGGTCATAAATATGAACAGGATCCAAGTTTCCAAAATGTGATCATATGACCATAGGGAGGAGCAGTCATAACTTCAAGGACAAATTATAAGCAGCTTTCATTAAAGTCCATCGTTAACTTTGAACAATAATTAAACTATCAGTTGTAAATCGTGTACCACCTGTAGCATAAAGGTTTAGCAGATTCTATATCAAACATGGGCTGGAGTAGATTATCTCTGAAAACTCTGGGAGGGAGGGAGGCCTTTGAAGCAGTGTTGACTCCCAGCAACTGCATGGACTGGTCCCTACAATTTTAGAAGTGATTCGCCACTGCTACCTTCCTGGGGCTGAGAGAGAAGGACTGGCTCAAGGTCACCCAACTGGTTTCCATACCCATTCATGACTAGAACTTAGGGTCTCCCAAATTCCAACCTTATACCTTAATCACTGTATCAACTTGGCCATTTTAAGGAATGTTTGGAACAGTGAACAGTCCTTCTATGGTATTTTTGTATTAGATACATGATCAGCTTCATTTGAAACTATACTAGTGTTTTTTAGTCACTAGTCAGAATTTTACTCTGAGGTATATTGGAGGTTCCCAACCCCTGGTCTGTGGACCGGTACCGCTCCATAGTCTGTTGGGAATGGGGCCATGCATGCGTCAGGTGAGTGCACAAAGCTTCATCTGTGCATGCGTGGGATCTAGGTTGCACGCGTGAAACCATCCCCTCCCTGAGGACCGTGGAGATCAAGAAGGACCTTAGCGTCCTAGTGGATGTTCACTTGAATATGAGCCAGCAATGTGCAGCCGCCACCAAAAAAGCTAATACAATTCTTGGTTTATAAACAAAGGAATAGAATCCCAATCATGTGAAGAATTAGTACCACTTTATAAAGCCTTAGTAAGACCACATTTGGAATATTGCATCCAGCTTTGGTCACCGCATTACCAAAAAGATGTTGAGACTTTGGAAAATGTGTAAAGAAGAGCAACTAAGACGATTAAAGGCCTGGAGACTGAAACATAAGAACGATTGCAGGATTTGCATTTGGTTAGTCCAGAAAAAAGAAGGACTAGTGGGGACATGATAGTAATATTCCAGTATTTGAGAGGCTGCCACAAAGAAGAGGGAGTCAATTTATTTCCCAAAGTACCAGAAGGCAGGAGAAGAAACAATGGATGGAAACTAATCAAGGAGAGAAGCAACCTGGAATTGAGGAGAAACTCCCAACAGTGAGGACAATTAACCAGTGGTACAGCTTGCCACCAGAAATCGTGGGCGCTCCAACACTGGAGGATTTTAAGAAGATTCTAGACAGTCACTTATCTGAAATAGTACTAGGTTCTCCTGCTTGAGCAGGGGGCTGGACTAGAAGACCTCCAAGGTCCCTTCCAGCTCTATTCTGATTCTGTCACTATCGCCTCTGCTGCCAGTCCGTGGAGCCAGGAAGGTTGGGGAACCGTTGCTGGGTATACAATATTGTCTAACTCTGTACATATTAAGAAACAAAACACTCACTGATGCTGAAGGTCCGGTTCAGGCCAAGCCCCCATGGAAGTCAGCTGTTCTTCCAGCTGGATGATACGCAGACCAATGTACCCCGAAGAACAAAGTAGGAGAACGACCCTATGGGAGACGCAAACGAAGCTTGTTAAAAAGTTAGCATTGGGAAAAAAGTAACATCTGAGACTATCCCTAGTTTAGCCCTTAGTGTAGTACTAAAGAGCTACAAGAGCCAGACTCTAAAATAGTTTGAATAACAGTCATCAGAGCAAATTGGTTTTTAGTCTTCTATTTAATTTTCTTCATTTTAATCATGTTGCATTCCTTTTAAAAAAAAAAAAACTTTTTAAAGCTGTCCAGTCACTGCAACAGTGAAAAGAGTGGCATAAAAAAAAATTTGAACCATTTTCCTTTATTCCTTTACCCACAATTCATATTTAAAAAAATAAAAATCGGATTGTCGGGGAATCTGTTCCTAGCATTCCAGAGGCCCGCTTTAAATAGCAGAGAAACGGATTCCAGCTAACTTCTGCCTAGTTGTATAACAGTTCAACAGTCGAACCAATTAAGCCATAAGGTGGGGAGCTTTTCTTTGCTGGATGTTCAGAAAGAAATTAGGCAGTTTTCTATCTGAAAATTTGGATTTCTGCATCAAGGAATCAAGGTTGGATTGGATGACCTCGATAGCCCCTTCAAACAGCAGGATTTTAAGGTTCACTCACAAAAAGAGGTAGATGATTATAACTGTGTTGAAATGGCACAGTGCAGTCCTCCGGTTTCCTACTGACTTCACCGTCTGCCCTGCCTCTGCCAAAAAAAAGTTAAACACAGTTCATTACAAGATGGTGACAAAGATAACCAGATCCTTGTTTATTAAAACAATAGCAACACCAGGATGATCGGGAAATTTTACTCAGTTTGCAAACAGCATCTCAAGGAATAGAGCTAAATATCAAAAGGGGAATTAATTTACCAACGCATGCAAGTAGTCCTCAAGTAACAACCATTTGTTAAGTCACCGTTCAAAGTTACAACAGCCCTGAAAAAAGGGACTTATGACCATGGTTGTGTTTCCACCAGGGGTGGGATTCAGCTGGTTTGCACCACTTGGGGCAAACCGGCTGTTAAATTCCCTCCCCCCGGCGCTATCTAAGTGGATCCTGGGCAGGGGTGGGATTCAAATTTTTTAACAACCGGTTTTGTGGGCGTGGCTTGGTTGGGGGTGTGTGGCTTGGTGGTCATGTGACTGGGTGGACGTGGTTTGGTGGTCATGTTATTGGCTGGGTGTGGCCAACTCAATATCACTCACATCGAGGCACGCATCTCCTCGCTTGGCCTCTCATGACTGTGGGGATGCTGCAACAGTTGTAAGTGTGAAAAATTGTCATAAGTCACTTTTTTCAGTGCCATTGTAACTTTGAATGGTCACTCCACACAAGCAAAGTACCAGCAAAGGAGGGGAAAAAAAACTCCAGAGAAGTTCCTGAGACAGGAAGTCCAGTCCTGCCAAGAATGTAATAAGGGTTAACAGAGAGGCAGTTTCTGTAAGCAACACCAGAATGTTTCCTTCCTGCCTTCCTTACAGGATTAGGCCAGTAATTTCTTCTAACAACCGGTTCTCCGAACTGCTTAGAATGTTAACAACCGGTTCTAGCGAATAGGTGCGAACTGGTAGAATCCCACCCCTGATCCTGGGTGTTGGCTGCACTGTAATGGAAAAATGGGCAAAGGCCGTTTGCGAGGGAAGAAGGAGGCTGCTTTCCCTCTTTCTTCTCCCTGCTCCTCCTCCTTCCCTCGTGCCGGCTGCTCCGTTTCCTGTTTCTCCATTGCAGCGCAGCACAGCACCTAGCATCCACTTTCAATTTCATTGTACGCATGGTTGTGCATTGACAATAAACGTCTGATTTGATTTGATAATGGGATGAGGTGAGAAATTTAACAACCAGTTCACCCAGGGTCAGGTTGGCCATGGTGGGAGGCTTGTCCCACATGTGCGGAGGAGATTGGAGGACAGGGATGGGACACGCCTCCCATGACAGCCAACCTGAGCCTGGGCGAACTGGTTGTTAAATTATTTGAATCCCACCATTGGTTCCCACGGTCATGTGATCAAAATTTATGTGCTTGGCACCAGCATGTATTTACAATGGTTGCAGCCTCCTGGGCCCTGTGATCTTTATACTTGTGACCTTCCCAGCCAGCTCTGATAAACAAAACCAACAAGACAAGCCAGATGTCCACTCAAAAATATTTATCTTGTTTTTTAGAGTTGTCAGAAGAAAGGGAGTGGCGGGGATTAATGCATACCTTAGATAATTGGGTGGCTGAAGCTTCTGGCACGCAAGATTATTACTGGGGAGCATGATTGATGACTCTTGGCTATGGATGTGTCCCACTGGAGAATATACATCCAGGGGTTGGGGGAAGACCAGGGTCAAGGGTGAGATGAATGTTGTGTCTCAGTGTTGGCTGCACACAGGTAATGCCGACAAGCTCACTCCTAATAAATGATTTTTTTTAAACTCTGAGAGATGCGGCTAGAGACTCATGATTCGAATAGGGGTGGATTATCGGAGCCCTGACACCAGATTCACTTAATGACTTCATCATTCACTTAACAATTGCACTGATTCGCTTAACTGTGGCAAAAAGGTTGTAAAATCAAACATGGCTCATTTAACAACCACCTTGCTTAGCAATGGAAATTTTGGTCCCAATTCTGGTCATAAGTCAAGGACTACCTATATCTACAGAATTACTCCAGTTTGCAGATCTTCTGCTATTACTAATCTAAAGGCAGTTGGTATTTCCCCTCCATTGTTATTACTGTTCAGTTGGGAGAAACTTGTTCAATTGATGGCAGCCGAGATGCATTTTTTACAGCACTGCATCTCCCAAGACCTGTGGCTGAAATTCTGTAGCAAACCACTGATTTACAAGCTAAACAAGCTAAATACAAGCTAAAATAGGCATCTTCCATCTTTATTAGTCCCATGCAACCTGATTTATTAGAATTTCCTCTAGTAAATTTCTTTTGCCTTTGCCCCCAATTTAGCCCACCCCTATCATTTAGCCATGAGTATACCCTCTGTGGCTCTTGAAGGCAGTTTTTTTTTTAAAAAAAGGAACATTCTCTCTACTTCCCAAATATTGTCCACTGTACTGAGAAATTGAGACCAGTTTGGCCCATCCACAATTCTCAAAACTGAAAAGATTGGTTACTTACTTTGCTGTTTTGTCACCTGCTGTTGCTGCTCGCAAGAGGTTTCATAGGGTATCTGGATCCTGTCTGCCACATCTGTTAAATAAGAAGCAAAGCTAAGTACCAGTCAGCACACAGCCTGAGAATTGGAAATGAAAGTGGTGGGTAGTTTGAGTTTTTCAGAATCACTGATCAGCAGTAAAGGAACAGATTAACAGAGTTGGAAGGGACCTTGTAGGTCATCTAGTCCAATCACCTCCACCCAAGCAGGAGACCCTACACCATTTCTGACAAATGGCAGTCCAATCTCTTCTTGAAAGCCTCCAGTGATGAAGCTCCCAAAAGAAGGCAACATCTGTTCCATTGGTTGATATTTCTCACCGTCAAAAAATTTCTCCTTATTTCCAGGTTAAATCTCTCCTTGATCAGATTCCATCCATTATTCCTTGTCTGGCCTTCAGGTGCTTTGGAAAATAGCTTGACCCCTTCCTCCTCTCTGTGGCAGCCCCTCAAATATTAGAACACTGCTATCGTGTCTCCCCTGGTCCTTCTCTTCACTAGACTAGTCGTGCCCAGTTCCTGTAACCGTTCTTCATATATTTTAGTCTCCAGGCCCCTAATCATCCTGGTTGCTCTTCTCTGCACTCTTTCTGGAGTCTCAACATCTTTTTTATAGTGTGGTGACCAAATTTGCCACAGATTAGCATTTGATAGGATAGCCATGAAGGGCTTGGAAAAGACCATTCAGATGCTATGATATGTGTACAAAGATCGGAATTATACTGTTTTCCCTGTGACAATCTACGGAAGCAAAAGTTGGACTCTGAAGAAGCAGACTAAAGAGAACAGTGGTGCCTTTGAATTTTAGTGTCTGTGGAGATTTTCAGTCATCCAGGTCATGGTTATCCCAAAGATACTTTTTCAAAAGGCAACTGGACTTGTTTTTTTCTTGAAGATGTTTTGCTTCTCACCTGTTTTTTCTGGAAAGTTGTAATTTGCATCGGATTCCTGAGAGTTCTACAAAGAAAGAAGAATGAGGATTGGTTGGGGGAAGACATTTTTTAGAGTGTTCAGAATAATCCAGAAGCTTTTTGCTGAAAGATTGAACTGTACTAGGAATAACTAATCCTCAATTTGTGATAGGTCACTTAGCAACCATTCAAAGTTAAAATGAACCTCCTTGGGGATACTCCAAAGGTGCTTTTTCAAGAGGCAACTGAACTTTCTTTTTTTTTTTTTAAAGATGTTTCACTTCTAATCCAAGAAGCTTCTTCAGGTCTTTGGGGGTATTTATAACCTGATAAAGAGTTAGTGAAGATAGCCAAATTGACTGCTTTGATTAAATAACACAACTAGTTTTGTTTCTACTTGGAAAAAGCTTTTGGACTCTGTACTTGTGGTGGAAAAAAAATGAAATGTTGATTTTGGGTTTTGCAGATTAGATAGGTTTGATGTCCAGTGTACAGTGCCGTGATATAGAGGTGGAGCTCTCGCCTCACGATCAGGAGGCTGTGAGTTTGATCCTAGGAGGAGGCTAATATTTGGAATAGACTCTCCTGCTCGAGCAGGGGGTTGGACTATATAACCTCTAAGGTGCCTTCTAACTCTGTTGTTCTATGTTCTATGACCGTGATGGCGAACCTATGGCACGTGTGCCACAGGTGGCACACGGAGCCATTTGTGCCGGCACGCGAGCTGCAGGCAAACTTACCTCACTGCACATGTGTGCACCTCACAACTGATTTTCAGTGGATTTGAGGTCTTTTTTGGCTTCCCAAAGGCTTGAGGAAAGCTTCTTCAGGCATCTGCAGGCTGAAAACTAGCCCTGTTTTGTCACTTCCTGTTTTTCCGAACATACCGGAAGTGATGAACAGGCCTAGTTTTCGGCCTGCAAATCCTGCAGAAGCCTTCCTCAAGCCTTTGGGAAGGCGAAAAACGCCTCAAACCCACCGAAAATCAGCTGTGAGGGACAGTACAGGTAAGGGGGCACGCCTCACAGCTGAGGCGGGTGGGGTGGCACTGCACACGCATGTGTAGGGTTGTGGGGAGGTGCACATTGCCTTCTGGGTGCTGGCATGTGAGTGCGAGCGTGCAAGTGCATGCACAATTTTTGGCACAGGAGCCCAAAAAGGTTAGTCACCACTGTTTTATGTTATAGAAATGGCTAGTTTATATTATTATAGCAAAGTAAAAAGCTGAGATCTTGTTACTACCATATTCTTTATTTAAGGATTTACTTAACGACTGCCACAAACAAGGTCATAAAATCAAGTCAGTCACATAGGTCACATTTTATGACCGTCACGATTTACAACCTTGATGGGCAGGCTCCATTACGGTGGTAAGTTGAGGACTACCTGTACTATACATGAGCCATGGGGTTATATCAAATATGGGCTGCAAGAACTGATACAACTAGAGAGGGAAGCAAAGAAGTAGGAAAAAAAAATATTTGAACACTTTGCTGCCTCCCCATGGCCACTTAGATTTGTAGCCCAGGCAGGCTTTTCAAGATAATTTAGAAGCAATATGGCCCTTGAAAGAATGGTTCTGCATTCCTGATTTACACAAAGTCTAACCATTTATATCCTAATAATATAAATGTGTGAAAGAGGATGTTTATATTATTTGTGACTTGAACATACATACCACGGGTACCTTCAGGAGATGGTCTGAGCTGATGAAAGGTGCACTTAGACTGCTATTCTGACTGCTGTCCTAGAAGCAACCAAAAAGAAAGAAGATTATTTTCTGACAGTTAGAACAATTAATCTGTGGGACAAATGGCCTCCAGAAGTTGTAAATGCTCCAACACTGGAAGTTTTAAAGAAGAGACTGGATAACTACTGGTCAGAAAAGGTATAGGGCCGGGATGGCGAACCTATGGCATGCGTGCCACAAGTGGCATGCAGACCCATTTGTGCTGGCACGCGAGCCGCAGGCAAACTTACCTCACTGCACATGCGTGCGCCTCACAGCTGATTTTTTTTTCAGTTGGTTTGAAGCCTTTTTTGGTCTCCCTGTAATACCGGAAGTGACAAAATGGGCCTATAATTCGACCTGAAAAGCTTTGCAGAGGCGTTTTCCAACTCTCTGGGAGGCTGAAAAAGACCTCAAACCAGTTGAAAAATCAGCTGTGAGGCGCAGTGCAGGAAAAGGGGGGGGAATGCGCACACCAGGGGGTGTGGGGAGGGGGGGCACATTGCATTCTGGGTGTTGGAACACAAGTGTGCGCGCGCAATTTTTGGCACAGGAGCCCAAAAAGGTTAGCTACCACTGGCTTCCTGCTTGAGCAGGGGGATGGACTAGAAGATCTCCAAGGTCCCTTCCAATTCTGTTCTGTTCTGTTCTGTTCACTACTCTACTCTATTCTCTAGAATAATTAATCAGTGGAACAACTTGCCTCCAGAAGTTGTAAATGCTCCAACACTGGAAGTTTTTAAGAAGAGATTGGACAACCATTTGTCTGAAATGGTATAGGGTTTCCTGCCTAAGCAGGGGGTTGGACTAGAAGACCTTCAAGGTCCTTTCCAACTCTGTTATTCTATTCTATTCTATTCTATTCTATTCTATTCTATTCTATTCTATTCTATTCTATTCTATCCTATCCCTATCCCTATCCCTATCCTATTGAAAGATTAGTCTGGTCCAACAGAGTGGAGCTGAGATATCAGAAACAACAGTTGATTTTACTTCTTGGGGTATTAAAAAAGTTTACAATCTCACTTTACAGTATCCAAGACTACCTAATAATTTTGAAAACCGAGGCAAAAATCATGACAAGCATCTTTGTGTGAATTACAGGTAGTCCTCGGGGGCCGTGGTAAGACGCTGGGCCTACGCACCGCTGAGGTTGGCAGCTCAATTTCCTGTGAGCGAATAAACTGCCTAGGGACAAGAAAGGAGCCTCCCCATGTGCAATCACCGATCCGGCTGTTAAACCTGAAGAATCCCAGCCCTATATAGGGTCTCCTACTTGAGCCCCTATGGACTGGAAGATCTCCAAGGTCCCTTCCAACTCTATTCTGATTTTGATTCCAACATCTTGTGATGATGGTGCAGGAAGTCAATTAAGCCACACTTGACGGCCCTGAGCCTATTGAGATTAGATGGGTGGAGATGGATGGGGGAGGATTGCAAAAATAATCTGGGACAGCTATGCAGCAACATTTCCAGTCTGGAGCTTAATTACCTCAAGATGTTTACAAACAGAGCGGAGGAGCTGGTAGGCATTCTCCCGTGACCAGATGGAGCCAAACAGAAACTGCAATAGAGAGCAGAGGACAAACAGGACATTGTAGCAAACAAGCAAATTCAGTCAGAAAGAACACACCTTGCTTCCTTTTTTAAAAAAAATAAATTTTATTCAGTTTTCAAATTTTAAAAACATAAAATAAAATTTTATACATTGTTGTCAACATCAAGACATCTTTTACATCCCCTTACATTTTTCAATATATGTAATTATTTATTCCATTACCATTACATCTTACTCTTGCTATAAATCATTAATAATAAATTAATAAATGTATTAACAGAGGGATACTCTCAAGTTCAAGGGAGGTACTAATACCACTGTATAAAGCCTTAGTAAGACCACACCTAGAATATTGCATCCAGTTTTGGTCACCACATTATAAAAAAGATGTTGAGACTCTAGAAAAAGTACAGAGAAGAGCAATCAGGATGATTAGGGGACCGGAGGCTATAACATATGAAGAACAGTTACAGGAACTGGGCATTGCTAATCTAGTGAAGAGAAGGACCAGGGGAGACATGATAGGAATCTTCCAATATTTGGAAGGGAGGAGGGGGTCAAGCTATTTTCTAAAGCACTCAAAGGCCAGACAAGGAATAATGGATGGAAACCGAACAAGGAGAGATTTAACCTGGAAATAAGGAGAAACTTTCTGACAGTGAGAATAGTCAACCAATGGAACAGCTTGCCCTCGGAAGTTGTGGGAGCGCCATCACTTGAGACTTTCAAGAAGAGATTGGACTGCCATTTGTTAGAAATGGTGTAGGGTCTCCCACTTGGGCAGGGGGTTGGACTAGATGACCTACAAGGTCCCTTCCAACTGATTATCTGTTATTTGTTATCTAAATCAGTATCTTTTATCCTTACACATCAATCTTCTCTATGGCATATTTACATATTCCTCATTCTTTTCCTGATTGCCATTTTATTTTCTTTTTATTTCTAAGCCACTCATACCAGACACACTTTACTTCCTGATGAGGAGAGAGAGAGTCGGTTTTATGCAGCAGGCCCTGACGGAAATAGTCTGAACTGGGATGAAACCATTTCCGGGGTCTCAGCAACTTGTAGTCCAAGACTAGACAACACTGAATTTTGTCTTCCAAAGAAGGCCTGACCCAGTACTGTCACTCAGTTTGTCTGGTCTTTAGCTTTACCATTCAGACAAGGTAATCTTTGCGACGAAGGTTTTCCTACCTTCTCCCCTTCAGTCGTACGGATGCAAATGGCGTTGGGTACCAACAAGGCTGTGTTGGCCTTCTTTAGGACACTGATTTTCAGCACCGGAATGATAACCTGCCCAGAGAAAATGGTGGGACAGAGAGTCAGTCAGAGGCATGGATCGGCTCTTCATTGTTCCTGATGAGACATTGGGGGAAATGACTATGAATGGGTTTACAGGCAGTCCTCGACTTACATCCATTCATTTAGTGACCATTCAAAGTTACAACAGCATGGGGGGAAAAGGGACTGTAAAGTTTTTCACACTTACAACCTTTGCAGCATCTCTGTGGTCAGGTGATCAAAATTCAGACGCTTGGTGACTGGCTCATCTTTATGACGGTTGCAATGTCGCTGAGTCACATGATCCCCTTTTGCGACCTTCTGACAAGCAAAGTCACTGGGGAAGCCAGATTCAGTTAGCAACCGGGTTACTAACTTAATAACTGTAGGGACTGATTACCTTAACAACTGTAGCAAGAAAACTCGTAAAATGGGGGCAACTGCCTTGCTTAACAACAGAAATTTTGGGGCTCAACTGTACCCTTTAAACATGGCAGAAAGCCATCGTGACGAAGCAGAAAGCCTGCATAGTAAAGAGGTGAAAAGGGTTGGAGTCAGGGGTGGGATTCAAAAATCCAGCAACCAGTTCGCTGCCCAGTTGCTGGGTGGGCATGGCCATGGTGGACGTGGCCTCTGGGAACTTCTGGGAGGGCATTTTTTTGCTTTCTCAAGGATCTGGAGGCTTCCCCCGGCCCTCTGGGAGGGTAAAAATGGCCTCCCCCAGGCTCTGGAGGCCCACCGGAAGCCAGAAACAAGCCCGTTTCTGGACTTCCGGAAGGCCCGTTTTTCCTCCCAGAGCCTCCGCGTGTACTTACCTGCATCGAAAATGGGCCACATGAAGACTCCTGGGAGAGGAGGGATAGGCCGGGCCATCTGATCGGTTGAAATACCGGTTGGGCAAACCAGATGAAAACTTAACATTGTTAACGCATAAAATATTTCTCTGGTCTTTTTAGAGTTGCCAACAGAAAGGGAGGGGGGAGCAGTGCAGCCTCTTGCAAAACTGAAAGTGCATTCCACAAATGTTTTCAAAGATAGTAACTAGGTGACAGAAGTTTCTGCCTCGCAAAATTCTAACTGGAGAGCATGATTGATGACTCTTGGCTATGGATGTGTCCCACTGGAGAATATGAACTACAATACACCCAGGGGGTGGAGGGAAAACCAGGGTCAAGAGTAACAATGAATTGTATGCCTCAGAGTCAGCTAAACCCAGGCAATGCCGGCATGTTAACTCCCAATAAATCCTTTTTAAGTTTTAGAAGTTTGGCTCGAGATTCATGATTTAAATGGGGGCGACTACCGTAATCCTGACAAACATCCGGTTCGTCTGAACCAGTTTGAACTGGTAGAATCCCATCCCTGGTTGGAATGGGAGCTAGGATCATATCTGCCCCTCAAGTCTGTCTAGGGCTGGATAGATCTTGAAGAAGATAACTCTGCTTGTCAGTGATTGGTTGAGGTGGTTGCAAATGGTGATCATGTGACCTCAGGATGCTGGAACTGTCGTAAATACAGGTAGTCCTTGACTTATGACCTTAATTGAGCCTGATTTCCATTGTTAAATGAGACATTTGTTTTGCCCCCATTTTATGATCCTTCTTGCCACTGCAGCAAGAATCACTGTGGTCATTAAGTTAGCCACACCGTTGTGTGAAGTGAGTCTGGCTTCCCCATTGACTTTGTCAGAAGGTTGCAAAAGGGTCGCAAAACATGACCCCCCAGGACACTGCAGCTGTCATAAATACATGCCAGTTGCCAAGCATCCAGATTTTGATCACCTGACCATGGAGATACTGCAATGGTCATCAGTGTGAAAACCGGCCTTAAGTCACTTCTTTCAGTGCTGTTGTAACTTCGAATGGTCACTAAATGAGCTGCTTTAAGTTGAAGACTACCTGTATGTGCAGGTTGCCAAGAGCTCGAATTTGGATACCAATGTGATCATGGGGATGCTTGGATGGTGGCAAGGGTAAGGTCTGGTTGCAAGTCACTTTTTTCAGGGCCTTTGTAAATTTGAATGGCTGCAAATCTAAGACTACTTCGGAGGTGGTATTCAGCAGGTTCTGACAGGTTCTGGAAAACTGGTAGCGGAAATTTTGAGCAGTTTGGAGAACCAGCAAATACCACCTCTGGCTGGCCCCGCCCCCATCTATTCTCTGCCTCCTGAATCCCAGCTGATCGGCTGGGTCTTCTTTGGTTGCCCTGCACAGGAGAACGGAGCAGTATCCTTCCCCTGCCAGGCCCACCAAGCAACGCTCACAGAACCGGTAGTAAAAAAATTTGAATCTCACCACTGGACTACTTGTTTTAGCTTAACATTTTAAGCAGTGCTACTATGGTTAATCTGCTAAAGCCCAGAAAGGCCTACCTTAACTTCCCGTCGAAGCACGCTACAGTAGAAGCAGATATGACTGTTCTTGACGTAGAGGCGGCCATAATAAGGCATCTCTCGTTGCCAGGCACATGAAAATGCTGTGAATCAAGATGAGGAATTAAGGATGAATGAGGATCGTGGGTGACTCAGGAACATAAGAAGCTGCCCTAGCCTGGGGAGGGAATCTACCAGGACATTATATCCCATCAGTGTGATGACTGCTTCACTCATAAAATCCATGACACAGGCACCACCCAGTACTTCTAGCTCAAATTTCCATTCTCTCCCCTAACTGCTTTCTTAAAATGAATTGTGTCTTCCATGTGTTGTAATGTACAATATGTTTTTACTTTTGGGACACAAACAACAAGTCAACAGAAGGATGGGTACTATTTCCACCAATGGATTGATAGCTAGCAGAGGTGATATTCAGCAGGTTCTGACCAGTTCTGGAGAGCCGGTAGCGGAAATTTTGAGTAGTTCGGAGAACCGGCAAATACCACCTCTGACTGGCCCCGCACCCATCTATTCTCTGCCTCCCGAGTCCCAGCTGATCGGCTGGGTCTTCTTTGGTTGCCCTGCAGAGGAGAACGGAGCTGGAAAGCAGGTTAGTGGGGTGGGGAGGGAAGGGGGATTTTGCAGTAACCTTCTCCCTGGAGTGGAGTGGAAGTGGAGATTTTGCAGTATATGCTTCTCCTGCCACGCCCACCAAACCCCACCCCACCCACCACAACATGCCCACAGAACCGGAAGTAAAAAAAATTGAATCCCACCACTGGTAGCTAGGATAAAAAAAAGACTGATTTTAAAAATCCCACATAAGGAGCGAAGGAACAAGGAGACATCCTCCATCATTCCGATGTGGGAAGCCTATGAGAACGATTATGAGAGAATTGGCAGTGTGCTACACCTGCCACATCACTAAATTCCATCTGTTGATTTCCAAAGGCAAATATAGCAATAGCATTTAGCAGTGCCACTTAAGACTTATATACCTCCCCATAGTGTTTACAGCCCTCCCTGAGCGGTTTACAGAGTCAGCATATTTCCCCCAACAATCAGTGACCTCATTTTACTGACCTCGGAAGAATGGAAGGCTGAGTCAACCTTGAGCCGATCAGGATTGAACTCCTGCCAGCGGGCAGAGTTAGACTCTAATACTTCCTTCTAATCACTGTGCCACCACGGCTCTTTCTTAATATTTTTTTAAAGTGTTATCTCTTTAAAACTTATAAAAATGTTAAAAAGGCTAAAAACTTATGAGAGAGCTGTGTTCTAAAATGAGATCTCAAGCAATGCATTTCCTTTTTTAAAAAAAGTTTGTATGATTGTTTTTTACTGCCTACAAAACAGTATTGACTACCTGAAAGGGCTGAGATTCTTGCTGTAGGGAAAGATTTAATCTGGGTTAATGTACAAAAAAAACAGAGAGAGAGAGACGCACAGTTCACACTAATAACAAAAAGCCTAATAAAATACTGCAAATGCAGACTTGGAAAAGAGAACCTCCCATGTCTTTCTTTTAACATGTTCTATGAAGTTCCCTGAAGAATGGATGAAACGCATACACTCGCATGCCAATACCCAGAATGCAATGCGCCCCCCTCCCCGCGCCCCCTGTGCATGCACGTGCAATCCCCCCCCTTACCTGCACTGCACCTCACTGCTGATTTTTCAGCTGGTTTGAGGCCTTTTTCGGCCTCCCAGAGGCTTGGAAAAAACCTCTGCAAGGCTTTTCAGGACAAATTATGGGCCCGTTTTGTCACTTCCGGTATTACAGGAAATGACAGTCAGTCCATCATGAGTTACAGGTAGTCCCTGACTTACAATCATTTGTTTAGTGCAGGGGTCTGCAACCTTAATCACTCAAAGAGCCATTTGGACCTGTTTTCCACAGAAAAGAAAACACCGGGAGCCATTTAACAACCAAGTATGACTGGGTGGGCGTGGCCAACTCGACATCACTCACTCTCACCCCAGTCACCTCCTGCTCTGGAATATGGAGTGAGTTTTCATCCCCTGCCATCACCCTTACTTTCTCAGGCCAGGCAAGGAGCGACGGGGAGGGAAGAGGCCAGCCAGTGGTGAGATCAGCCAACAGGGAGCCACACAGAGGGCCAAAAGAGCCGCATGTGGCTCCAGAGCCGCAGGTTGCAGACCCCTGGTTTAGTGACTGTTCAAAGTAGCAACGGTATTGAAAAAAAGTGATTTATAATCGGTCCTTGCACTTATAACAGTCCGAACATTGCCACAGTCCCATGACCAAAATTTGGCCCCTTGGCAACCAGCATTTATTGCAGTGTCCAGGGATCGTGTGATCATCACTTGCAAGCTTCTCAGCCAGCATCCAACAAAGTCAATGAGGGAAGTCCGCAAAATTTCTCTTGCTTAATGACCATGTGATTTGCTTAACAACCATGGACAAAAAAATGGGCATAAAACCAGGCATGATTCCCTTAAACAACTGCCAGGCTCAGCACTGGGAAATCTGGTCCCAACTGTAGTCATAAGTCGAGGACTATCTGTATAGCATGTTTCCTGATGCGAGAGACTTTAAGAACCACAGAGATGAGAATGGCATCCTACAGGAATCACTTACTTTCCAGGAGGTCCTCCTCTTCAGAGAGGTCTTTGAAGACGCGGCGGAAATTCGTGGCATGTTTCACCAGCTTGAGAGGGGAAAAACGATTACATTTTCAGAGCTTAACTTTTAAAAAACAAACAAACCCAAAACAAAACAAATGCCATCTGCCAAGCGATTTGTCAATTTTGCAAAATTCAATAATAGCAAAGGAAGGCTTCGATAGAGCATCAATGTTTTTGCTGATATTTCAGATTTAGCAAATTACCTTATTAATACTGCTAACCCACTTCTGAGTCCCTTCCATTCATTTCTATGTACCCCACACACCCTCTGCAGAATTTACAAATCTTGCCAATTATTCAGTTACTAGCTGGATACCTGTGCTTCGCTACAAAACTATGTGATCAGGCTTTGTTTGTGGGGAGGAAAATAAGGGGGGGTGGGAATTCTGCCTCTGCCTACCAGCATCCGTTGGTATTCATCTGGCTAGTGTCCTGTCAGTGTGTAAGAGAGTTGAGGGCTGTTTGGAAACTGAAACAGTATTTGCTGTGTGAGCAAGAAGGAGACAGCAAGGAGCTTGGGTGTGGCTTAGGTCAACTGTTCTGTACTAAAGCTGCTTGATGCTGCGAAACTAAAACTCCTCTCCTCTGCTTGTGTTTTGCATTTGGAACAGATTTCTTTTCAGGTGGGGAGGGAGAGTAGAACTCCTTAGCATCGGAGCGTGTTAATAATAATATACAAAATACTAATGCTCTGATGGTCATTTCAAAAAATCCTTTCTTAATGAGCACCTAGAAGCCAAGAGGAACATAGTGCCAAATTTCAAGTTTGTGGGCTTTACGGTTCTGGAGATTTTGTGATGATGCATGTTTCACTCATGCATTTCACTTTGATATATATAGATTCCTAAACTGAAGCAGAGTTAAATTGTGAAAATGCGTGAAAAGAATCCCATGGGGCATGTTCCAATTCTGTCATTCCTGAACTTCTCTATTTTTAAAGCTATATGATCCTAGGACATCTTTGACTGATGAATGGAATATAGCTAGGCCGGCAGTGGGTGGAATCACAAATCTGAAGGAGGCTCAAGATGGACATTTTCTAAGATGCTGTAGCTTAAGAATGAAGAAGGTCAGTGAGACTTAGATGATTCTAGAAAACACGGGCAGTGACCAAAGATACATCCCCAGACAAGATGACCAGACCAGCAAAGAAAGTGTCCTGAAAATAACTTGTGGAAGGAGGTTGAACCATGGTTTGGTGTTGCATAGAAATCCTGCAGCATAATAGAATCCCTATAGCGTATAACAGAGAAAATTCATGTGAGAATGCCCTACTTAACTTCAGCCTAGATAGAAAGCAGCAACAGACTTCTTGCAAAATTTTGGGGTGAGGGAAAAGGTCTGAAGATATCATGATATATCCATAATGGCACAAGTATTTTGAATAGAATAGAATAGAATAGAATAGAATAGAATAGAATAGAATAACAGAGTTGGAAGGGACCTTGGAGGTCTTCTAGTCCAACTCTCTGGTTAGGCAGGACAAATGATTATCCAACATCTTTTAAAAAAACTTCCAGTGTTGGAGCATTCACAACTTCTGGAGATGCAAGTTGTTCCACTGATTAATTGTTCTAACTGTCAGGAAATTCCTCCTTAGTTCTAAGTTGCTTCTCTCCTTGATTAGTTTCCACCCATTGCTTCTTTAGGTGCTTTGGAGAATAGTCTGACTCCCTCTTCTTTGTGGCAGCCCCTGAGATATTAGAAGACTGCTATCATGTCACCCCTAGTCTACACTAAACAGTGAGTTTACAACAGCTTTTGGAAATGTTTTTCACCACAAGCAACCTGCAAAGTAGAGCAATTCTACTAAAATATTCAAGAGGAAGGCAAGATTTCATTATCGCCAGCAAAATCCAAAATGCCCACTGAGTGGCAGCATAGAACTGGTTGTATTTTCACGTAGTCATCATCTGGATTTAAATTCCACGACCATGAAAATCTCCTGCGAAATAAGTTTACTCTAGCACAGATAACAAATCTAAGAATAGCTCCTGCTAGGTTTTTGTACATTAATCTTTGGTAGAAGGTAGGTTCTTCCAGATACAAATAGCCCTCGCTTAATGTCCAATCATTTAATGATCATTCAAAGTTATAATGGACTCAAAAGTTTATTTATGTCATTGAAGTTATGACTGCCCCCGCCCCCTACAATCACATGATCACACTTTGGATGCTTCCCAACTGGCCTGAATTTACAACTGGTTGCAGCATCCTATCGTCACATGACCATGGTTTGCAACATTTATTTTGCTAGGTTTCTGGCAGTTTCAGGCAAAAACTTACTTAATGACCATGCGGTTCACCTAACAATTATTTGCTTAATGACCATGATGACTCATTTTATGACAGCTATAAAAACGGTTGTAAAATTGAGTCAGGTCACATGGTGACCCACTTAATGACCACAATGACTTACAACCAAAATTCCAGGCTCAGTTGTGCTTGTTAAGCGAGGACTTCCTATAGGCAAACCCAAAATAATGCAATGGTGAGCCAGGGCTGCCCCCAAGTGGCAGTAGATAAGTCAGCTTTAGTGTAGAAGTTGAAGTTCCCAAGACTTAAATCTGTGGCATCTTGAATACCACCAACCTCAGCGTCACCTGAAAAAGCTGCTAGGGAGACAGGACACCTGCCTCTCCAAATCCAGGCTCCGTTCCTCCATACTTGATGCACAAAACTGGCCCTGGTGGATTGGAAAATCTAGGCTGGGAAATCAACGCCTCTAAGCAAAGTTAGAATCGGGATAGTTATATCATCATTGGGGCCAGCCCTTGGAAACTTCACCTACCCTAAACTTACATCAGAGACAGAAGTCCTTTTCTGGATAGAAACTGTTTCCTTCTCAACCTCTTTGGAGACAGACGCATCGTATGTTTTGGATCTAAAAGCAGAGGTAGAAACCAAATGGATCAACTGATATTTATTTACTTATCAAATCCATAACTGTTCAGAACAATCTTAAAAGTGGAAGATACCAAGCCAGTTTCAACAAACCTGCTTTGTTCACGCAATATCTTTTGATCGGTCCAGCAGTTACATGCACATAGCACATTAAGCTTGGTTGATTTTAACAGAATAACAGAGTTGGAAGGGACCCTGGAGGTCTTCTAGTCCAACCCCCTGCTCAAGCAGGAGAACCTGTATGCTTCAGGCCAAATCTTTTCTTAAAAACCTCCAGTGATGGAATCCCCAAAAGTGCTTTTCCAAAGGGCAACTGGACTTTGTTTTTCCTTGAAGATGTTTCATTTCTTATCTTAGAAGCTTCTTCACTTCTGAAGTTTCTTGGATGAAAAGCGAAATGTCTTAAAGAAAAAACAAAGTCCAGCTGCCATTTGAAAAAGCACATTTGGGGCAACCACAGCCTGGATGACTGAAAATCTCAAGCCACTGAAAAGTTGCTCTCACGATCAGGAAAATTCTCCCTATTTCTAGGTCAGTTATGGCTTATTTAGACTGTAAACTCAGGCCTTTCAATAGTACAGTATATTTTCTGTGTCTCAGCAAAGATTAATCTAATAACTGGCTTAAATGGATTTCTCCAAGTTGGACTAGAGAGATCATCCACACTACTCATCCTACTTTTCCTCCCCACAGAGCAGTAATCCATGGCCAGACTACAATGCCCATTTTCCCCAGCTAGAATGGAGTAGCTGGCATTAATGGGTTTTCCAATCTGATTCAATTGGGCAGGGATCTTCTCTGCAAGGGCTACCCACACTCACCGAGTCAAAAGTGCATTGTGTTTATTTCGGAGATCCTCGGCGACAAACTCTTCCAGGCTGTAAGATTTTTTCTGCTCTGACATCTTCCTTTTGCTCTTTCGGTTTTTTCCGGACATGTCAGGGATGCAGCTGGGAGAAGAACAAGATTCAGTCAGCTGTGTCATTCGCTCCTCCCTCACCTCCAGCCACAGGTGGAGACCCACCTTCCTCATCCGGAGTCATTCCGGTGACTAACTGCCCGTCACCATCATCCCCAAAGAGAGCAGCTTCCACTGCGCCCATTACACAGATGATTCCCCCTAAGGCTCGGGTGCTATTGTGAACAAGAGCCTTCAAGAACGAGGGAAGGGCCGTAGAAATATGTTAAAACACATTAAATAATGAGAGAGCAGAATCCCTAACCGAGTCTTAAAAGGCCATCACCTGGATAGCGATTAAAAAAAAGTCACCCCGAATTGAACGGTGCTGCTGAAATAGCGAAGATAAAAGTTTTACGGCGGTGAAATAGAGAAGTCCCTTCTTTCTGCCCTCATTCGGTTTGGTTTTGCTTGGCTTTGGATCCCCTGTATCAAGCAGTTTCTCATCGGCCTGTCATTAATCCAAAGCAATTATCGTTCTATCTATTAATTGTGCATTCATAAGTTGCCCTGCCCCAATACAAAACCCTGAGATCTTGGCTGCCAAGCAGATGACAAGAATGGAAAACTACTGCAACTTGGGTGCAACTTGGCATGGCCTTTAACTCTCAATAAAGCATAAAACAGCAATTAGTCTAAGGAACCTCCATGCTCAGGAATAGTCTACCTTTGACTACCAGTTGTTTTGGATTAAGAAGGAATGATCATTCCCTTTGGTTTAGATGAATTTTTCATCTGGCCTATTGACCACTGCCAGATAGGACTGGACATGGGAAACCTTTACCTTTATTAAATCACATCTTCTTAGGAATGCCAATTCTGCTGATTTAGTCAAAGTCAACAGACCCCATGAAGCAAAAATGTTATCGTTGTTGATCTATGTTAGCTAAATAACCATAATAGCCAACTGGAATATCTATGTATGAAGCAGTCTACCTTGTAAAATGCAAGCAACAAAGAACGACTATAAGGGGAAATTTTGTTCTGCAGGTATAATGCTCACTATAGGTAGTCCTTGGCTTACCACCACAATTGTTTAAGTGAATCACACCGTCATTAAACACATCTGACTTCCTCCATTGACTTTGTTTGTCAGAAGTCAGCTGGAAAAATCATAAATGACAATCAGATGACCCCAGGTTGCTGCAACCATTGTAAATCAAGTGAGGTACTAATACCACTCTATAAATCCTTAGTAATACCACACCTAGAATACTGCATCCAGTTTTGGTCACCACATTATAAAAAAGATGTTGAGACTCTAGAAAAAGTACAGAGAAGAGCAATCAGGATGATTAGGGAACTGGAGGCTAAACATATGAAGAACAATTACAGGAACTGGGCATTGCTAATCTAGTGAAGAGAAGGACCAGGGGAGACATGATAGGAATCTTCCAATATTTGAGGAGCTGCCACAGGGAGGAGGGGGTCAAGCTATTTTCTAAAGTACTCAAAAGCCAGATAAGGAATAATGGATGGAAACAGAACAAGGAGAGATTTAACCTGGAAATAAGGAGAAACTTTCTGACAGTGAGAATAATCAACCAATGGAACAGCTTGTCCTCGGAAGTTGTGGGAGCTTCATCACTTGAGGCTTTCAAGAAGAGATTGGACTGCCATTTGTCAGAATTGATGTAGGGTCTCCCGCTTGGGTGGGGGGTTGGACTAGATGGCCTACAAGGTCCCTTCCAACTCTGATTATCTGTTATCTGTTAAATACATTTTAAAGCTCTACAGAGAATAATTAAAACTGCCCAGAATATCATCAGGATCCAGCTACCAGCCCTGGATGACATCTTTGCATCTCGCTGTTTGAGGAAGTTGCACAACATTCTCAGAAACTCTTCCCATCCTGCTCACAAACTTTGTGAACTGTTGCCCTCTGGCAGAAGATAGAGGACAATTAAAACTCGGACCACATGTTTTCTGAACAGTTTTTACCCCAGAGCTATAATTGCACTTAACAATGAACTTACGGACCACCATCAGTGAGCTGTTGGACAGTATTACTTGGTCTGTTGTGTGGATGCTTGTGTGTTTTTAGGGGGCAAGGAATTTTGGCGGACGGGGGTATGTTTGAGGATTGTTGTGTGTGCGTGCGTGTTGGGTCTGGTCTCTGGGTGTTATGTGAATTTTGTTGCATGTATACTGTGTATATGCATACAATGACAAAGAATTCAAAATACATAGCGGTTGCCAAGAGCACAAATTTTGATGAAGTGACTATGGAGATGTTCTGGCAGTCATAAGTGCAAGGGCTGGTTAACAGAATAACAGAATTGGAAGGGAACTTGGAGGTCTTCTAGTCCAACCCACTACTCAGGCAGGAAACCCTATATGTCATTTGTAAGTCCCTTTTTCAGCGCAGTTTTAACTTTCAACAGTCGCTAAATGAACGGCTGTAAGTCAAGGACAACCAGTGGTGGAACTTCCCAATTAGATATTCATGGTGCAAATATACAATTTAAGGAAGAGCAATATCAAATATTAAAAAAGTTGTAATTAAAAAAAAACAAAAAGACCACGTCATGATTACAAACATAAATATATGAACAATGCCACACAAATAAAGGGGATAAAAGAAATCCGGCCTCTGAATAATTTGGAAGATGGAATACCTATTAACTGGAAATTGCCAAGTGTTGGATGAGTGCTTGAGATGCTTTGCAAAACAGGATCTGAAACACAAATCCACCCTGTTGGGTGGCTTCCACATTCCTGAGATCCTTTGGCAAGCCCCAAGGGGTTTGTTCGCGAAGGAAGTTTGGCTGTGGTGTGGATGCACAGCTTCATTTACAGAGCTACCATGTTCCGCCAACTGGCTCGCTTGGCGATTAAGTCTGATCAAAGAAGCACTCTAGTCTCCTCCCAGAGTAGTGATTCCCAACCATGGGGACTTTTAAGATGGGTGGACTTCAACTCCCAGAAATCCCCAGTCAGCAATTCTGGGAGTTGAAGTCCAGCCATCTTAAAAGCATTGTTCTAGACTAGGGGTATCAAACTCAAGAGTGCTTAGATCTGGCCTGTGGGACTGGCCCGGAAATATCAAAGGACTGGCCCGCAGTGCCTCTGACAGCCAAAACAGGGAATGGGGGGCACAGCTCCCCTGCAGCTCGTTTTTGGTTGCCAAAGCGCTGCAGGGAGCTGTGGAGGCTGAAAATGGGGTCCTGGGGGCAATGGTGCGATTCAACTGGTGTAACAACCGGTTTGGTCAGCGCGCGCCAAACGTGCCCTCTGTGTGCATGCTCCGCATTTAAAAAAGCCCATTTTCAACGCTAACACTTACCTTTTACTACAGCCCCTGTGAGTAAAACAGCAGCGGCACAGCAAACTGCTTTGCCACATGAATCAGCTGTGCTCTAAAACAACGAAACAAAGCACAGGAAAGAGCAGGAGTGGGTGGGTGGGGCCAAATGCTCATTGCAACTACCGGTTTGCTCGAACCGGTCCGAACCACTATAATCCCACCCCTGGCTGGGGGCCTGCGTGCGGCCTCCCCCTGCCCTGTTTTGGCCGGCAGGGTGCTGCAGGAAGCACCCATACTTTCTCCCTCCCTCCCCGCCCCCCTTCCCACCAGCCCGTGAAGAACCACCATGCTGATCTGGCCCTCGAAGAAATCCACTTTGTCACCCCTGTGCTAGACAGTGTTAAATAACTACTCCGACCATTTCCAGCTGCCATAGCTACAGGTTCAGCCAAACGGCTCCCAATGGGAGTTAAGGTCCAGCTTGTCCAGAGCTGCCTTTAAATCAGCCTCAACACATCCTGGCAATCCTGGTTTAGCTGTGTTTTTCCATCACAGGGTCAAAATAAGCAGAAAGAGTTGGAACCTTCCATTACTGATAGCAGCCAAAGTGGGTGCTATCAGCAATGGAAGGTTATACAATAAATGACACATCTGCTTCCTTTCCTCTGAACTCAGGACAATAGGAGGCTAGATAACCCTGTTCCACAATGCAGGGACATCACATATCTCTCCAAAAATAGATAAGGCATGGATAACATAGCATCATATAGTATAATGAAACATCTGGGTGTATCAGCTATAGTGCTATCTCTTGTAACTGAGCTATGGATTTCAACCACTTGTACATTGAAGTTTATTTTTAAATTGTTTACAGCTCTAAAACTCATCTCATTTAGTTTTAAAAAGGCCCTAATTTAAAGAGTTAAAAAAGGACCTGAATTTTTCCAGGGAAAAAAGAATGAAAAAGGATGTGATTGCTTTTGCTGCTATCTTTCTGTGGAACAAAAAAAATGGTTATTGCTAAGGACTCTGCAATTCTGATTTTAAATGCTACATTCTGACTATTAAAAAATTGAGAGCAAGCAATTCACACAAAATAAGTAAATCAAAGGAGTCCGTTTCACTGAATGGGATGACTTTGAACCTCTCATTTTTTCTCAGTCATGCTTACCTTACAGGATTATTGTTGTGAGGAAAAAATGAGATGAGAAAGACACACACACACATAAAACACACAAGCAGCATAGTAGTTGGATCCTCTGATGCACAGGAAAGGTTTAAACAAGTCTGCTGCACTTCTCTCCAGTCTCATGCCCTTAAAATATAATGGATTTCAACTACCATAATTCCCAACCTACTTTGGATGGTTACCACACTGGGGAAGGTTTATTGCAATCAGATTCTGATTTCCAAAGCCCAACAGAAGACAATCTCTAGAGTCTACATCAGGGTCCACAAACTTGGCAACTTTAAGACTTGTGGACTTCAACTCCCAAAATTCTGCAACTAGCTATGCTGGCTGGAGAATTCTGGGAGTTGAAGTCCACAAGTCTTAAAGTTGCCAAGTTTGATCTTGTTTGATCTTGAAAAACCAATCTGGGTTGGATGTGGCCTATAACTGGATGAAACACCATCAAGTGATCCCATGCTAGAATAAAAACTCAAAAAATATGACAGAAAAATATGACACAAAATATGAGGAGCACTTCACTCCTTCATTATTGAACCGGTGCCGCTCCCTCTCTCTCTCTCTCTCTCTCTCTCTCTCTCTCACACACACACACACACAATCCTTACATGAGTCATCAGTCTTGAAATTTCTAAGTCTGAGCCAAGCAGAAGAAACTAAGCTGTGTCTACAGAGAGTGTGTGTATGTTTATACAGTTGTCCAGCTTAAGAAAACAAAACATCTACATATAAAATAAATCTGTACATTTAAAGTTAAATATTAAATCAATACGAGTAGTCCTCGACTTAACTATAGTTTATTTAGTGATCATCCCAAGTTCCAACAGCACTGAAAAAAGTGATGATCATTTTTCACACTTATGACCATGGCCATGTGATCAAAATTCAGATTTTTGGCAATTGTCTCATATTTATAACCGTTGCAGTGTCCTGGGATCATGTTATCCCCTTTTGCAACCTTCTGACAAGCAAAGTCAATGGGGAAGCCAGATTCACTTAACAACTGTGGCAAAAAAGGTCATAAATTGAGGAAAAATTCACTTAACACCTGTCTTGCTTAGCAACAGAAATTTTGGGTTCAATTGTGGTCGCAAGTCAAGGACTCTCTGTATTTTAAATCACGTTAAACAAGCTTCTTCTTTCTGTCAACTTGGCATTTCTTTCCTGATGAGAGAGAATTCTGTCAGCCGAATTTCCCTCAGAGCAATTGTGCTGAAGAAATAATAACTCTCTGAGTAAAAAGTACTGAAACAACAGAGTTCTGAGTAATCTTCTTTAGTGAAAGCTGAAACCTCTGGGAGTTGGGATTCAATACCAGCCATCATTTTTTCTGTCTGGGGTTGTGTGTGGTGATACAGGCTCTGACTTGTCAGAGCTCCTCAATTTTTTGCAAGCTCCAAGCATCCCACGCTGGGGAACCAATAAAAAGTCAGATTTTATATGCCAATGTGCATCGCCTCCAGGTATCTCCACAAGCTTGCATGTAAAACCGTAAAACGATTGTGATCTAAAATTAAACCACGCATAGCAAGAAGTGGTTTGTGGTTGAATGGGAAAACCTTAATGCAATGTCTCTCAACTTTAAGACTCATGGTCTTCAATTCCCAGAAATCTCCAGCGAGCATGGGAGAATTCTGGGAATTGGAGTCCACCTATTTTATCATTGCCAAAACTGAGAAACACTGCTCTAATGGCTTAAACTAAAGGATGATCTAATCCAATGAGAGTTAAGTGTGTGTGAATGTGGTGGGCTAAAAGTAGGTGGAGTGGCTTGGGTTCGAGTCTCCCCCTCAGCCACAGAAGCATCTTGGGTGATTTTGGGCTGGCCCCTTCTGCTCAACCCCACAAGCAAGGTGGTCCAGGGATGAAGCTACTGGACAAAGAACAGGGAGACCCATTCAAATCCTCTTTTAACCCAAGAAGCTTCCTGAAGGACCAGTGACGTATTAAGCAGACTAAGCACGGGTTTAGGGCACCAGCCCCAAAGGGGGCACCACAAAGTTGAGAATATGGCTTTGTTTGTACAGCATGTACAAAGGGGGTGGCACCAAGATTTATCAGTGCTTTGGGCACCAGTGAGCCTTAATCTGCCACTGTGGAGGACTCAGGAGCTAATCCCTCTCATTTAATCCAACCTACCTTGTAGGTTTGTTGTGGGGAGGGAGTGCTATATAGATTGTATCCTCTACAGCAGGGATATAATTAAAATAAATCGATCACCCCATTTCTAAATGTTGACAACAACATAGCTTCAAGAAGCCCCGGCCCAGAAAGATAAGAGGCTACATCTGCACAGTAAGCAAGTAAGCATAATCAAGTAAGCACCCCAAGTTTATCCATTTCATCCTCCAGCACCCTCCCCCCACAATTTCTATGGCAGCCAGAAAGGATTCTTGGAGGCTGACATCCACAAGGAATGAATGAACAGCCTTCTTCTCCTGTGAACAGCATTTATCTTGGCAACTTTAAGGTATCTGGACTTTAAGTTGGCTGTAGAGTTCTGGGAGTTGAAGTCCAATCATGTTAAAGCTGTTAAACGTTTAGAAACAGTGCTCTACAACCCTTTTTCTTCACCATGGACCCACTTTTAAATACCTTTTGTGGCCATAGATCATGGCCACCGACCCCCAAGACTGCATTCAAGATTTAAAGCACTAGACTGCATCAAATATTCACGGACACCCCCCCGGATGATCTGTGGTCTGTGGACCACAGATTGAAAACCACTGTTCTAGAATGTGAGATTCAGAGGAAAGCTGCCTCTGCACATAATGGCTCTATTGAGGTTCCAGATTTCAGCTCAGAAAGAATACAGACAATCAGTAAATGATCAGAGTTTCTAGGATCTGGTTCTGCTTTCTCCACATCATCTGGTGTCTTCCAGCAGGATTGGGCCTGCAATTCTTGGGATTTCCAATCAAAGCAATCAAAGATCTTGTGTTGCAGCGACCAAGAGGGTTGACCTAATTCCAATACATTAAAATACTGGGTGCTATCCTTGAAATTTTTCACAAAAATTATAAGTACAACACAAACTCAACCAAGAAACACAATTCAGAAATTCTTCAAAATGGAGGAGATATCTGTTTGGTCTAATTGTTAAGGCAACAGGCTAGAAACCCAGACAGTGAGTTCTAGTTGTGCCTTAGGTATGAAAACTAGCTGGGTGACTTTGGACTAGTCACTCTCTCTCAGCCCAACCCCACTCACAGGCTTGTTGTTGTTGTTGTGGGAAAAATAGGAGGTAGGTGTGTTGGATACATTCACTACCTTGAGTTATTTGTAAAAATAATAAAGGCAGGATACAAGCAAACAAACAAATAACTATAAACTTCAAAATTCCACCCAATTTCTTATTCTCTCATCTCTATTCTTTTTTTGTTGGTTGTTATTTCTGTTGTCTTTTTTATGTTCTAAATCATTTGTACACCACCTAAAGTTTTTGGGAGTCAGGAAGCCTATACATTTAATAATTATTAATTATACCTCACTTACTTTGGTCATATCATATGTGGAGAATTCATTGGAGTTAATTCCCATAATTGGGAATTCTAGTTATGTTTGGAGGAGTTAGCGGTAAAGGGAAACCAGGCCATCAAAAAACATGGTGGCTGGATGCTGACACTAGATAGAGTACAGAAAAACTCAAAGAAATAGTGCAAGATTGGAAGAGACCTGACCCATAAAATCTCCAAGAATCAGACTTGACTGAATGGATAACAGCCATCATCAATAAAATAAAGAATGAGGATAACCATAATACTGCAATAACTGAAGGGGTAGCACAACACAAAACATTCCTGATAAAGCTAAGCAAGGTTAGGCTTGGCTAATACCTGAATGGAGTATCAGAAAACCCCAGGTCTCAGACTGGGAAATTTAAAATGAGAAACAAATCCAGAAAATGGCAATTGCAAAGCACTGCTTCCTTTCTGCCCTTTTTGTTTCTTGTTGCTTCCATTGGTCTTGTTTTAATATTTTATGTCATTTTATAAACCAACCAGAGTTGCTGAGAGTCAGGAGGCATATACATTTTATATTCTGGTTATAAATCCAAAAGACAGCAATGACACAATTGTCAAGAAACTGTAGAGATTCTCAGTCATCCAGGTCATGGTTGTCCCAAAGGTGCTTTTTCAAGACGCAACTGAACCTTCTTTGTTTTTTCATTTGAAGATGTTTCGCTTCTCATCCAAGAAGCTTCTTCAGCTCTGACAGGATGGTGGGGAATGGAAGGATTTATATTCCTTGCAGACAGCTGGTCATTTGCATCATTTTAGAGGGTCCTTGAAGCACTTGGAGGTTTATCTGTGTCCTCAGATATAAAGACTTCTCTACAGACTTTTAGCTATTCAATTCAGGATGAACACCCTTTGAATGGTGTGGGAGTAGGAATGGATTTCCAGAGGAAAAATTGCAGACTACAAGAACCAGGAGCACTACTCAGGTTATCCTGAGGACACAGATAAACCTCCAAGTGCTTCAAGGACCCTCTAAAAGGATGCAAATGACCAGCTGTCTGCAAGGAATATAAATCCTTCCATTCCCACCATCCTGTCAGAGCTGAAGAAGCTTCCTGGATGAGAAGTGAAACATCCTCAAAGAAAAAACAAAGGAAGTCCAGTTGCCTCCAGAAAAAACACCTTGGGACAATTGTTAAAAGGGCTACATTGATATCTCCAGGTAGGCACCAAGCTTTAATCTCCGCTAGAGGGAGTTATATCTGAGTCCCGAAAGTCCTGAAAGTCAGTAACAGTTTAAAAAAAATACAATACAGAAAATGGAACAATCACTTAGGAAAATAAAAAGAATCTGCTTACTTACAACCTCAAAATGCTCCCCCCACCCCCGCCAAAAAAAGCATGCTAAGTAAAAAAAAAAAAAAACCTGTTGGAAAAGGAAATATTGTAATTGTGAGACCAACCTATAGTAGAGGTATTTAGTATTTTTTTTTTAGTATTTATTTGATTTTTCAATCGCTTACAAGATACAGGTATAAGAATAAATATAGTTTTGAATACATGAGATAGATACTTATAAGAAAAATAAAAAACAAAATCCCTAAGTCTTAAAAGTTGCCAAGTTTGGGGACCCCGACCTATAGTAAGCAGCACCTCCTTGTGGGATGAAGCAAACAGAGGATTCCCTCCCCCCCTTTACTACTCTATGTCTGAATGCCAAAAAACGTTAAGAATGGGATACATTTGCCGGGATGAGTGGATCGGACCACAGGGGCTCCCTTGGAAGTAGAAACGGGGTTTCTTTAATTGGGGAGTTTAAATTGGAGGGCGCCCCTCCGAAATCCATAGCGAAAGGGTCGCAAAGCGCCCGCAAGAGAGATCCTGTTCGGATTTGAAACCCCAGGGAAGCAGAACAAACCTGGTTAGCTTGCTGGGGGTAGTAGGAGGTCAGGAAATTAAGCTTGGCTTGATGCCTCAGGGTTGGGTTGGCTTGGCTTAAAATTGGGGATGGGGCCCCCGATCCTTAGCCAGGACAGCCGCGCGGTCTCCGGGGAAGACTGGAAACGGGACGGAGCGACCGCGGGCTCGCCTCTAGGGCGCAGCAGAAGAACCGGGATGCCCGGGAAGGGGTGGGGACGCGGCGGGTACCTGATTTGGGGTAAGGTGAGGCTGTTGCTGCGCAGGGCCACCCCCAGCTTCGCCATCCTGGACGTTTGGCCAAGCGTCCGCGACTATGATCGCGCGGAGCCGGTACTCGGGAGACGGGCAGGTCGGATCGGCAGCCTCTGGTTTTGCTCCGGACCGTCCGATCTTTTCCTCCTCCCCTTTTTCCGGACCATCCGATTTTCTCCTCCTCCCCTTTGCCTTCCTCCGCGGCTGACGCGGCGCCGCGGGAAAAAACTTCTTCGAACTCCGCCAAAATTCAGGAGAGGATCTTCTGGCGCCCCTCGCAGCTCGCGGGTGGAGGAGGAAGAGGACGGATTCCTTCGCTCGGCTTGCGTCTCTCGCCCGAAAATCGAGATCAGCCTTTTCGGGAAGCCGGAGAGCGATTCGGAATCTCTACAACTCACCGGAGTGACTCCGGATTGGCCGAAAGGAAACGGCGATTGCTAAGGGCAAAGGCGCCCCCTGGTGGTTTAGAAGAAATTGAAAGGAAGTCTAGGTTCGGCCTAAGCACTTATCCATGTCGGGCATCGTGGTTTATTTCTTAGTTAGATTTATAGCCTATAACAGATAACAGATAATCAGAGTTGGAAAGGACCTTATAGGTCATCTAATCCAACCCCCACCCCCAAGCGGGAGACCCTACACCCTTTCTGACAGATGGCAGTCCAATCTCTTCTCGAAAGTCTCAAGTGATGGCGCTTCCACAACTTCTGAAGGCAACTTCTGTTCTATGGGTTGATTGTTTCTCACTGTCAGAAAGTTTCTCCTTGTTTCCAGGTTGAATCTCTCCTTGTTCAGTTTCCATCCATTATTCCTTGTCTGGCCTTCAGATGCTTTGGGAAAAAAAGCTTGACCCCTTCCTCTCTGTTTGCAGCCCCTCAAATATTGGAATATATGTGATATATTTCCTTTGGTTGCTCATGGTGGTATATTATGGTGCTTTCTCTTCCCATTCTCCCTGCCTTCCCCAAACTAGAACAACAATCCTGATTATCTGTTTTAAATTAAAAAAACCAATCTTGCAGGGTAGGGTAGGCTAGGCAAAAAGAGTGTGACTACCAGCTTCATTAAAAGCGAAAGGTTGGTTAGTTCTGAAGTGGAAGTGGACTATTCCAAAAAATAAGAAATCTGATATTTCGTGAAGAGCTTTGCTTTTATAGATCCTGGGAGTCATCTGAGAAAATTATTTTGGGTAGAGAGCAGGACTTTAGCAGCTGGAGTGGGTTCGAGTGATGGGTTTTCTATTGAGCTGTGAAAATGTTGGTACTGTGAAAATGAAAAAATGAAGTATTCTATTTTTTATATTTATTATTTATTCATTTTATATAATTTCTATAGCCTGCCTTCTTAAGCAAGTGACTCAGGACAGCGTAAAATCATAAAAACATTTCAAAAGAAGTATAGCATAATAAAAGAATAAATAATACATGACTGACAAGGAAACATATCTAGAGGTATCAATATGACCAGTATTACTTAAAAAAAATTTCTTTCAGAATTCTTTCCCACTTCTATATTTATCAATATTTACTGAATTAATAATTCCAATCAACACATTTGCTGCTACCATCTCTTACAATTTTTTGATGGGAATTTAATATTATTTATTATTTTTCAACACAGGCTGGCAAATATTTGATTTCATGCATAACATGAAATTTCATAACAACCGGTTCTGTGGGCGTGGCCTAATTTGTGGGTGCGGTCTGGTGGTCGTGTGACTGGCTGGGCATGACTGGTATGTAAATATTATAAATATTTATATGAATATTGAATTTTTTTATTAAAAAAAAGAGCAACTTTTACCCAAAATCAGGCAAAGCAGACAGGCAGATTGAGTTGCTCACAGAATCACAGATTCATTCAGAGATCTGTGGGATCGCCTACCTGAGCCTGTCACATAAAATTTGCTTGCAAGAAAACTCACAAAATTAACTCACAACACACCATGTATGGAAATATTGATTTTTTTTTATTAAAAAAAGAGCAACTTTTATCCAAAATCAGACAGGCAGATTAAGTTGCTCACAGAATCACAGATTCATACAGAGATCTTTCTGCCATCGGCTAGCTGAGTCTGCACTGCTTCAGTCCTAAGGAAGGTCTAAAGTTTAGCTAGAAAGCAAGAAATCCGACAATTTCCTGCATTTCTAGTTAATCTAAATCTCTCAGCACAGCAGAACAGCTGATGGTTGGGGGAAAAAAGGAAAAATAGCAACTTAGCAGGCAAGTTTGCCAGGTAAGGAGTGAGTGGGCGGAGAGGGTTCCTGCAGGCCATGTGGGCAGCACAGCCTTGTGTTCCTGCGCAGCCTGGATTAATTGCTTTGGGGGGTGCTCTGGGGATGACATTTCTCTGCAGCCCACCAAAATTTTCTCTCGGACCACCAGTTGGCAACTGCTGGTCTGGAGCAGTGTTTCTCAACTTTCACAACTTTTAAGACATGTGGACGTCAACTCCCAGAATTTCCAGATTTCCCCAGTAAGATATGTGTCATCTTAAAATTGCCAGGGTGAGAAACTCTGATCCAGAACAATGTTTCTCAGCCTTCACAATTTAAAGATGGCTGACTGAGGAATTCTGGGAATTGAAGTCCACATATTTCAAACACTGGACTAGAGTGAGTAACAGAGTAAAGACCTGAGCTTATTGTATGTTAATATAACCCCTTATTAGGACTAGTTATATGAATCTTACTTTGAGTTGGGATTGTTCTATTTGTTTGTTTATAAAGGTAAAGGTAAAAGTCCCCCTCGCACATACATGCTATCGCTTCTGGCTCTAGGGGGTGGTGCTTATCTCTGTTACAAAGCCATAGAGCCAGTACTATCTGAAAATGTCTCCGTGGTCATGTGGCTGGCATGACTAAATGCCGAAGGCACATGAAACGCTGTTACCTTTCCACCAAAGTGGTCCTTATTTTCCTACTTGCATTTTTACATGCTTTCAAGCTGCTAGGTTGGCAGAAGCTGAGACAAGTAATGAGAGCTCACTCTGTTATGCGGCGCTAGGGATTCAAACCGCCGAACTGCTGACCTTTCTGATCAACAAGCTCAGCGTCTTAGCCACTGAGCCACCACGTCCCTGTATTGTTTGTGTGTATCCCACCTTTATTATTTTTTACGAATAATGCGTGGTCAACAAATCCAACATATCTTCCTCCTCCTATTTTTCCCCACAACAAAAGCCCCGTGAGTTGGATTGGGCTTTTCATAGTCCTCAACATACAACCAGGCTTTTCATGACTAAGGCAGGGGTAGAATTCACAGTTTTCCAGTTGCCTTCAACCACTGGACCAAACTGGCTTTGAAATTGGCTTCTGAATTTGAGGAGGCATTATAAGAATCTGCACTCCAGACCAGAATCATTAAACTCTGCAGCCAAATGCTGCCCATTGCAACAAAACTTCAGAGATACCTCATTGGAGCAAAACAAAGGAAATGTAGATGACCAGGCAGAACCCATGGGAGGGGTCAAGTGTGTCATAAGTCTTGAGTCCCTTTGCACCCACAAGAGAGCTAAGTTCAGCTCACCTTGAATTCAATGGACTCTTATGTCTACAGAGATTCTCAGTCATCCAGATCATGGTTGTCCCAAAGGTTCCTTTTTTCCCAAGAGGCAACTGGATTTTCTGGTTTTTCTTGGTAGACGTTTTGCTTCTCATCTAAGAAGCTTCTTCAATTCTCACTGGATGGTGGGGAATGGAAGGGTTCCCATTCGGTCAGAGCTGAAGAAGCTTCTTAGATGAGAAGTGAAATGTCTTCAAAGAAAAACCAGAATGTCCAGCTGCCCCTTGAAAAATACACCTTTGGGACGTCTTGACTTATCTACCACCAGTTTGCTTTCACCATCAGTAGTTCAGATTCTTGTAGAGAGCTTAAGCTTACAACAAACTTTCCTTTGAACTGCCTGGATTTGCTGATTTTTCCTGCCCTTGACAGGAACCTAAGCCTATGTCCCACAGTAGCCATGCAGAAATATCCACAAAGGAAAGTCCCAAAAAATCAAGATGGCACTCATGGCTTTGAAACCCCACCTTTTTTTTATGTACTAATGGGCAGGGCTTCAGTTATGGCTGCTGACTTGACTTTTCTGAGCCCTGCTCTTGGGAAGCCCTTAAGGCAGCATTCCCCAACCTTTCGGGGATGGTGGCCTTGTGCGGTGGGGGGGATGAGGGGGTAGATTTCCGTGAGGGCAGGTGGCCCATGCATGTGCATACACAACTTCATTTGCATGAGTGTCAGGTGCAGGTAAGGTTGTGAGCACTAGTGCCCGCTGCTTGCGCAAGTTGGGGTGTGAGTGTGGGTGTGTGTGCACGCGCGCGCATACACAGGCCCATCACTCACAGCACCTGGTTGCAAATAGGGCAAGGCCCAGTAGTGGGCTGTGGCCCAAAGGTTGGGGACCTACATCCCATTTGAAATTGCAGGCCTACTGCAGCAACCCTGAACAACAAGTGAAAATGAATCAGGAAATCTGGAAAATGAATCGGATCATCTATACAACATCTTCCAACAAAATGGATATCCGTGCAACTTCATCCAAAAGTACTTGACCACTCAACCCACAGCACAACCGACACAAGCTGTGAAAAGGAAAACACAAAAACACCTCTGAAACAACAACCAACATACTATGACAGCCACATGACATCACAAGCAACTATAGTCCTCCAAACATCCCAAGCAAACCGAAAGACCCAAGAAAAAAATAAAAGTAATCTACCACACACAGTGTAAAGACCGTAACAGCCACTATATAAGGACAAACAGGCAGAAGGCTGCCGCAGAGCATCCACGAACCCAACTAGCAGTCAGAAGATACAATTAAAACTTCTTAATTGCAAAAACTCCGGGACAGACTTTGCCCTAGTTTCAACTGGGACCATTCAACTGGGACCAACTATGGAAAGCTGGCACTCTTATAAATCAGAACGGAATAAGAGGGTTGGAAGAGACCTTGAAGGTCTTCTAGTCCAACCCCCTGCTCAGCCATCAACAAGCAAATCAGCCATCAACAGGCAATAGAGATAAACACCATCATTCAAAAGAGGTAGTCAAAAAACTAAAAAGGAAACAATAAAAATCAAAATGCCGCCTCTCCAACAAAATAAGACTGGGGGACATGAAAGATGCATTATATTTGGTAACTGGGCATCCCTTGGGCAATGGTGGTGTTCACTGGTCAGTACTTTCAGTTCAGAAGCACCCTTTGTTTAGCTTTGTAGGTGCTTTTGACATGAGTACAGATAGAACACTAAGATTAATACTAGACCAACAATCAAACAATCAAGCAGTAAACAATCAAGGAACTACCAACTCAGACAAACACTAAAACAGTAAATCACTGCCTAATCCAGGAACTATCAAGATCTTTCAGGACTGATATTTTTACTCCAAGGTTTCAAAGACAGAGATCAGTGAATGTATGGCTGCACCTTGTTTCTAAGCACGCTGGTAAGTGATGTGCACACAAATGAGAGCAGCACATAATGTGCAACTTATATTTTCACATTATATAGGACAGCCTCGTCTAAAGGCAGTCCTCAGCTTATAAATACAAGAGTTGTAAATTTAATTTTATGCAGCTTCTCCTCTGGTAATTCTTGCAAACTAGGGTATTCAAAACCTTTGTTAGACCAATACTTGAATTCAGCTCTGCTGTCTAGAATCCACACTGTATATCGGACATAAATACAATTGAGCGAGTCCAGAAGTATTTTACCAGGAGAATACTACATTCCTCTGTTCGCAATAGAACACCCTACACCACCAGACTTGAGATTCTAGGCTGAGACAACCTTGAACTACGCCGTCTAAGATTGGACTTAAGCATAGTACATAAAATCACATGTTACAATGTCTTACCAGTTAATGAATATTTCAGCTTTAACCACAACACAAGAGCACACAAAAGTTATAAACTTAATGTAAACCACTCCAAACTCGATTACAGGAAGTACGATTTCAGCAACAGAGTGGTCAATGTCTGGAACTCACTACCTGATTCTGTTGTCACCTGCTCAACCCCCCCACTCCTTTACCCTCAAACTAACCTCTATTGACCTCACCCCATTCCTAAGAGGCCTGTAAGGGGCGTGCATAAGTGCACCATCGTGCCTACCGTCCCTGTCCTATTGTCCCCATTTATTAGTTCCTATTTCTTATGTTTAAATTTATAAACATAAATGTTTATAAATTCTTATTCTTATCATTATCATTCTTATTTCTATTGTATTGTAAGCTTTTGACAAAATAAAATAAAATAAATAAATAAA
Organism: Pseudonaja textilis; assembly: GCF_900518735.1. The sequence continues at coordinate 20,595,207 of NW_020769318.1, forward strand.
TAAACAAACAAATAAATAAATGGAATCAGAATCCCATTGCTAAGCAGGGCGGTTGTTAAGTGAGCCATGTCCAATTTTACGACCTTTTTGCACAGTTGTTAAGCAAATCACTGCAGCTGTTAAGTGAATCACCCAGTTGTTAAGCAAATCCGACTCCCCCCATATTGAGTTTGCTTGGTGGAAACCAGATGGGGAAATTGTAAAGGTTGATCACCTGATCTGGGATGCTGTAACCGCCATAAAGATATGCTGATTGCCAAGCACCCAAATTTTGACCAGGTGGCTGTGCGGATATTCCAATAGTCATAAGTGTGAGGACTGACCATTTGTCATTTTTTTTCCAGTGCTGTTGTAACTTCAAACAATTGCTAAATGAATGGTTGTATGTCGAGGACTATGCTCTCTGGACATAATTCCATAATAGACATAATAATGCCTCTTGCCTGAAATACAAGTTGCAATCCAGGCTGCAGAACTGTGGTTTGGCTAATCTATTTTTAAGCATACAGCCTCACAAATCCTCTTTGCTTTAAAATCAGGGTTGACAAACTGACAACCAGAGCTCAGATTTATCAACCATGTAATGAAGGAGTCTCAGATGCCCTTGGCATGGGCTTATGGTATACTTAAAGAAGAAGAAAGGAACCAAGTTCCTTCTCTCTTTTTTTCATGTTGGCACAATAACTAGGCATCGAAGCTCATTGCAGGAGACGTGGCAGAGCAGCTGATTGTTCCTGAATCACAATTTCCTGCTTGTTGGCAGCTTTTGTGTCTTTTCTTCACAGTAGCCATTAGTATTTTGGTTGCACGTTTTTCTGGCAGAACTTCTATTTTGAGAACTATAGGAGAGGGTGTGGAAGTGCAGGGCAGGGAACAATTTGAGCTAAACATCACACAGGGAACGGTGACAAACACCTTGGTAAAAAGAAACCTCAGAGAACCAGTTTGAAGTAGTGGTTAAGGCATGAGGAAGGAAACTGGGAGACTGCCAGTTCTAGTCCTGCCTGAGGCACAAAGCCGGTCATGTGATCTTGGGCCAATCCTTGCTCTCTCAGCTCTGGGAGGACGGCACGGTCAAACCACTTCTGAAATCTTGCCAAGAAAACTGCAGGAACTAGCCCAGACAGTTGCCAGGAGTGCGACTTCAAAGCACACACATACACACACACACACACACACACACACACACAAATTAAAAAAAAATGAAAGAAAGAAAAGAGAAGAGAAACAAAAGGAAAGGAAACGAGTCAGGGCCGAATTTGTACAATCCCCTGAACCGTAAACTAGCATACAGCCTTATATGAACCAGGGGTGGGCTTCAAAAAATTTAGCAACAGGTTCTCTGCCCGGTTGCTGGGTGGGTGTGGCCATGATGGGTGTGGCCTAGTCAATCTGCACCACGGCAGGGGGCCTGTTTTCGCCTTCCCTGGGCTCCGAAGGCTTTCCTCAAGCTTCCGGGAGGGCAAAAATGGCCTTCCCGGGCTCCGGAGGCTCTATGGAGGCCTGAAATGCTTCTGGAGACTCTGGGAGGCCCATTTTTTGCCCTCCCCGAGCCTCTGCGTGGGCCCTGCACTTACCTGGCATTCAAAATGAGCTGTGTGGAGACTCTGGGGAAGGGAAGGGAGGGGCAGGGTGGGCAGGGACAGCCAGTCGTTGCAACTACCGGTTCGGTGAACCAGATGTAAAATTAATATCCTGGTTTGCCCAAACCGGTGTGAACCGGTAGCAGCCCATCCCCTGATATGAACCCAGTCTTAAACAAAGCTGCAAAGCTAAGATTTCAGCTTGTTCTGCAATCTACGAACCAGGTTCTGGTGGGTCTGTGTTGTTGTGTTACCACTGAACAAAATGGAGATGTACTTATGTGATAGGCCTATTATCTATAAAGGACATTCTAGGCTCAGTTTTTTTCAGGACGTGAGGAAAATGTATTTATATGGGTGCCCAACTCACTCCAGACAACTTCCAAAGATAAAACTCCAGTAAAAAACCAAATTAAACCCTCACCCCCAATGACAACACTTGATGGGCTCTGTATCAAGGGTCCCCAACCTGAGGGCTGTGGCCCACTCCCAGGATGTGGCCCTATTTGCAACCAGGCCATGTGAGCGGTGGGCTGATGTACATGTGCCCTCGCAGCCCCACTCGCGTGAGCAGCTGGTGCCAACAGCCCCATTGTGCGAGCAGCAGGCACCAGCACTCACAGTCTCACTCACATGTGCAGTGGATCTGGTGCTCGCAGCCTCACTTGAGCTCACAGCAGGCACCAATGCTCTCACCTGCCCGCCTCTCACACTAATAGATACAGTGTTAGGCATCCAGAAATTATCCATAGTAATCAATCAGCTGCCATACAGCTGCCGTACAGATTAATAAAGTTGGAAGAGATCTTGTAGGTCATCTAGTCCAGCCCCCTGCACCGGCAAACCCTATACCATTTTTGACAGATAGCAGTCCAGTCTCTTTTTGAAAGCTTCCAGCGATGAAGCTCCCACAACTTCTGGAGACAAGTTGTTCCATTGGTTGATTGTTCTCACTGTCATAAAATTTCTCCTTATTTCCAGGTTAAACCTCTCCTTGTTCAGCTTCCATCCATTATTCCTTGTCTGGCCTACAGGCACTTAGATTGACCCCTTCCTCTCTGTAGCAGCCCCTCAAATATTGGAAGACTGCAATCATGTCTCCTCTGGTCCTTCTCTTTGCTAGACTAGCCAAATGAAGCTGTATAGATAATCACATCTGCCCCTCACACAAAATCCTGCCCTCCCCTCCCCATGCTGGGTCACCAACCTGGAAAGGTTGGGGAATGCTGGTCTATATCATTCTGGGGTCCCTAGGCCCGTTGACACAACCATAGCTTCAGGGCCATAGTGAGGGCCAATCTTATCTCTGCAGGTTATTGATGTTCCACAGATCAGTATGGAGTATTGCAGACTAATTCTGCTGCCTGCCAGCAGTTCAACTCTCACCAGCTGAAGGTTGACTCAGCCTTTCATCCTTCTGAGGTCGGTAAAACGTGGACCCAGATTGTTGCGGGCAATAGGCTGACTCTGTAAATCACTTAGAGAGAGCTGTAAGTGCTATTGCTATCATGCTCAAAAATTGTGATTTTGGGGTCTGATAAGGGGACTAGGTGTGTGTCCTATGTCTATATGGATAACATGACAATATTTGGGGAGTCCACTTTCTTCTTTGCTCTTTAAAAACTCTCCATTGGTTTTATGCTGTTTTCACTCTATCTCCTAGTTTCCAAAATTCAGGCTGGTTTTCCTTTAAACGTTTTCATACTTTTGCCTTGATCTCTGGACCATTGGAACTCAGGATTCGCTTCCAACTGTTATAAAACAGTATTTATGGCTGTTCTGCTGAACCTTGATTCTTCAGACCAAGTGATAGATTAAATTACATTAACAGAGTTGGAAGGGACCTTGTAGGTCATCTAATCCAACCCCCTGCTCAAGATAACACCTATCACCTGTCTGGAATGGTGAATGGTCTCCTGCTTGAGCTAGGAGGGTTGGACTAGACGACCTCCAAGACCCCTTCCAACTCTATTATTCTAAGTTCTCCTGTCCTTGGCTTCTCTAATTCTGCTTAATTAATTAGCTCCCCTGTGATTTAGCCATTTCTCACTTTCAAGCACACTGAAGCCCCCACGCACCCCCCACCCCAATCCAGTGTGATTTCTGACCCCCTTCTCTCCTATACAAAGAAGAACAATAAGAAATTCTGCCCAATCAAGACACTTACAGCTGGCTTGGTGATGCCAAGGCAGGATCTTCGACCAACTGTCCAGCCTTCATTTCTCATCCTTTCACTTTGGCCTCCTGTATCTGCTGGCAGCTGTTTTAAACCACAGGTAAAGAGAGAAAAGTCCAAATCCTGGCGGACTTTTATCTGCTTCAGACACTCCAGGAAGTTGGTGTTGATTGGAGAACAAACCAGGTCAAGGCTTCTCTTGTAACACAGATTGCCGGGAAACATATCCTTCAAAAGGGTGGGTGCCCTTGCCATCAGGTGATTTCCCCTAATTTCAAGGAAATTACAGAAAGCCACCTCAGTGTTTCCAAAGGTAACCAAACACCCTTTGACCAGCTTGTTCTTAATGTATTTGGCAACACACCAGGAAGTGTGAAATGTAGTGGCACGCTTATGTTTTATTCATACAGTAACAGAGGGTAGAGAAAACCACCTGCTTGCTTTTCAGGTAGTTTTCATTTAATTTTATGAAAGAGTCTCAGAAAAGGCTTTCAGTAAAATTGTCAAGAGCGGATCTATTTGAGGGAGAGGTGGAAGGCAAAATCAGAGGTGGTATTCAGCCAGTTCTGACAGGTTCTGGACAACCGAAAGTAGAAATTTTGAGTAGTTCAGAGAACCAGCAAATCCCACCTCTGACTGCCCCGCCCCCATCTATTTTCTGCCTCCCGAGTCCCAGCTGATCGGCTGGGTCTTCTTTTGTTGCCCTGCACAGGAGAAAGGAACTGAAAAGCAGGTTAGTGGGGTGGGGAGGGAATGGGGATTTTGTAGTATCCTTCCCCTGCCATGTCCACCAAGCCACGCCCACAGAACCAGTAGTAAAAAAAATTGAATATCACCACTGGGCAAAATCCCAGTGAATTTGTGAATACCCTACTCCTTTAATGTGTAATGATCCCTCCCTTCTTAAATCTTAATTTAAATCTAATTTAAAACACTTACATCTCAAGGGGAAGTATCTAGAAGAAATTTACCCACAAAACTGTCTCTGCCCTTGCAAAATGTTGCTTAATTTCTCTTGAATATCTTGGTGATATTCAGAAGAAGAAAAACCCACTCTGTTTTTAACCCTTCACTTACAATTTCAGAAAGGCAAGTAGGCTTAATTGTTATAACAGCAATTCTTGCCTTTCTTCAACAGTATTTAAAGATGATTGTCTGAATGCAAGAAAAATACCCAGTGGGGAATCTATTAAAAGGATCGCTAGTACAAAGTTTTGAACAATAGAAATAACAATAATAGAGATAAGTAAATCATAGACAAATGTATATGAATGTACATAAATGTATACATATATATGAGATTAGTATATGTAATAATGTTGTCACTTTACCGTTAATATTAAGATCAAGATTTGTAAAATGTGAAAAAGAATAATAAAAAATATATTAAAAAAAGAGAAGACATTACTAAGAGGTCTGTAAGGGGCATGCATAAGTGCACCAACATGCCTACCGTCCCTGTCTTAATGTTCCCTTTTATTCATATATATTTCATGTATTAATAATCATGTTTATACTTACATATTATCAAATGCATGCTTGACAAAATAAATAAATACATTTTAAAAAAGGATTTCTAATTTTATATCAGATTGCTTCATCTGTTTGCAGTTTTTTACAGCCACGAAAAAATGTTGCATAAAGTTTGGCTGTATTCGCAAAACACACTGAACCAGCAGCATTTGAATGTGGTGTGTTTCTGCCAACCCATCCCACATGGTGATTGTACAGCTCCATCTGTTGTGCAAATGCAAAATCTTGAATTCATCTCCCCCCCAGGGCGTGGATCAGAACTGGTCAGAAATCAGGCCACGCAAACAAGTGAAGCCCCATCCGTGCATGCGTGGGATGTAGGCAACACATGAAACCATGTCTCCCCCACATGATCCACACAAAAACTTCTCTCCACAGAACCTGCCCCTGGTGCTTGAAAAATTGGGGGCTGTTGCTTTAATTCAGGGGTGTCAAACTCAATTTCATTGAGAGCTGCATCAGGGTTGTGTTTGACTTCAGGGGGCATTATACAATTGAAGTCTTGCTCTTTTTTATGTGAGTCCCAATAACTGTGGTTTTGATGGCATGGTTGTGGGCTGCCATCTTGACTGTTTTGATCTTTCCCTAATCTCCCTCCCTGACCTTGGTGATTTTATCTTACTGTAAGATTTTAGAATGCAGCTCAGAATCTGATAAGTCCAATGAAACTCAGAACACAAGGCTACTGATAATCAGTTTTATTTCTCTGATCAGAAAGCAAAAACTGGGCAACTTTTTATTCACCCACCTTAAACAGCAAGGCAGAGAGATAAAAGCAGGTGTGTGCACAAAAACTTTTTCTTTAACTTTTCATAATTACACAGCTTACAAGGATTGTCATTGATAACAGATAACTGATCATTAGAGTTGGACCTTGTAGGTCATCTAGTCCAACCCCCCGCCCAAGCGGGAGACCCCACCCTATTTCTGACAAATGGCAGTCCAGTCTCTTTCTGAAAGCCTCCAGTGATGAAGCTCCTACAACCTCTGAAGGCAACTTCTGTTCCATTGGTTGATTGTTCTCACTGTCAGAAATGTTCTCCTTATTTCCAGGTTGAATCTCTCCTTGTTCAGTTTCCATCCATTATTCCTTGTCTGGCCTTCGGGTGCTTTGGAAAATAGCTTGACCTCTTCCTCCTGTGTGGCAGCCCCTCAAATATTGGAACACAGCTACCATATCTCCCTGACACTGCTATCATGTCTCCCTTGTTTCTATATTACTATAGAAACATTATTTCATATTATTCAAAGCTCATGATTTTTCTCAGCGCTTCTGCAAACAAAGGGAGCTTAGATGGATGAGAAAGAAATATATTTTAGCCAGTGATGGAATTCAATTTTTTTTACTACCAGTTCTGTGGGCGTGGCTTGGTGGGCATGGCTTGGTGGGCATAGTTTGGTGGGCATGGCAGGGGAAGGTTACTGCAAAATCCCCATTCCCTTCCCACCCCACTAACCTACTTTCCAGCTCTGTTCTCCTGTGCAGGACAACAAAAGTAGACCCAGCTGGGACTCGGGAGGCAGAGAATAGATGGGGGCGGGGCCAGTGAGAGGTGGGGTTTGTCCAGTTCTCCGAACTACTCAAAATTTCTGCTACTGGTTCTCCAGAACTGGTCAGAACCTGCTGAATACTGCCTCTGATTTTAGCCCAAAGCTTTGTTTCTCACATTAAGTTGCTGGGAAAACACATTAAGTTACAGCAAGCAGATAGGTGCATTTCTCAAGTCGTTACTTTGCTAGGCTAAGGTTGGCAGTTTGCATAGAAGTTTTTATCTCTATAGATGGGTCAGCTCCCAGCTCAGCAGCAAATCAAGTATTCAGCCATCCTTCCATTACCTTGTAGAGTTGCCACTTGTGCAATATGTACCATCATTATCTACTTTTTGAGGCCTAGTTTTCCTTTCCTTCTTGCTATTTCATGATCCTTTCGGCATTTTGTTCCATTTTTATTCATTGCCAGTTGTCTGCCTTTCGGCATTTTTCTCCTGTCTTCCTTTCTGGCTCTTGAAAAGGTAGGTTGAATTGGGCAACAGGCATTGTTTTTAAATCTTGCCACGGCCATCATTCTTTTCTTTTTTAACATCAAGGGTGATGGTGCAGGTGGTTCTTTTGGCTTTTTTGGTGCTTTCCAAGAATGTTTGTGTCTCAAACTCTTTTTTAAAGAGAGAAATTAAGTGGTGTTTTTAAAATTGTCTGTCTGTCTCTCTATCATCTATCTATTTCTCTTATTTCTATTATCTTATCATCTATCTATTTAACTTCTGTCTATTATTTATCATTTATCTATCTATCTATCATCTATCTATCTGATGTCTGACTATCTACCTACCTATCTACCTATCTGTTCTGTCGCCAAATAAGAGACTCGCAGACCGGAGTTGAATTCAGCTCTTTTAATAATAACCAGTAACTTCAACTGCAGTCAAGCCGCGGCAGCAATGGCATCTATTTAAACTTCCCACTGCTTTAGGCGGCCAATTAGATACTCACGTTATTAACCAATAGTCCATTGCGTTTATTAACCAATAGGAACATCGACTTAGAAGTCTCTATTTGAATACACTACACTATCCATCTATCTTCTGTCTATCATCTATGTATATCTATCTATCTATCTATCTATCTATCTATCTATCTATCTATCTATCTATCTATCTATCTATCTATCTATCCTATGTTTGACTATTCTATCATGTCTGTCTGTCTCTCTTTCTGTCTGTTTTCTGTCTATCATCTATCATCTATGTATATCTATCTATCTTCTATCATCTATATCTATCTATCTATCTATCTATCTATCTATCTATCTATCTATCTAT
>NW_020769318.1:20603327-20639110 GCF_900518735.1 Pseudonaja textilis
TATCTATCTATCTATCTATCTATCTATCTATCTATCTATCTATCTATTTATTATTTATCATCTGGCTATCATCTATTATTTCCCACCTTTATTATTTTTATAAATAGCACAAAACAGTGAACATACCTGACCATTTTTTCTCCTCTTATTTTTCCCCAAAACAAGAACAGCCCTGCGAGATGAGCTGAACTGAGAGTCACTGCCTAAAGTCACCCACCTTGGCTTTGATGCCTAAGGTGGGACTGGAACTCCCGGTCTCCTGGTGATTGGCCAAAGTCATCCAGCCGGCTTTCATGCTAAGGCAGGACTAAAAGTCACAACTTCCCAGTTTCCAATCTGGCCTAGACCAAATTGGCTTTTAATAGTTCTGCCACTTGCAATTCAACCTAAGAATGTCTCTTAGAATCCCTAAACTGTGAGAGATTGTTGATCAGACTGATGAGGGTTTTACTTTTTTAAAAAAAAACAAATATTCTTTCCATGTGCCATGGCACACACCTCTGATATTTACTGTTTCTGTATATGTAGAAAATTCAGGAAGATTAGCTGCGGATTATTTGCAAGACCTGCCCTCAGAAGCTATGTATTCAAAGCACAGTGAATCATCTGATCATTTGTAGGAATATTGAACACATTTGCATAGCTGGCATTTTTTAATATTTGATTTCTCATTTTAGAACTCAAACTCAGCTACTGAAATTTGCACTTTGAATATTTCAAGGCAATGTACTCTGTTTTTAAACAAATTTTTCACAGGAATGTGTACCATTTGTAAAATTTATTTAGATGTGCCTTGGAGAAAAAACATGTAATAATAACATGCATTGGGTCAAACTGTAAACCTAAATGCATTATGACTGGATAAAAAGTTATATGGCGTTTTAAAAAAATGCCAGCAAGTTAGTCTTGGCATTTTCAAAAAGAAAAATAAGAAAATGAGAGAAACTAACAGGTAGCAATTCACAAAAATCAGAAATTGCAATGGATATATTTGCTCAGCTGTATTTCATTTCACCAAGAGATAGGCCAGTTTTATTGCTGGCCTTTTTCATAGTCCAAAGATTTATTTTTAACCTCAAGCCAAGGAGCATTTTGCTTAGCTGGGAAAACTGATGGCTGTTAATAACATAAAAATGAAGTGACTATCAGATCAGGCCAAAGGTCTGGTTGTCTGTGGAAAAAAAAGGAAGATAATGTGCCACCGCATTGCCATTACAGGTAGTCCTTAACTTAGGATCACAATTATTGAGACATTTGTTAAGTTTTGCCCCGTTTTATGACCTTTCTTGCCTCAGTTGTTAAGTGAGTCACTGCAGTTGATAAATTACTAACTTGGCTGTTAAGTGAATTTGGCTTTCCCATTGACTTGGCTGCAAAAGGTGATCACATATCCCTAGCACATAGCAACGGTCATAAATATTGTTGGAAGAAATGTCCTTCTGAGTTCAGTTCCAAGGGGGGAAGAAACACACTGGAAATATGGAGGCTGTTTGGAAAGGTGGTTTAATGGTGGACAGGACCACATGGCTTGGAGCTCCAAAATGAAAAGGACAATCATATGCTTCAAAATGTTGGGTGAAAGAAAAGAAGGCCAAGATGGTGAGAGAATCTTAGTAGTATATATATAGTTATATATATATATATAACTAATATATAATTATATATATATATATATATATATATTTAAAATTTTTATGTGTGTGTGTGTGTGTGTGTGTGTGTGTGTGTTTTCTTAAGTTTTCGCAAGTACTTACATGTATGGCATTCAGCTTTGTTCGGGTATTTTCCCACGTCATTATAGTTGTGCTTTTAAAGTTGTAGCAATGTTTTGGCAGAATCTCATCTGCCATCATCAGGCTTCTGTATTGTGTTCGTTGAACGAAACGTTGCTACAACATTAAAAGCACAACTATAATGACGTGGGAAAACACCCGAACAAAGCTGAATACCATACATATAAGTACTTGCGAAAACTGTTTTTTTGTGTTCTGCGATGCATGCATTTATTCTCCTGTTGGTTTGTCCAATGTATGTGGCTGGGCAATTGTTGCATGGTATTTCATAAACTCCTTGGTTTTCTTGCTGGATCTTGTCTGGGGTTTCTTAGGATGTTGGCTATTTTTTGGTCAGTGCTGAAGGCTGTCCTGATATTGTGTTTGTGCAGAATTTTGCTGATTTTGTCTGTGGTGCCTTTGATGTAGGGGAGGAGTGCGATACCGTTGTCTTGTTCTGTGTCTTGGTTTTTTGGGGGTATCTCTTTTCGGATTAAATTGGTGGTAGTGTTTCTTTGGAATCCATTGGAAATTAATACATTAGTGAGGGTGTGTAGTTCTGTTCTCAGGTGGTCTTTGTCAGCTAGGCATTTGGTTCTGGAGATGAGGGTCTTGGCTATGGAGTTGGTCTGTGCAGGGTGGTGATGGGATTGTGCATTTAGGTAGCAGTTGGTGTGTGTTTTTTTCCGGTAGATGGTGTGTCCTAGGGAGCCATTGGGTTTTTTGTAAATTAGGACGTCCAGGAAGGGATGTTGGTTGTTGGTTTCTGTTTCCATGGTGAATTGTATTTTGGGGTGTAGGTTGTTAAGATGTGTGAGGACGTTATTAAGTATGGGAAATAAGAGGCTGAACCAGGGCTTAGTGCAACAAGGTTTATTTACAAGGACTGAACGTGCTTGCTCAGCCTGGAACTGGCTCGCAGCGAACAGTGAAAGGGCTGGACCCAACAGCCTGCTTTTATAGCAGGCTGCTGGGGAAACCCAGCCAATGAGAAGGGGCAGCCGCCCCTGCAGCGAGAACGGACCTGGGTGGGAACTTCTTCAAGGTCCAGGGACATAACACCCCTTCCCCCCAGATGCGAACACGCATAGTCCTTGAGGTATACGGGAGGTTTGTGCTGACGTCCAGAGCGGCGCAACTCTGGTGTGCTGTTTGGTGGATCAGAGTCCGTCGGTGACTGTTGGCTCGATGATGAGTCCCGAGTACCACCCTCGGTCGGAGCAGGTCCGGGGCTAGAAGGGCTGGACGCTGGGAGTGTCCTCACGCCGTCTGGCTCGGATGGGTTGGACGCTAGGTCGCCGCAGTCAGCATTTGGATTCTCTGGTCCGGCTGAAGGTGTTAGCAGGTCATCGGGGTAGATGTTGCTGTGTGGTAGTTGCAGCGGCCTCTCACCGGTCTGTGCCCATGAGTCGCGGCTGACGAGGGTGCCCTGGCGTCTCCGAAGCTGGTCCAGATGTCGTCTCCAGACCCGGCCATCTTCCAGCTTAACCCGGTATGATCTGGGTCCTGTGATGGCTACGATTTCTCCCGGGATCCACAATGGGTCGCCAGCGAAGTTTCTCGCAAACACGGGTTCCTGCAAGACAAAATGCCTACTCCCCGATGTGGAAGCGAGAGGAGAGTCAGGGCAGTAATGTGGGTGAAGCCTGTCCAATACAGTTCGCAGGCGTCTGCCCATCAGAAGCTCGGCCGGGGACTTGTTGGTTACCGTGCAAGGGGTTGAATGCTGGCTTAACAGGAAACAGGATAGTTTGTGGTGCCAGTCATCCTTGTTGAACCTGGCCAGGGCTTCTTTAGTGGTCCTAACGGCTCTCTCTGCCAGCCCGTTACTGGCAGGATGAAAGGGGGCCGTGAAGATGTGACGAATGCCCAGGTTGGCCGTAAAACGACTGAATTCGGTTGACGCGAATTGGGGACCATTGTCGGAAACAATGGAGTCTGGTAGACCATGCGTAACGAACAGGCGAGTCAATGCCTTGATGACTGCTTGTGAAGTGGTCGTGGATAGTTGTGCCACATCAATCCACTTTGAGTAAGAGTCTACGACCACGAGGAACATTTTGCCATGCAATGGGCCCGCGAGATCGATGTGAATCCTGGACCAGGGTGCGTTGGCACTTTCCCACTTGGTGGGGGTGGCAATTGGAGGGGATGGACGGGAAACCTGGCAGGGATGGCAGGAGCTTACCCATTTGTTGATGTCCTCGTCGAGGCCGGGCCACCAAATGTAGCTTCGCGCCAACGCCTTCATTCTGACGATGCCAGGGTGGCCCTCGTGCAACGCCTCCAGCACTCGGGTACGCAGAGATGTCGGGATGACCACTCGAGTGCCCCACAGCAGGCAGCCCTGTAAGCTCGACAGTTCCTGTAAGCGGGTCTTAAATGGAGTGAATTTAGCTTCAATGTCACTGCCCGGCCACCCCCTCCTCACCCAGTCCAGTACCTGGGCGATCGTTTTGTCCGCTTTGGATTTATTGGCAATATCAAGGGCAGTGATTGGGAGGTCCAGTTGGGTGACTTCAAAAATGGCGTTGACCGGGGCAGGGTCTTCAGCTGGGGCAGGCAGGGGGCAGCGGCTGAGGGCGTCTGCGTGGGACAATGTTTTACCTGGGCGGTGCACGAGTCTATACGAGTATGCTGCTAGGAAAAGGGTCCATCTGGTCATTCTTGGGGACAGAATTTGAGGGGTCTGCTTGTCACCTGCTAGTAACCCTAAGAGCGGTTTGTGGTCCGTGACTAGCTCGAAAAAGTGGCCAAAGAGAAATTCGTGAAATTTCTTCACCGCTGCAACAGCTGCCAAGGCTTCTTTATCGATCTGACTGTAATTGCGCTCTGTTGCAGAGAGCGTCCTGGAAAAAAAAGCGATAGGGGCCTCGGAGCCGTTGGGGAGCCTGTGGCTTAAGACTGCCCCAATTCCGAAGGGAGATGCGTCTGCTGCCAGTACTAATGGAAGGTTGGGGTCAAACTGGATAAGCACTGCCTCTGATGTGAGTAGCGACTTGACTGCGCAGAAAGCGGAGTCTTCTTTGTGTCCCCAATGCCAAACCGTTTTTTTATCCAGAAGTCTGTGGAGGGGTTCTGCCACAGAGGCTTTATGGGGCAGGAACGACGCGTAAAAGTTCAAGAGCCCCAAAAAGGCCTGCAGTTCCGCTTTGGAGGTTGGAGTGGGTGCCTCGTGTATTGCCTTAACCTTGGACTCCAGGGGGTGAATGCCTGAGGCGTCAATTTTATAACCCAGAAAGTCCACCTGTCTAGTGGCAATGGCACATTTTTCTTTTTTTAACTTGAGGCCATGCTGCCTGAACCTCTCCAGGACTGCTCGAACTCTCTGGAAGAGTTGGGGTCTGTTCCTGGCCGAGACTAAGATGTCATCGAAGTAGGGTACTACTCCAGGAAGGCCCTGTAAAATCCGCTCCATGAGGGATTGAAAAATGCCTGGGGCAACACTTACGCCAAACTGGAGACGCTTGCACCGGAAGGCACCCCTGTGGGTGACAATGGTCTGAAGTTCTGCCGTTTGGTCATCAACAGGGAACTGTTGATATGCTTGAGACATGTCCAATTTGGCAAAGATAGTGCCAGGTTCAAAAGTATGTAATAAATGCTGGATGACGGGTACTGGATAAGCGCTAACTTGCAAGAATTTATTGATTGTGGTCTTGTAGTCTGAGCAAATTCTCAGGCTACCATCTTTTTTGAGGGGTGTGACGATGGGCGTCTCCCATTTGGCGAAGTCTGTAGGCTCCAGGATCCCTTGTTTTAGTAATTTATCTAATTCAAGGTCTAATTTAGGCCGAATGGCGAATGGAACTCTACGAGGTTTTAACCGAATTGGGACTGCCTGGGGATCGACTGAAAATGAGATAGGGGTGCCGTTATAACACCCTAACTCATCACTGAACACGTCTGAGTAATCAGCAAACAGGGAGTCCGTGTCAGAGGTTGAGGTAGCATGGACTCCTGTTAGCCCTAAACCGAGGTGGGGAAACCAATCAAGTCCCAAAAGTGTAGGGAGGTTGCCGCTCACTACCACTAGAGGTAGGTGGCCCTTAAAGGTTTTAAAATTAACAAAAAACTTGCCTCTGCCGATTACAGGAATGGTCTTCCCCTGGTAGTCCTTTAGGCTAAGCTGGCACTTCTGGAGTCGGTTTCTTGATAGGCTGGGTTGAAGCTCCTTGAGGGTGTTCCAGGAAATAATGGAGAGCGCTGACCCTGTGTCAACCTCCATGTTGCAAGGTTTACCTTCTAATAAGACAGAAAGAGAGATCTTACTAATAGAATAGCAAGTGTGATTAGCGCAGAGGTGTGTGCGACAGTTTAATACTTGCCTTTGGGGCCCGGCATGTGCGAATGAAGATGCCCTTTGTGCTACGTTGTGTGAGGCTTGGCATACTCTTGCAATGTGCCCCTTCTTATGGCAGTTGTTGCAAGTGGCTCCTTTGAATTTGCATGTGGTCCTCAGGTGAGGTCCACCACAGGAAAGGCACAGGGTGATGTGCTTGGATGGCCCGGTGTTATCTTGTCTGGTTCCTGCCTGCGGGCGCCTGGCGTTTGTGAGGCGGTGAATGTCGGCCTCGTCACTTGGGTCTTCCTCGTTGACCACCTCTTCTGAGTGGACGGGAACTGCTGTTTGCTTGGTGACAGGACCTTGGATCTCGGTGGCTGAATGAGATGCCAGCTCCTCTGCCAGGGCTACCTCGATGGCTTGAGCGAGGTTAAGGTCTTTTTTGGCGAGCAGCCGTCTTTGTAGGTGCAGGTCCTTGACCCCGCAGACCAGCTGGTCTAGGAGCATGTCATCAAGATAGCTGCCAAACCCACAATGGAGTGCTGCAGTCCTGAGAGCAGCCATGTACTGATTGATGCTCTCTTTGTCCCCCTGCTTCCTCATTCTGAAGGTGAAGCGTCTGGCAATCTGTGAAGGTCTAGGAGAATAGTGGTTAGTAAGGATTTCTAACAGTTCTGTCCAGGGGACATTCTTTAACTCACGTGGAGCCACAAGAGCTGTGGCTGTATCGAAGACGATGGCTCCACAGTAGGTCAGGAAATATGCTTTCTTTCGGTGTTCCCCTGCATCAGCCAATCCGATGGCATCGATGTAATGATTAAACCGATTCTTGTATGATTCCCACTTCTCCTCATCCGGCTTGAATGCTGGGAAGGCTGGATTGGAGTTCATGTTGTGGGTCTACTGGTTAACCTGTTGGGGAAAATGCCTTCTCTCTGGGTAGCAGTAGAGGTTTAGTGCCTGTGCTAGGCAAGTGCTCTCTCTCTCTGGGGTAGCAGTAGAGGTTTAGTGCCTGTGCTAGGCAAGTGACTTCAGCTCTGGGGAAGTTTCGCAATTCCCTTCTCTCTCTCTGGGGATCAGAAGGTGTTTAAACTGCAACGGCCGTTGGCAGCGTCTTTTGAAATTCGCGCCTGTGTGGGTGTTAGCGATTTCGTAATACAACGCTGTGTTGTATTTGAATGTGCTTCAGCTGACAGCTGTTTGAATTTCGCGCCTAAACGGCACGAGCGGCTGCAGCTCGCAGCGCTACACTTCCTCTGTAGCTTATGCTAACAAGCGGCTACAGGCGCTTCTCACTTTCACTAGCTTGTTTGCTGATCGCTTTCTCTCTGGGTTGCGATCAGCGTTTGCCCTTATTTTGGCTGATCGCTCTCTCTCTGGGCTGCGGATCAGCGTTTTAGTGATTCAGCGTTCGTTCTCATTTCGGGCTGATCGCTCTCTCTGGGTTGCGGTCAGCGTTTGCCCTTATTTTGGCTGATCGCTCTCTCCCTGGGCTGCGGATCAGCGTTTTAGTGATTCAGCGTTGCAGCTTGCCTCTGGTAGCCATCCCACCTTCGTCGCCAGTATTAAGTATGGGAAATAAGAGGCTGAACCAGGGCTTAGTGCAACAAGGTTTATTTACAAGGACTGAACGTGCTTGCTCAGCCTGGAACTGGCTCGCAGCGAACAGTGAAAGGGCTGGACCCAACAGCCTGCTTTTATAGCAGGCTGCTGGGGAAACCCAGCCAATGAGAAGGGGCAGCCGCCCCTGCAGCGAGAACGGACCTGGGTGGGAACTTCTTCAAGGTCCAGGGACATAACAGACGTTGTCCAGTTTTTTTTTCCCCATGTGGCCAAATTACGAAAGTGTCATCTACATATCTGAGCCAGAGTTTGGGTTTGTGTTCGAATTTGTCTAGAGCGTTGGTTTCAAAGTGTTCCATGTATAGGTTAGCAATGATGGGTGAGAGGGGGGAGCCCATGGGTGCTCCTTCTATCTGTTTGCATCTTTGTCCATTGTGGATGAAGTATGTGTTGGTTAGGCAGTGGTTGGTCAGATCTAGGATGTGTTTGGTGGGGGGTTGTATTTGTTTTGGATGGCTGTCAAGTCTTCTTTGATGGGTACTTGGGTGAAGAGGGATATGCCATCGAAGCTCACGAGTAGGTCGCTGGGTTGTAGGTTTTGTTTCTTTATTGTTTCTATGAAGTGGAAGGAGTTTTGTACGTGTGAGGTGATGGATTCTGTGTAGGGCTGGAATTGTTTGGCGAGAAATTTGGCAAGATTCTGTAGAGGTGAGCCTATGGAGCTGACTATGGGTCTGAGTGGTATTCCTTATTTGTGTATCTTGGGGAGGCCATAGAGCTTAGGGCATCTGGATGATTTTTCTCTGGGGATGATTCTCTGCTGGATCTCTTCACTAATGGGAGATGCTTTTATTTTGGATTTGGTGATTTTTTTCTAAGTAGGTGGTGGGGTCAGTATTCAGAGGTTTGTAAGCAGGGTCTTGGAATAGGTTGGATAGTTTGGAGTGGTAGTCTGATCTGTTCATTACGACTGTGGTGTTGCCTTTGTCTGCTGGGAGAATGACTATGTTGCTGTCTTTCCTCAGGTTGGTGAGTGCTTTTTGTTCTTCTCTGTGTCGGTTGCTTCTGGGTGGGTTGCTGGAGCAGAGGATGTTGGTGACTTCAAGTCTGATTTGTTGGCTGCATCTGGGTTGATTTTGGTTAGGCTAGCTTCAACTCCACATATAATGTTTTCAGTGGGGATGCGTTTGGGGGCGACTGCAAAGTTGAATCCTTTCGAAATGACATTGGTTTCTGCTATGGTGAGGATTCTGTCTGACATGTTGTGTACTGTTTGTTTCATGTGTTGTTGTGGGGAAGGGTTGGGTTTCTGGCATTTCTCTAGTCTGTGGAGTTTCCTGGTGTGTGTGTCTGTCTTGTGGGAGGTTTCTGTTTCGGCTCTCCAGAAGGCTAATGGAAAAGAGATCAAAACACAAAGGACCCAGGAGATTACAATGCAGGACCCAGGATACCACAACAAAGGAACCCACAAGCCCATCACACAACCCATTACCCAAGGCGTTAAAACACGAGAGACTAATGGAAAAAAGATCACTACAAAACAAACAACCCAGGAGATTACAGCAAAAGATCTAGGATATCTCCAAAACAAAACTCGCAAGGCCATCACACAGCCCATTATACCAACATCAACTCCATCAACCAATGAAGAGGCAGCAGCGCAGCCAACCAGCCCAGCACATCAGCCCTCCCCCCCCGGTATTTATAGAGAGACGGCAGCTCTGATCACACACTGCTTGCACTGGCATGAAGCCGAAAGCACCAGCCTGAGGATGGCGAGTGGGACCTTGCCAAAACGTCGCCAAGATACTCTTAAGGAAAAAACCCAAACACACCTAGACCTACATACCTGTACCCATGAAAATCTACGAATATATATATATAGTTAGTTAGTTAGTTGGCTCAGTATTTGTAAACAGAAATGGATCATACCCAGTATTTCCTAGTCAAACCACAGACAACTACAATGATCTAATACATATCGATTTTACAGAAGACAATGTTGAAAAAGCACTACACAATCTAAAACCATCTCTATCTATTGGACCGGACAGAATATGTGCCTACTTCTTAAAAAAGCTATCTACTGCCATAGCCGAACCTCTAAGCATAATCTTTGAAAAATCTTTCAGGACCAGCTCCTTGCCAAAACTATGGTCACAAGCCATGGTCATCCCCATCTTCAAAAAGGGAGACCCCAGCCTAGTTGAAAATTACAGACCAATCTCTTTATGCTGCATCCCCTGTAAAGTCATGGAATCAATTATTAACCAATCCATCATCCGCCCACTTAGAAACAAACAACCTACTCTCTAATAAAAAATTTGGTTTCAGGAAAAAATTATCATGTAATCTGCAACTCTTACACTGCAAAAACATATGGACTACACAACTCAATCAGGGCAAAGCAATAAATGCAATCTACATAGACTTCTGTAAAGCCTTTGATTCAGTGGTACACGACAAACTACTCCTAAAACTAAAATCTTATGGTATCTCTGGACAACTACATAACTGGATAGAAGCATTCCAGTCAAACAGACAACAAATGGTCAAAATTGGGAGTGTCCTATCAAATCCTGTACCTGTCAACAGTGGTGTCCTCCAAGGCAGTGTTCTAGGACCAACTCTCTTCATACTCTACATAAATGACCTCTGTGATCATATTAAGAGCAACTGCGTTCTTTTTGCTGATGATGTAAAGCTGTTCAATACCACAGACATTGCTACCCTTCAAAAAGATCTTGACTATGTATCAGAATGGTCAAACAAATGGCAACTTCAAATCTCAACAAATAAACTCTCTGTCCTATATATTGGCAAAAAAACAACAACAACCCAGAAAATAAAATACAGGCTGAATAGTCAAGACCTTGTTGATGATCCAAACTCTGTCAAGGATCTTGGAGTACTCATCTCAAATAACCTAAGTGCAAGAGCCTACTGTAACTACATAGCCAAAAAGACATTAAGAGTTGTTAACCTAATCTTATGTAGCTTTTTCTCTGGTAATATTACACTAATAACTAGAGCATACAAAACATTTGCTAGACCAATACTTGAATACAGTCATCAGTCTGGAACCCACATTATGTATTATGTGCAGAAATATCCTGTAATCTGCAACTCTTACACTGCAAAAACATATGGACTACACAACTTGATCAGGGCAAAACAATAGATGCAATCTACATAGACTTCTGTAAAGCCTTTGATTCAGTGGTACATGACAAACTACTACTAAAAATAAAATCCTATGGTATCTCTGGACAACTGCATAACTGGATAGAAGCATTCCTGTCAAACAGACAACAAATGGTCAAAACTGGGAGTGTCCTATCAAATTCTGTACCTGTCAATAGTGGTGTCCCCCAAGGCAGTGTTCTAGGACCAACTCTCTTCATACTCTACATAAATGACCTCTGTGATCATATTAAGAGCAACTGTGTTCTTTTCGCTGATGATGTAAAGCTGTTTAATACCACAGACAATACTATCAATACCTTCAAAAAGATCTTGACTGTGTATCAGAATGGTCAAACAAATGGCAACTTCAAATCTCAACAAATAAATCCTCTGTCTTACATATTGGCAAAAAAAATCAGAAAATAAAATACAAGCTGAATAGTCAAGATCTTGTTGATGATCCAAGCTCTGTAAAGGACCTTGGAGTACTCATCTCAAATGACCTAAGTGCAAGAGCCCACTGTAACTACATAGCCAAAAAAGGCATTAAGAGTTGTTAACCTAATCCTATGTAGCTTTTTCTCTGGTAATATCACACTACTAACTAGAGCATACAAAACATTTGCTAGACCAAGACTCAAATACAGCTCATCAATCTGGAACCCACATTACATATCTGATATTAGCACAGTTGAGAAAGTCCAGAAATATTTCACAAGAAGAGTTCTCCACTCCTCTACTCGTTGCAGAATACCTTATGCCACCAGACTTGAAATTCTAGACCTAGAAAACCTAGAACTACGCCGCCTTTGGTCCGATCTAAGTATAGTATATAAAATCATACATTGCAATGTCCCACCAGTCAATGAATACTTCAGCTTCAACCATAACAACACAAGAGCACACAATAGATACAAACTCAAGGTTAAGCACCAAACTTGATTGCAGGAAATACGACTTCAGCAACAGAATGGTCAATGTCTGGAATACTCTACCTGACTCTGTGGTTTCTTCCCCTAACCCCCAAAACTTTAACCTTAGACTGTCTACTATTGACCTCACCCCTTTCCTAAGAGGTCTGTAAGGAACGTGCATAAGTGCACCAATGTGCCTATCGTCCTGTCCTATTGTTTCTTTTATTTTTCTTATATGTACCCATTTCATGTATTCATAACTATGTATATACTTATACCTATTATCTTGTAAGCAATTGACAAATAAAAATAAAATAAAAATAAAATAAAATAAAAATATATTCCCTCTGTTGGGATTTGAATTTGAACTTGTATTCTGATTGGTTGTCAGACTCCAATGGAGCCATGCAGGGGCAACTCTGTAGGCTGTCCTGAGTCCCAGGCTTGGTTGAGCCTTGCTGGAAGATGATGTAATGAAAGGACTTTGGGCAATTCTGACCTTTGTTATGTAAAATAGGCTGGCCCAGGCCAGAGTAATGGCCCATTAGCAAAAATGGGGGTTGAGTTTCTGCCTGAGTTTCTCTTTTTAGGGGAACTATTCTGCCTTTTTAGTATATCCTAAAATATTTCACTTTCCTAGGAGAGGGGTAGATTTTAACTTCCAACAATATGAATCAGTTGCCAAGCACCTGAATTTTGATCACATGATCATGGGGATGCTGCAAAGGTCATAACTGTGAAAAATGGCCATAAGTCACTTTTTTCAGTGCCATTGTAACTTTGGTCACCCAGCGAACGGTTGTAAGTCGAGGATTACCTGTACTGTTCTTCAGAGCAGAACCATTCAAAGGATGAGGGGGTGCCAAGATAGTCAACATGATAGCCATAACCATCAGCCTGTCCCCCCTCTTCATTCCAATGGACATCCTTCTTCAGAACTGATGCACTGAAACACCTTTACAGCTTGTGAGAGGACAGGCTGCCTGTAAAATGACCAGCATCTGGACTGTTAGTGCCCTGTCCCTTTAAGACAGACCTGGGTGCTAAAAAGTATTGGACTAGAATACACATGGGGCTGGAAAAAATGATAAAACAGCGTATAGATTTAAAACCAGAGACATTTTTACTGGGAATTTTGCCTGAGGGTTACAACAAAGAGTTAACATTTTTGATTATTAATGTATTAACAGCAGCTAGGATTGTATTCGCACAAAATTGGAAAAATAAGAAAATTCCAATGGATGAGGAAATAATTAAGAAAATAATGAAATGTGCAGGAATGAGTAGATTGACAATGGCAATTAGAGAACAGGAAGAAAAAGATTATTATAAAATTTGGAATTTATTTTATGAATGGCTGGATAGAAGAGTAAGAAATTGAAATATTGAAGTACAGTATAATATGCCATAACTGATAAATGATGGAGTTAGATAGAGTAAGAAAATGAATGTGAAATATACCCATGAAAGGCAATAACTACAATGTTAATGATAATATAATAATTGATAAATGTGATATAAAATACTGATTAAAATGATTATAAACATGTATGATAATGTTATTATATGCCCAAGATATATGTACCCAACTGATACACTGTCGAAGAGAAAGATGGTTTTATTTGTTTGTTTTTGTCTTTGTTATAAAAATAAAAAACTTTATTTGGAAAAAAAAAAGACAGACCTGAGCATTTTACGGCCCATGGGCCACATCCAACCCACAGGCAGTCCCAGTTGGGTCCACAGGGTCAGGGGCTTGAGGTGCGGCATCAGCAACATCAGCATCAGGGTCAGGGCACCAGTGCATCATCGGTGCCGGTGGTGTAGTGCATTGGCGGAGGCCTCAGTGTAGAAGTAGTGTCGGGGGATGGGGAGGCGAGTGCCAGCTAGGTGTTGGGGGCAGGGCATCAGTGTGATGTCAGCAGAGGAGGTGGCATGGCATCAGAAAAGAGCGGGGCGACGGTGCAATGGCAACAATGCCTGGGGTGGGGCAGCGGCCCTCCACAATGGTGCCAATGTTTTATGTGGCCCCTTTGGGAAAATTAATTGCCTACCCCTCTGTTAAGTTTGGAAGGTCGGACTCATAGAGATGAGAGACTCAAAATAAGTGAACAACAGCTCTTTATTTACAGGCTAGATCTGAGTGAGTAACAGGGCTCGCGACAGCTCTTTTTATAGAGCTGGCTGCGGCTAGGCTGCCAATGACATCGCTTTGAGTCTCCCGTGATTGGTTTCATCCAATCGCGGTAGACTCTTAGCGAGCCAATCACAGCCGTCTTGGCTGTCCAATCAGGTAGTTCTCTTTGTTGACCAATAGCAATGCAGGGTTTCAAGCCTGCTAATATGGAACACCCTCCTTCAAGACCTCTCCCTAGCTAGTCCAGCAACTGGTGGCTATAAAAGCTGAGCTGAGAGGCAGCTGGGGTGTGCCTCCCATTGAGTCCCCGCTGATCGGCTGAGTCTTCTTTGGTTGCCCTGCACAGGAGAACGGAGCTGGAAAGCAGGTTAGTGGGTGGGGAGGGAATGGTGATTTTGCAGTATCCGTCCCCTACCACGCCCACCAAGCCACACCCACAGAACCGGTAGTAAAAAAAAATTAATCCCACCACTGTGGAAACTGCTTCATGCTTGAAATAGAAAAAAAAATGAAAGGTTGGTTTCGAATTTTACCCAGAGGTGGTATTTAGCAGTTTCTGACCAGTTCTGGAGAACCAGTAGTGGAAATTTTAAATAGTTCAGAGAACCGATAGCGGAAATTTTAAGTAGTTCAGAGAACCGATAGCGGAAATTTTGAGTAGTTCGGAGAACTGGTAGCGGAAATTTTGAGTAGTTCAAATCACATCTGACAGGTCCCGCTTCCATCTATTCTCTGCCTCCCGAGTCCCAGCTGATCGCCTGGGTCTTCTTTTGTTGTCCTGAACAGGAGAATGGAGCTGGAAAGCAGGTTAGTGGGGTGTGGAGGGAATAGAGATTTTGCAGTATCCTTCCCCTGTCACGCCCACCAAGCCATGCCCACCAAGCCACGACCACAGAACCGGTAGAAAAAAAAATTTGAACCCCACCACTGGTTTTACCTATTAAATAGATTTGTTGCTATAGAAATGGCTAGTTGATGTGATGATGTAAAAGTAAAAAGTTGATGTTTGATGCTATTATCTTATTCAGGGATGGGCTTCAAAAATTTTAGCAGCAGGTTCTCTACCCGGTGCTGGGTGGCTGTAGCCATGCTGGGCGTGACCTAGTCGGCCTCCTGCACCACGGGGGGACAATGACAACATTTTTGCCCTGCCTGGCTCCAGAGGCTCTCTGGAAGCCGGAAACGGGCCTGTTCCTAGCCTTCTTGAACTTCTGGGAGGCCCATGTTTTGCCCTCCCCAAGCCTCCCTGCGTGCCCTGCACTTACCTGCATCCAAATTGGAGTCCAGTGAGCTGGGCCTACATAAAAGAACTCATGGCATCAGTCCAAGCATATGGCATGATTCCCCTCTAAGAATATCTGAAGGATTATATTACCCCAGAAACGTCAATTTCCCATTATTACTTTTGATCTAAGCAACTATTTGGCCAAGGACAAGAAAGAACAGGCTTTCCAATTAGTTTCTAAAATAAATAAGAACACAAAAGGTAGTTAAGGAAACAGAATTCAGACAAATCAAAGCTCTACAACACATCCCACCCTGCCCTCTTCTTATAAAATGTATTGGAAGCACTTTATTTGATTCTGGGCAAAGAAAAGACATTTTCACAGGAAATGTCCTGCACATATGGGACTCATTGCCACAAAAGACTTCTAAAACAACCAGCTTTTAGTCATTCTAGTGGCTGTACAGCTGGTCCATACATGTTCAGAGATCATAGAATATGTCACTAAAAGCAACAGCTGTTGACTGTACAAGAGAAAAGTGCATCCAGTCATGTGACTGGGTGGGTGTGGCCAACTCGACATCACTCACGTCAAGGGGTGCTTCTCCTCGCCTGGCCTCTCATGACAGTGGGGAAGCTGCAACGGTCATAAGTGCGAAAAATGGTCGTAAGTCACTTTTTTCAGTGCCATTGTAACTTTGAATAGTCACTAAATGAACTGTTGTAAGTCAAGGATTACCTGTACAAAAATACAAAAAGCTTGTTTGCTTGCAAAAAGCTGCCCTAAATACCAATCTTTCGATTAAAAATTACCTGCAAGCCAGAGTTACAAATCAGACAGGCTGGTTTCCTGTTGGTTTCCAGCTGCAATTCACAAGGCTGGTTGTTAATTTCTAAAGCCCTTCAAGTCTCAGGATCTGGATATCCCCAATTGTCGTAATCCCATTAACAACTCTCTTGTCCCATAAGCTCTGGTACCCTTTATCTTTTTTGCTAGGGACTGGCATCTTCAGTGATCCCAAAATCAAGTCTCAGTCATTGCTCCCACTAATATTGTCAGCCTTGTGAGGTAGACCAGACTAGAAATACCCCCAAAAAATATTAGCTCTAACTTTATTGTATTATGAATATGAATATACATGTCCCAGGATAATGTTGCAGGATCCAATCTGGGTCGGTCATAAGGACCAGAGGTTTAGTCTTCCAAGCTTTTGGATTCATGCCTGGGGCCCATCCTTAGGGCACTTCTCTCTAGCAGAGTGTGTGCTTTGGACTGTTCTGTGTGTGATATTTATATGATGCTTGTTGTATCTGGCTTTTTAGATGTTGGTTGAGATTTTGATGGCTGGCTATTAAGTCATTGGCTGCTGTTTCCTTCTGTTGCCAAGGCCTCACCTCCTAAGTACTTGATACGCTGGTGGTAAGTCAACACCCCTATTGACTTATGAAGGGCCCATTTCCCAGGCTTCAATCACTTCCCTGGCTGTTTTTGTGCCTGCTCGTCCAACAATCTTAGTAGCTGCAAAATTGAAGGTATATCCTTGTTCATTGCAGTGTGAGTCTACCAATAATTTTGGGTCTCCTCCTCTGGCCTCTTACTTGTATTTTTGCAATTTATTGTATTACTTTAACAGAATATTACAAGCCTAAAAGTACATCTCTCCTCACTTATAGTCCAGGTAACTAGGAAGACTTCTTCTGATATTTTTTTTTACCTTACCTCCATTGTTTCTGAGGAATCAGCTGCCTCTTATCTAACATTGCTTAGTCTGAGGCTCTTCTATCTCCCAAAGTCAAACCACATACCATACCAAGAATTGAATCTCCCTCCCCAGACCCTTACTGCTCCTTCCTTCCTTTTAAGGAGGGCCATTAAAAAGACATTATTGCTCCACACCTTGGGGGTTGAGAGGCTGCAATATTTCTTCTGTGGATTTTTCTTTTTTTTAGCCAGTGATGATTGTTGTTAAATTGCTCGTTTTATTAGATTTTTATTGTATTTAGATTTTCATCCTTTTCGTACTCAGTAAGACAGTGAACATTCCTAATACTCCTTCCTTCTCCTATTTTCCCATCAACAACCCTGTGAAGTGAGTTGGGCTGAGAGAGAGTGACTGGCCCAAAGTCACCCAACTGGCTTTCATGCCTAAGGCAGAACTAGAATTCAATCTCCTGGTTTCTAGCTTCGTGCCTTAGCCACTAGATCAAGCTAGCTCCAATGCATTAAATCAGGGATGCATCATATACAGGCCACGCCCACCCCAGCTCCACGAAGGGGATAAACGTCATGAAATGTCATGTGACAGCAACAGGACGCCATGAGTTTGACACCTGTGCATTAGAAAGCAACAGCTGGAGCAAAGTCCCAGTGCATCCTGAGCAGTGGTTTTCAATCTCAGTAACTTTCAGAAGGATGGATTTCAATTCCCAGAATTCCTCAGTCAACATGAAGTCCACCCATCTTAAAGTTGCTGAGGTTGAAAAACACTGATTCAGAGTTGGAGACGCAGCTTGGGCAGTAGTCTGTGTTTGAAGTCCAAAACTCTTCACGTTGCTAATCTTCTATACAAAGGATGTCTCTGTTTCTATAGTTGCTGGTTGTTCTCTGTGTTTTTCTTTCATTTGTTATGGAATGTAGTTAAGGGCAGTACAACCCTGCTCGGTTTTGTGTATGGCTCTTTCAAGAGAGGAGGTGACATCTATGTACTACAAAACTTCTTGTATCTAAAACTTTTAACTGGTGAAACAGTGCATCAAAAGCAATGTTTTTGGACCAAGGTACCTCAAATAGGCTATCTTGCAGAATGCATTCAAAATCCAGAGCCCACAGATTTTGTGCTGTAGCCACGTAATCTGTATTTTCAGCTGTTCTGTGACAGTTTCCAAGCCAGTTTTGCAATCCCTCTCTCCATTCCCCCATTCAGCAGCAGCCACTTACCTGCTGTTGGGAAAGGAAGAAGGGCGGGGGGGCGGGGGGGCGGGGAGGAATAACAGGAAGGAACTCTGCATACCCTTTCTGATCCACATTGCCCCTCTGTAATCCCCCAGATCTATGCCACTTCCTGCACTCTCCCTGACACACACACCTGTTACACACTCCCAAGCATGCCTTTCCCAACTCCCAGGACATCTCTTGCATACACCCTGCCTGTCCACATGGCATTCACATTAAGCGGTGGCGGCACAGTGGTTAGGATGCAGTATTGCAAGCTACTTCTGCTGACTGCCAGCTACCTATAGTTCGATTCTCACCAGCTCAAGGCTGACTCAGCCTTCTATCCTTCCAAGGTTGATAAAATGAGGACCCAGATTGTTGGGAACAATGTGCTGACTCTGTAAACTGCTTAGAAAGGGCTGTAAAGCACGGTGAAGCAGTATATAAGTCTAAGTTCTACTGCTATTTATCGCAGCCCCCTTGACACCCACACACCCTTCCTGACCCTGACAATCAGCCGCCCACATACCCTACTCTTACCTGACTGGCACTGCACCTGTCATGCACTCTTCTTGACCCACAATACCTCTCACCCTCCCTAGCACACCCTTCCCAACTGAACCTGCCATACATCCTCTCTCACCTCATCCCCCACCTGGCAGAAGGAGGGAAGGGGGTAACAGAATGACAGGGTGGAACAACTGAAGGCAGCGTGCATGTTTTCTATTCCTGTTTTCCTCACTACAATCCTGTGAGGTGGATTGGGCTGAGGGAGCAACTAGCCTCAAATCATCATGGTGGCTTTGATGTCTAAGGGAGAACTTGCAATCTTCGAGCATCTAAGCCAGCACTTCAAACTGGCTCTCCCTTCATTACTCATTAACATTTTTTTTTCTTTTATACACAATTGTTAGTTATGCAATCCAACCCACATCCCAACCCATTTCCTTTTGTTCTTGTCAACTGTCATTTCCTTGATCTTAGCTGTTCTGATGAGGAAATGCCATCTTGTGGAGGCATTCTGGGACTCACCCACATTTCCTTTTGTGTCTCCTGGTTTCTTGGGGAGGAAAAGCACCATGCCCACCAGTAAGCAGCTGTGTCAAAAGCTCAGTTAAACCAACCTTATATTTCTTCCTTTTCTTTTTAACAATCTTGATCCTTAACCCTTTCAAATAATCATTTAGGTGAGATGAGTGGTATAGAAATTTGATAAATGTCTTAAAACCTGATTTGATTTTTACTTTGTTCCTTCTCACAACATTCTTCAAAGGTTTAATAAGTGTCTTTTGTAATCCAGTATAGGAAAGTTGTCCAGATCACTCTTTTGCTGTTATTTGTATATCCTTTTAATTATTAAGACTTCAATCATTTTCAGTTGAACGTCCAGTTAGCATCTTTTTTCATCAGTCTTGTAGCCTGTCCTTTTAAAATCCACTTTCAGATATATCTGTGTTGCTTTGTAAAACTTGTTCCTCTTCCATAACATCTTTTAAACACAGAATATATCATGGCAGACACTTTTAAAATTAATTTGGGACCATTGTTCAAAAATATTTCTCAATATGGTCAATATTAAGGTGTTTTGCTTCATTTTATATTAAGTAAAAATTGAGTGTTTTTCCTCCTTTAATTGCTCTGTAATCTTTAGTTCCCTCTGTCTTCAAAGTTCCATCTTTTTTTTAAAGAAGTCAAAACAGAAACATTTTCCCATAGAAAGAGTTCTTAAAATTAATCCCAAAATCTTATTTTAAATCCATCTGGACCTCTAGTTCATTTGTAACTTTTGAAAATCGAAGTTCTGATCACCCTTTTCCTGTTTATTCAAAAATATTTTTTTTAAAAAAAATCCTTACACATGTATTTAAAACTTATTTTGCTAAAGAGTAAGGAAATAAACCAGGTGCTGTAAAACTTGTTGCTCCTTGGTCCCTAACAGCTGAGAAGCAGTTAACAAACCCTTTGAGAAGCAATTGGAAAAGGAAGTACGCAAACCCAAGCATCCTTAGAAAAGATGTCAACTGTGGTTTGAGTGAAGATGCTTCATGTTTCAGAGCTCTAAAACCACTGGTGAAGAAATGGCAAATGGAGCAAAGCCAAATGGCAGAATAAAGAATGGAAACTAGAGGACTTAAAATCTACAGCTAGAAGCTACGGGTATATATATATATATGGGACCACTCTAAAGCCAACGAAGAGTTGATAAATCAGATTATTCAGAATGGGAGGCAATAGCGGGGGAAAGAGACACCACTTTGTGTCAGTCTTCCTCAGTTTTATACTCTGCAAATGTGTTCCTGTAAATTGTTAGCTGGCAGAAAAACACAGATTGGTGAAACCAGCCATAAGCAAAAACACCTTGAGCTCCAGGTACAATTTGCAATTGTGACCTCAAGGTCATTCCATTACATGATTTGAAAGGCTATTTACCCATTATAAATAGTCCCAAAGATGCTTTTTCAAGCACCTTAAGAAGCAACTGGACTTCCTGGTTTTTCTTTGAAGATGTTTCACTTCTCATCCAAGAAGTTTCTTCAGCTGACTGAATGGTGGGGAATGGAAGGACCAGCAGACAGCTGGTCATTTACATTCTTTTATCTAAATTTCTAATGGGTGTCAAACTCACGGTGTCAGGTCATCACATGATGTATCGTGACTTTCCCCCGCTTTGCTAAAATGGAGGTGGGGTGCAGGATATGACGTATCTGGGCCAGGGGCCACGAGTTTGACACCCCTACTCTAAAGAGATTTTATTTAAATATCTAAAGCCTGCAAATGACCAGCTGTCTGCAAAGAGTATAACACCTTCCATTCCCCACTATTCAGTCAGAGCTGAAGAAGCTTCTTGGATGGGAAATGAAATGTCTTCAAATAAAAACCAGAAAGTCCAGTTACCTCTTGAAAAAAGCACCTTTGGGACAACCATGACCTGGATGAGACTGAGAATCTCCACAGAGAGACACCCATTATAAACAACCAAGGATCCTTGGCTCGTGCCTATAATCTATTGATATGAGCAACTAACCACTCAGTAAGGGAATTATAGTATCGGAAGGGCCTCAAAGATCATCTTGATCAGGCCTTTGCAATTTGAAGGGAAACTAATTGAACTCCTCTTAAGAAGTGGCTGTTCAGCACTTACGATCTTGACAGCTTTCCTTCAGAAGTTCAGCATGATAGCTGGCTGCAGTGCAATAAATCAGTCCTCAAACTGGACACTATTCTCATGTGTCCAGTTTTGGGGCAAGAAGAGAAGAATAGGAAAAGGGTGACATATGCAAGTCTGTTGGTCCTCCAACACTGACAAATAAACTACCGTATGTTGTTTGTTAAGGGTGAAGATGGCAGTGAAGATCAAGATACAGAATTCAGGGTTGTACCATTCTATCCTGACAAACCAGCCTTTTTGAGAGTGATCTACCCCCAAATCAGTATCTATACACTCCCCCTGTATTTTAAAGATCAAGCATATAAAAAATAGAATATTTAGCAAACAAGTAAAAACATAATTAGGTCTTTTTTTTACTTAAGATAGTTTAATTATTTCTTAAATAAAAAACCTCACATTTAGTTATTTTTATGTACAAATAGGTAGAAAAAGGGAATGGCAGGGTGGAAGATATTGCTTCATTGCTAGTTCTACACTAGCTGCACAAAGGACCAACTGGGGGAATGAAGTGGTCAAAAGAAAGGATCTTCCCATAAAGGTCAAGGAAGGTTTGTGCAAAATATGCTGGGATTGTCCATGTTGAGTCCAGAGAGCAAATAAGGGCAAATTCAAGCTAGATGAAACAGTTCTTTGGATTTCCACGCTGCTGCAATTCCATCCAGTCCTAGCTTTGCTCCTTCAAATGTCTCAGTTCACCACTGCCACTGGTTCTCCTTCCTCAAGATATTGGTGGCTTCTTGGCTTCACCCCTGCTAATCCTGAAATAGAAACACCACCTGCAGGAGAAATGCAATCCATTAGCCAGAACTTTTCCACATGTCCCCCCCTCCTTCCCATTGACTTTGTTAGAAAGTGATCACATGATCCTGGGACACTAAAACTGTCATAAATATGACTGCACAATTCATTTTACAACTGCAGCGATTGGTATAACAACTGGAAAAATAGGTCATAAAACCCGGTATAATTCACTGCCTTATTTAGCAATAGAAATTCTGATTGCAATTGTGGTTGTAAGTCAATCACAGGTGTAGATGCAGTTACATCTGCACTTCTCTGCTTCCCTCTCTTCTATATTTCCCACACCCCCTATTTTTCCCATCACAGCAAATCCCACTTACAGAAACGGATGCTGATTGGCCAGATCATGATGCTGGCTAGGAATAGGGCAGCCACCATTGCCATGCCTCCGGTAACCGAGACCATTACCCAATGGTAGAAGGTCACACAGCCGTTGCAACAGAGCTGAGTCCTGGATTTTGTGAAGGGTGGGGATGGAGATGGGAACAGAGGGGGGCGCGGGACGGAAATGCAACAAGAAGATAAATATTAGGTTGTGTACACTGCTCTTACACATGGAGGCTCTCTCTTCAGAGCCCCTGGTTAAGCAAAGCAGGTAATTTTCACTGAAGAACATAAAAATCTTGTAGGATCAAAACAAAAAAATAGGTTGGAGCTATGTTTCTTGTTAGTGCCATTTCAAGAGTCTTGCTGAGCCTACTACCAATGCCATTCCTCAATCACTGTTACTGTGTACATTCTATGGTAGACTGCTTCGATACATGGAGGATTCCCCTCAGCTATGGTATATCTAACACTCCCTCTTAAAATTCCCATCTCCCAAAAGTCTCAAATCCAGATATTAAAGGTTAAGAGATTCCACAAGTTATAATATGGTTTGTGAGCATAACATTGGCAGTGATGCATTATGAAAACTGAACTATGGTTTGATCAAGCATGGTTTCTACTTCTAATATACCTGTACAGGGTCCATATACCAGTATTTGATTTAAGGTTTGCCTTAATGCATAAACATAATCATAATGTTTGCAACTGCACTGGACAGTCTAATGGGTGGGTACTACAGTCCAGCCAATTATGGTTTATTAAATAAACTATGGTTAAGCTTTATTTATATATTTGTTTTATTGATTGATTGATTAGCCCCTGGGCCATATCAAAGTGCAGAGTTCCAGAAACAAATTATTACTGAAATTTGATAAAAGCAATTTAAAATGGAATTGGATAAAATACAATTTAAAATGAAATTGGAATAAAATACAATAAACTGTGGTTAAGTAATTCCTGGTTTAACACAAGATGTAAAGTACATAATGGGAAATACATGCTGAATCCAGCATCATTCAAATGGATTTAAGAAAACAACTATCCCACCTGGCCTGTTCTGACAAGCAGAAACTATTTCTTCACAAAGTACCCTCCATTTTCTCTGCCCTTCGAGTCCCTGATGTGCCAAGGGGGGCCTGCGCACCACCCTTCTTTTCACCAACACCGTTGTCTCACTGTGGCCCACAACCTTCACTTACGGGCATGGATGCAGGCCCTGGATAATCATCACCGACAATCCGTTGGCAACTTTATCAGTGAAGCTCATGGCCCCGTAGACGAATGCGCCGCTGTGCTATTGGAGAAAAGGAGCCACAAATGCATTAGGGCCACTTGAGTGGCTGGCAGGTCTTATCCTGGCCAGAAAGCAAAACTCTGAAACAAAAAGAAGAGGCAGACCTCAAAATAGTTCTACAGCATAGTACCATTCTGAGGCTTGTTTTCTTTTTCTTTCCTTTTTCTTTCTTCCCGCATAGCAGATAACAGATAATCAGAGTTGGAAGGGACCTTATAGGTCATCTAGTCCACCACCCCCGCCCAAGCGGGAGACCCTACACCATTTCTGACAAATGGCAGTCAATCTCTTCTTGAAGGTCTCACGTGATGGCACTCCCACAAGTTCCAAGGGCAAGCTGTTCCACTGGTTGATTGTTCTCACTATCAGAAAGTTTCTCCTTATTTCTAGGCTGAATCTCTCCTTGTTCAGTTTCCATCCATTGTTCCTTGTCTGGCCTACAGGTGCTTTAGAAAATAGTTTCACCCCTTCCTCTCTGGGGCAGCCCCTCAAATATTGGAAGACTGCTATCATGTCTCCCCTGGTCCTTCTCTTCACTAGACATGCCCAGTTCCTGTAACCGTTCTTCATATGTTTTAGTCTCCAGTCCCCTAATCATCCTGGTTGCTCTTCTTTGTACTTTTTCTAGAGTCTCAACATCTTTTTTATAATGTGGTGACCAAAAGTGAATGCAGTACTCTAGGTGTGGCCTTACTAGGGCTTTATAGAGTGGTATTAGTACCTCACTTGATCTTGATTGTATCCCTCTGTTAATGCAACTAAGGATTGCATTAGCTTTTTTGGCTGCTGCTGCACACTGCTGGCTCATATTTAACCGGTTTCAGGAGGATCTTTGCCTACAGCAATGTTTCTCAGCAGCTTTAAGTTATGTGGACTTCAACACCCAGAATTCCCTAGCCAGCATTCCTCAAGTCCACACGATGAGAAGCACCTACAGGATGTACAGAATGGCAAACAAACCATTTATTTCTAAGCTTCTCCAAAAGTGCCCTTTGTCCTTCATATTCCCCTTCCCATAAAAACCAATAAACAAGTGGCCTTACGTACTTCTAAAAATAAGCAAAGTATTATATTATGGCACCCTAAGGCTCAATGTACACATTTTGCCATTTAGTCCCCAAAACATCTGAGGTAGGGATTGTGCAAAAATGCTGCCAATGATATACAGCCCAGGAGCCCCACCTAATTCAAGACGGTGACCGCAATGGTGTGATTAAAGTCCCGCTTCCTTTTCATGTGCATAAAAAGGGGAGGGGCTTTGGTCATGTCATTATGGCTTCCATCTTGAATCTCTCGCCTCTCAGGATAACCTTGGCCACTTCTTTGGCATTGTTCCCTTGAAGATATCGTTGGAGCTCCAAACAAATCACTCTTGTCTATGATTCAGAAATCCCACATTTCTTCTTTTTTTCTGCTTTTTTTAAGGATTAGCGCTGACTTTCCACCCAGCTCCTAAAGCGGGCCTGACTCCATCTTTTACACAAGGTGCTTCATACCGTGTGGGGTCCGATGAGATCAGCTGTCATGGAGAGGGAAGTTACCAAAATGGTGGCCGAACCTGTCCCAAGCAGAACAGCAGCCCCGTAAACTTCAACGCCGAGTCGCTCAGCTAGGGCCACCCAGGAGGCAAAGGCCAAGATAATCAGCAGTCCCAGGAAGTAGGTGAGCTAACATGGATAAAGAAATTACTTTCACTTCTGAAACACGGATGCATTAATCACTACTACATAAAATATTCATTCAACATCTATGGAGGTTCTCAGTCATCCAGCTCATGGTTGTCCCCAAGGTGTTTTTAAAAATAAAAAAGGCAAGTGGACTTCCTTGATTTTTATTTTTCTTGAAGACTTCATTTGTCTTCCAGGAAGCTTCTTCAGTTGTAACTAACCAGTGGGGAAAGGAAAGGAAACATTTTCAAGAAAAGAAAAATGAAGAAAGTCCAGTTGCCCTTTTTAAAAAACATCTTCGGGACTATGTATTCAATAGCATCCTCTAATTCAGCGTTTCTGAATTCTTGACAACTTAAAGATGTGTGGACTTCAACTCCCAGAATTCCCCAGCCTGTATGATAGCTGGGGAATTCTGGGAGTTGAAATCTACATCTTTTAAATTTGCTGAGGTTGACAAACCATGTGCTAATATCTAAGAATTTCTCCAGATCAAGTGTAGTCAAGTGTTTTATCTTTTGGACAAGAGCCTACTTTTTGCAAAAGGCTGGAGAGTATTATATTGAAAAAGGAGAAGAACACAGTGCAAGCAAGAGCTAGAATGAACAAAGGAAGCAGAGATAGCACAACAATGACAGCACTTGTAAATGAATATAGCTCAGAATACAACTTCTATAAGCTGCCTAGAGTCATTGTAAGTGAGATGGTGGCCATATAAAATGTATAAATAAAACAGACATGTACAGTATAGCATTTATAATTGTCAAGGCATCTATTACAACTGAAAATAAAATTATGTTCTGCAAGAATTAAAGATTGCCCTTTTCTAAAAAGCTCAAAATTCAGGAAAACATCTTATTCTTGCAAAATAAAATCAAGGGAAGATTGACATCTCAAGATAATTTGGGAAACATGGTTTTACAAATCCTATTTTTATTGGGGGTAGGGTTGTTGCATAAAATTTGTAACATCAGAAAATTTGCCTGATTTGTAACATCAGCTTTCAGCTGGTATCTAAGCACCTGTGTGAAAGCGTAGAAGGAGTGGCAGAATGTCGGGGAGGAGTTAAAAGAGGGATTGGCCTAGAATCCCTACATAGCCAAAAATGAACTAAGTGCAACCTTGAATTCCATTGACCCTTATCTAACTCCAAGCAGGTGCTAATGAATAGAATAGAATAGAATAGAATAGAATAGAATGGAATGGAATGGAATGGAATGGAGTGGAGTGGAGTGGAGTGGAGTAGAGTAGAGTAGAGTAGAGTAGAGTAGAATTCTTTAATGGCCAAGTGTGATTGGATATACAAGGAATTTGTCTTTGGTGCATAAGCTTTCAGTGTGCATAAAGGAAAAATAAATACATTCATCAAGAATCATAATATGCAACACCATGATAAGCATAGGTTACTAATAAGCAATCATATCATACTAGGGAACAAATAAAACAATATAAATTGTAAAGATATAAGCAACACGGTTATAGTTATAAGTTGGAAAAGACAGGTAATAAGAAGGATGAGAAGAATAATAGTAATATTATCTGAGAAGATTCCTGCGCATAGGCATTTGTTTACTTTTAAAGACCCTGTAATCCCTTGCGTGGAATGCAGTGGCTCAGTGGCTAAGACGCTGAGCTTGTCAATCAGAAAGGTTGGCAGTTTGGCAGTTCAAATCCCTAGTGCTGTGTAATGGAGTGAGCTCCTGTTACTTGTCCCTGTTTCAGCCAACCTAGCAGTTTGAAAGCATGTAAAAATGCAAGTAGAAAAATAGGGACCACTTTAGTGGGAAGGTAACAGTGTTCCATGCGCCTTCAGTATTTAATCATGCCTGCCACATGACCATGGAGACATCTTCAGACAGCGCTGGCTCTTCAGCTTTGTAACAGAGATGAGCACTGCCCTCTAGAGCCGGAAATGACTAGCACGTATGTGCGAGGGAAACCTTTACCTTAATCTCTTGCATCAGAGTGGATTCAGAGTTGAGCATTTACTGACTGGATGCCCTTCCTGATGCCTACGTGGAGTTTGCAGCAGATATTTTCTTGCGCTCAGGAGGAGAAATATCTGCTGCTACCTAGGGTCGAATTCACAGCTTCCTGATTGTGAGGTGAGAGCTCAATGTCTAGGCCACCACACTACTCATTCCTGTGCGCATACATGATTAGGAATAAATCAATTTCATCAGACCTTCATGTATGGATCTGGTCCTTTGCACCTGAAGAGATCAATTGGATATCCTAGTGTGGATAGCCTCCTTGATGCAACAGAATTTAACCTTTCACATATTCCCATAAATTTCAATTTGGATAATGCAATTTCTGCACAGTTGTAGGTGCCTGAGCATGGAAGAGACCTTCCTGGGTGTGAGTGAAGTGGTAGTTACAAGGACACCTGGCGGGAAAGCCAAATTTTCCTTTAGGGCTGCAAAGACGGAAAAGGAAGGCTGGGAGTACTCACATTTCTGCCAATCCATTTGTTCACAGTTTTCATCAAAAAGGAGGAGAGAAAGCCACTAATATACATCACCAGTGGAATTGTGGCAATGTATTTCTGTAAAAAGATAAGAGAAAAAGGAATAAAACCATTTAGGCTCTTCCTTTAGGGAAAAAGATAAGAAAACAAATGCAGCCTACTGTTGATTAAATCCTACCCCAACAGTGGTGGCTTTTGCAGAGGGCAAGGGAGCTGCTCGTCCAGTTTCCGGTGCTCCCACACTCACACGCCAGGGAGCTGATATTCTGGTTTCTGGCGCTCCCCCGTGTACGCTCCTGTTTCGGCACTTGGTGCCGAAAAAGGTTTGTCAACACTGACAAAACAAGCTTCCCCCTTCCCAAAGATCATACTTACTTTTGGAAGCAATAGTGAATTGGTGAGGTACATTGCAATGTATGTCTGAGATAGGTTGACAATGAGCCGGGTGAACATGTACAGCATTGCCACCTGGAGGCAGAAAGTGGTGTTACATATGCACATACCTAAGTGCACTGATGATGCTACCTAATTTGGGTAATGCAATGTCTGCAAAAAACCCACCAAGCTCAGAGAGCATCAAGGACCTCTCACTTAGTATCATAGAACCACAGAGCCAAGGTTGAGAAATACTGCTGGCTGGGGAATTCTGGGAGTCGAAGTCTAGAACACATCTCAAAGTTGCCGAGGTTGAGAAACTTTGTTCTAGAATATATGTAGTTCACAGAGGCATAAAGAACTGCTCTGTAACATCCCAAAGGTGCTTTTTCAAGAGGCAGCTGGACTTTCTAGTTTTTCTTTGAAGACGTCTCGCTTCTCATCCAAGAAGCTTCTTCAGCTTCTGCAGCTGAAGACATTCCTGAACACGGTCGACTACAAGGCCAAGGTGAACAATGTTCTGAAGGACACTGCTACAAATGAAACTCTGAAGAGACCCCACCAGTAGTTACAAGAAAAAGCTCACTGGTTTCTTGCAACACCTACTGAAGGACAATGCCATTGACAAGCCACAATATTACCGTCTTCACTCTGGAGAAGCCACCCCATGCATACATGGACTCCCCAAAATCCACAAAGAGGGAACCTCAGAGCTGAAGAAGCTTCTTGAATGAAAACCAAAACATCTTCAAAGAAAAACCAGAAAGTCCAGTTGCCTCTTGAAAAAGCACCTTTGGGACAACCATGACCTGGATGAATGAGAATCTCCAGAGACAATGGCTCTTTAAAGGTGACAGGCTGCTTCTGGGTATGATGGATAATTTTTCCTCATTTGTTTGGCTTTAACCAATTTGGGAAAGAAAAGAAATAATGGCAGATATTTGGACTCACTGAAACAGAGAGATAAAGAGAATGCAATGATTTCTCTGCTTGCCTGGTTTCCTTTCTGGGTTTAGAATTATATCTAATGCGTAAAGCGAATCAATTAAGGGAGATAAACATTCTGAGGGATTCCAGAAATGCTGTTCCCCTTCAAAATATGCAGACTCTCCCTTGGGCTATGTTGCCCCGGGGGCAATTCTTGGAATTAAAACCTACAAGTCAAAAATGGATTGGGCCGAAAACAATTGTTCCAAATAAAAGAAATTTATTTGGGGGCTGGACCAATTCTGGTTTGGACGATTTATTTCCAAAAACTGTTAAAATGCCAAATGGCATGGCAGTGTTTGGAAGAGGGATAGATCTTTGACTTGGCATTCATTTACATTTTGTCAAAAACACCAAGCCCCATCTTCTCCAATATATGCCTGCCATCAACCCTCTACAGCAGTGGTTTCCACACTTGGCTTGTAGACTTCAAGTCACAGAATTCCTCAGCTAACTATGCTGGGTAGGGAATTCTGGGAGCTAAAGCCTACAAGTCTTAAAACTGTCTGGAGAGCCTCGCTCTATAGCATTGGGCCAATAGCTATTCTGGCCAGAGATCATGGAGTGTATAGTGTAGTATTTTTCAAACTTAGCAACTTTAAGATGGGCGGATGGCCTTCAACTCCCAGACATCCCCAACTATTCTGGGAGTTGAAGTCCATCCATCTTAAAGTAGCTAAGGTTGAGAAACATTGGTACAATGAATTCGACAAATGTCGTTGGGGGGCACCATCAGGGAACAATACTTTAGGCCTTTTAGATATCTGTAGGACAAGCCTCCCCAAATTCCTTGAACCAGAAAAAAGAATGAAGCATAATGGTGAGAGGAGATGTGATTTTTTCTGCCTTCACCTGGTAGAAAGCAGGTTCCAGAAACCAGTGTTTCCAAAGGAGGACGGGCCGAATGGACTGTTTTTGCTCTAGAGGTAATAGGGGACTATGTTCATCTGCAACAGGCAACCTGGAAACTGTCCGCTTATTTTCTTTGGTCCCAAGATGGAAGAGGAGCGAAGAAATGGAGCCACATCCTATCACAATCAGGGATAGGTTCTAGAGTGGGGAACAGAGACAAAATAAGAGAGAAAGGTTAGAACTGCAAGACTAAATCTAGGAAGTGGATCTTTTATGAAGAGGGCGGGGGGGGAAGGAACTTGGCCATGATTTTCAACGACTTTAGCAGTACCATCTTGCCAAACACCCACCCGAAAGACAGGAATGTCATGGCGCCCGAGGTGCTGGGTGAGTTTCTTTGTCTCTGTGGAATCGATCTGGAAGTGCAGGAGGAACCATGCCACTCCATACACCGTGATGTTGGCCATGACAGTGAAGGCATACCTGAAAACAGGAAGAAGACCAGGCAGAGCTGATTTAAGCATAGACTACAACTGGAAAAAAGAGGATTGGTTCATATCTATGCCCATCAAGTCCCAGGCCCCACCCTGGAAATTCAGGTTCTTTTCTCTGTTTTTCCCACCATCTGGGCATAGAAGCTCTGGGGAAGATCCTCCAAGGTTCTAAGGAGGAAACTGCTAGTTGTGTAATTTGGCTTGCAAAAAAAAAAATTATTTGCTGGGTTCCTGCTTTTACTCAGCCAGCTGGATTCACTCCATTTTGACTTTCTTTTTTTTTTAAGTTAAGAAACTTAAAAGGAAAAATTAACTGTATTTTTCAGAGTATAAAATGCACTTTTTCCACCCCGAGAAGTGGGTGGAAATGTCTGTGCATCTTATACAGTGAATGTTGCCCAAGCCCCACCCACCCACCGGGCCCCACCCTTCAGCGTCTGCCTCCCAGCAATTTTTCTCCTTGCAGCAAACAGCCATTTATCTATCCTTGCAGCAAACAGAAATCTGGCAATTTCCACCACCCAGAATGTGTGGGAAATGGGGCGGCAGAAGCTAAAAACGGGATGCGGAGGCCAAAAATGGGGCGTACAGAGGCAGCAAATAGGCCATGGCAACCCCTGCAGCCTGAAACAGCTGATCACGGGGAGGTCGATCCAAGAGACAATCGGCTGCTTGTGCTAATCAGGTTGTGCTGAAACTGAAACAGGATGTGTGCTGTTTGCTGCAAGGAGGCAAATTGCTGGGAGGCAGAGGGCAGGTTTTTTTTTTTTTCTTGTTTTCCTCCCCCAAAAGCTAGGTGCGCCTTATACTTCGGAGCATCTTATACTCCGAAAAATACGGTATTTAGGACATTTCACATTGTTTCTACAGCCTTCACGTAATGACTACTTGTTTAGCAACTATTTGAAGTTATGATGGCTCTGAAAAAAAGTGATTTATGACCAGCCCTAGCACTTAAAACCATTGCAGCATCCTTGTGGTTAAGTCATTGTGACCTGGGCGCTTGGCAACTGGCTCATACTTATGACACTTGTAGAGTCCTGCAGTCACTGGATTGCCATTTGTGATCTTCCAAGCCAGCGTCTGACAAGGGAAGGCAATGGAGAAGCCAGCAGGAGGTTGCAAGTCACGTTATTCATTTTTAAATTTAATTTTAATTTATTAAAAATTATTCAAATACCTCAGATGTTCATTTCAGTTTACCTAAATAAATAATGAGCTATGATGGGTAATGACTGCTAACCTTCAAAGGATATCCTAGAACAAGGGTATCAAACTCTAGGCCTGGATCCGGCCTGCAGGGTGCTTAGATCTCGCCTGCGGGCCTCCCGTGCCAGTGAAGGACCTGCCCGCGGTGCCTCTGCCAGCAAAAACGGAGCTCAGGGAGGCCGCATGTGGCCCTCTTGAGCTCTGTTTTCACTGGCAGAGGGCTGCAGGAGGCTGTCGCGGCCCAAAACAGAACCTAAGAGGGCCGTCATGGCCGAAAACAGAACCTCAATGAGTGACATCAAGCTGGCCATGCCCATCATCCCCGCTCCGCCCCCCCCCCGGTCAAAAACAACCCTGATGTGGCCCTCAATGAAATCAAGTTTGACACCCCTGTCCTAGAACTTTGAAGATCATTCATTGCAGTTTAGATGCCAGAAAGCACTTCTTACAACCTAAGAATTGATTCTGCAGTTGTATGTTCACTAATCCATATTTTTTTTCTTTC
This sequence comes from Pseudonaja textilis, assembly GCF_900518735.1. The sequence goes on from NW_020769318.1 coordinate 20,635,495, forward strand.
TAGCATTTTCTTGTAGGAAGAGGAACCATGTTTTAGAAGTATCTATCTATCAATCAAATTTATTGGCCTCCATAGGGTACCAATGCTGATCCATTGGGTGGCGACTGGAATGGACCAACAAGCTTGTTGCTTGAGCTGATATCCTGGGCTAAAAGAAAGTGACTGGCCCAAAGTCACCCAGCTGACTTCATGCTTAAGGCAGAACTAGAACTCACAGTATCCTGGTTTCTAGCCTGGGTGCCTTAGGCACTTGGCCAAATTGGTGTTCACACATACTCAATGCCCTTGGACATTCTGCACTGTGCTCACTAGTTGACAGAGAATTTCTTGGTGTAGAGGTCAGTGGGATGGTTTACAACAAGCCAGACATGTTGGCCAAATAGCGTCAACAAGGTTTGAGAGGATGATCCACTTTCCTATCAGATCTTACCTGAAAGCTGTGAGCTCCACCTTCTCATGGTCAGTAGTGACCAACTCTGGTATGAGCGAGAGGTGAGAGATTTGGGTGGCTGCCCAGCCAAACTGGAAGATGATAATAAATGGGATGAAGTAGATGAGTGCAGCCCACTCAGGTGTGTTCTCCGTGCAGCCGATGCATGGGCTGAAGATGAAGGGGAAGGAGACCAGAACACAGATGGTCCCTGTGGAGAGAGATGGTCAAAGAACAAACTTGAGTCTATAGAGATTCTCAATCATCCAGGCCATGGTTGTCCCAAAGGTGCTTTTTCCAAAAGGCAACTGGACTTTCTTGGCTTTTTTCCTTTGAAAATATTTCACTTCTCATCCAAGGAGCTTCTCCTAGAACTGTCAGAACTGAACTGTTCTTCAGTTAAAACTGAAGAAGCTTCTTGGATAAGAAGTCAAATGTTTTTTTTTAAAAAAAACAAACCCAAAAAGTCCAATTGCATTTTGAAAAAAGCATCTTTGGACAAGCTTGAAAGAGGCAATCTAGGATTGTTAAACAGATGAGAGAAACAACAAAGTTTTACTTCATCAAAGCACAGCATGAGGCTGCTGGGCTGGAATAATAGTGTTGTTGTTGTCTTCAATCAGATTTTTATAGTAAGAAAAATGTAAGAGTGGTGGAAAGCAAGGAAGGTTACAAATGGCAGACATCACCTATACCTCACATATAAAATTTCATTAATGAGACTATTTAAAAGAAATATTAAAGGATTCTCTTGTCCAAATGCTCCTGATTAATAGTTATCTCATTCTTGGGAGTTCTTTGTGTGATGTGTTGGAAAATAAGACCAGAGACTGAGGTTCAAATGTGTGATTGTGAGGCACTGCAACTGGTCATAAGTGTGTATCGGTCACCAAGTAACCAGGTTGTGATCACATGACTGTGGGGGTATTGACACAGCTGAAACTCTAAGAACAGATTGTAACCATGACAAAATTCCGGTCATTGCATCACAGCAATCATGACTGTAATTGCTGATGCTCCCTGTAAACTTCCCACAAGCAAAGCAAATGCAGAAGCTGGCAAGAAGCTGGAACTCATTCTAGTTGCTCTTTGACTGCAACGGTGACCTGACTTGATCTCTTTAGGTAAATAAATATCTCTGAAACAATGACCCAATGAGTCAAAATTGTCTGCTTAAAATTTATTAGCTATTAGCAACCAGGAGTATTCCTCCAATAGAATACCAGCATACTTGATTTAAAGTAGCTTAATCTGTTTCCATTTCAATGTATTACAAATACTATATTAAAAACTGTATTGCTGCTTTCTGTTTCACCTTAATCCATAAAAAGCAGTTTCTTCTAACCTGGCTCTCTCCAGCATCCTGGGATTCCAAGCAGGGCCCTGGAGCTGGGTACTGGAAGCTGCAATCCCAATGTTTGAAGGGCACCAAAAAAGAGAGAGCTAACGTATGCTGATATGGCACGGTGGTTTGGTGAAATGGGCTGGTATCTGGGGTGCCCAGTTCAAATCCCCACTCAGCCACAGTTGTCATTGGTGACTTGGGACCCGTCACTTCCTAAGGGCAACCTACAGTATCTCACGGGGTTGTTGTTGTTGGGGGGCAAACTATAATACAGATAGTCCTTTCCTTACGACTGCAACTGAGCCCCAAATTTCTGTAGCTAAGCAACGGTTGTTAAGTATATTTTGCCCTATTTTATGATCATTTTTGCCAAGTTGTTAAGTACATCACTGCAGTTGTTAACATGGTTATTAAGTGAATCTGGCTTCTACACCAGGGGTCCCCAAACTTGGCAACTTTAAGACTTGTGGACTTCAACTCCCAGAATTCCTGAGCTAACATGACTAGAAGAGGAATTCTGGGAGTTGAAGTCTAAAGTCTTAAAACTATCAGGTTTGAAGACCCTTGTCTTAAAAATTGCTTCAGCTGAGAAACACTGCTCTAAACTTAAAGAACATATATTTTTTACTTCTTTGAACATTCATTCATTCCTCAGTAAAGTCCGCAAACCACCCACTATCTTTTTGCAGCTACAATGGAGCCAGTTTGGTGTAGCGGTTAAGGTGCTGGCTAGAAACCAGGAGATTGTGAATTCTGGTTCCATCCTAGCATGAAAGCTGGCTTGGGCCAATCACCAGGAGACTGTGAGTTCTAGTCCTGCCTTGGGCATTAAAGCAGGCTGGGTGAGCTTGGGCCAGTCACCCTCTCTCAAGTCAATTCAGCTCACAGGATTGTTGTGGGGAAAAATAGAGGGAGGAAGGAGAATTAGGTATGTTCACTGCCTTGAGTTCTTGGATGAGAAGTGAAACGTCTTCAAGGAAAAAAAACAAAGTCCAGTAAACTTTTGAAAAAGCACCTTTGAGACAACCATGACCTGGATGACTGAGAATCTCCATAGACATTTCCAACACTCACTTCCAACTTCCCACAAGGAGAGTCAATGGGGAAGCCAGTGGGAAGCTGCAAGTTACAGACCCACAGGCAGGTCAAGGGCTGCTGCCTGGTGGGGGAAGGACTTGGAGAAGAAAGGACAGTTACCTGAGCGCTTGCAGCCTTCCCTGCTAGCTTCTTCACTAGCTTTCCAGGGAAGCCAGCAGGGAAAATTGCAGGCGGTGACCGTGTGATTGTGAGGCACTGCAACTGGTCATAAGTGTGTATCGGTCACCAAGTAACCAGATTGTGATCACATGACTGTGGGGGTATTGACACAGCTGAAACTCTAAGAACAGATTGTAATCATGACAAAATTCTGGTCACAGCAATCATGACTGTAATTGCTGATGCTCCCTGTAAACTTCCCACAAGCAAAGCAAATGCGGAAGCTGGCAAGAAGTTGGAACTCATTCTAGTTGCTCTTTGACAGCAACGGTGACCTGACTTGATCTCTTTAGGTAAATAAATATCTCTGAAACAATGACCCAATGAGTCAAAATTGTCTGCTTAAAATTTATTAGCTATTAGCAAGCAGGAGTATTCCTCCAATAGAATACCAGCATAATTGATATAAAGTAGCTTAATCTGTTTCCATTTCAATGTATTACAAATACTATATTACAAACTGTATTGCTGCTTTCTGTTTCACCTTAATCCACAAAAAGCAGTATCTTCTAACCTGGCTCTCTCCAGCATCTTGGAATTCCAAGCAGGGCCCTGGAGCTGGGTACTGGAAGCTGCAATCCCAA
>NW_020769318.1:20639510-20658066 GCF_900518735.1 Pseudonaja textilis
AACTCCCAGAATTCTCCAGCCAGCTGGCTGGAGAATTCTGGGAGTTGAAGTCCACAAGTCTTAAAGTTGCCAAGTTTGGAGATCTCTGTTCTACACTGACCTTGCTTGTCAGGAGGTCACAAAAGGTGATCACATCTGCAACCATCATAAATATAATGCCAGTTGCCAAGCATCTGAATTTTGATTATGTAACCATGGGGATACAACAACAGTCGTAAATTTGAAAAATGGTCACTTTCTTCAGTGCTGTTGTAATTGCAAATGGTCACTAAACGGTTGTAAATTGAGGACTAACTATAGTCACCTTGCCTGTCTGGCAGAAAAACAGAATATAAATTGCAGCGGAGAGCCAATAATATAAATAAGATCTCTAGCCCACAGAAACCTTCTGTCTAGCACAATTAGATCCATGTAAATTTAGCATCCCTAATCTCATTTATTCAACTCCCATAATCTGAATAAGTTAACAACTCAGCAATAGATCCTCTTTAATTTGAAAGCTCCCAGAGTGGGTGGAGCCTAAGCAGGGCCAGGGGGCCTCACTGCTTCTGCATTTGCCTCAGCCGATTAACTCAGGCTGCCAGCTGAAATCCATCCACAGCTGGAAGAAAAAAAAGGCTGCTTCCTCCTTGAGACAGATGGCAAGTTCAACTTCCTCAAAAGTTAGCAGGCCCTGCAGTTTCAGACTGTCATCCGATCAGAAGGACTAAAAAAAGCTCACCCCAAACATCTGTTTGGCCACCTTCTTCTCCTGATGATGTGGGCTTTCAATTTACAGCTTTTCTCCGAAGTCCGAATAGAAAAGAGCAGTCCAAATTATTCACGGGAACCTCCCCACAATCTCCTGACTCTAGATGGGTTGGGACTACAGTTCTCCCTATGACTATTATTAAGTGTTGTACTTTATGACTCTTGATGAATGTATCTTTTCTTTTATGTACACCATGAGCATTTGCACCAAGACAAATTCCTTGTGTGTCCAATCACGCCTGGCCAATAAAGAATTCTATTCTACTCTCATCATCCCCAGGCAACTGGTTGAGTGTTTTTTTAAAAAAAAATTATTTAACAACTCAGTGCATCCGAAGGCTACCAAACTTGGGGAGGGTGAAAAAACAATTGCTACCAACCTGCCTTCAGTCGAGGACCTATATGCTGCATGAGTCAAAAAGAGGGCTGTGGAAATATTTACAGACCTCTCACATCCCGGACATAAACTGTTTCAACTCCTTCCCTCAAAACGATGCTATAGAGCACTGCACACCAGAACAACTAGACACAAGGACAGTATTTTCCCAAGCGCCATCCCTCTGCTAAACAAATAATTCCCTCAACACTGTCCAACTATTTGCAAAGTCTGCACTACTATTACTATTAATCTTCTCATCAATCCTTATCACCCATCCCCTCCCACTTGTGACTGTATGACTGTAACTTTGTTGCTTGTATCCTTACAATTTATACGGATTGTTTCCTAGTATGATTTGATTGTTTATTGTACCCTGTGACTATCATTAAGTGCTGTACCTGATGATTCTTGACTCTTGATGAATGTATCTTTTCTTTTATGTACGCTGAGAGCATTTGTACCAAGACAAATTCCTTGTGTGTCCAACCACATCTGGGCAATAAAGAATTCTATTCTATTAAGCAAACAGTATGGTGCCATCCAGATGTTTCATCTCTAGTTCTTATAACTTCATTAAACATGTTAGCTGGGACTTCTTAAGGCAGTTGTAATCGAAAGACTCTGAAAAGAACCAGAGTAGCCTGGATTGGAGATCTGAATTCAACACTGTTCTAATAACCTAGAGCAAAAGTACTGGAGATTTTTCAATTTCTGAGAATTAAAAGATCCTTAGGTAGTGAGATAAATATAGGTAGTCCTCGACTTACGATGAAAATTGAGTCCAACATTTCTATTGCTAAGTGAGACAATTGTTAAATGAATTTTGCAAAGTTACAAGGGCACTGGAAAAAAGTGACTTATGACCATTTTTCACACTTATGACTATTGCTGCCTCCCTAATGGTCATGTGATCAAAATTCAGATACCTGGCAACTGACTCATATTTATGACGGTTGCAGTGTCCCTTTTGCAACCTTCTTATAAACCAAATCAATGGGGGAACCAGATTCACTTAACAGCCATGGGACTAACTCAACAAATCACTTAACAACTAAGGCAAGAAAGGTCATAAAATGGGGCAGATTCACTTAACAAATGTTCTGCTCAGCAATAGAAACGTTGGGGCTCAATTATGAGGACTACCTGTATTCACCAAGAGAAAGCCTCACCCTCCTTCTTGATGGGCTTCACCAGAAGCTGGCTAGCTAGCAGAGTGGACAGATGTTTGTTTTAGCACAGTGGACAGATATTCGTTTCCTTGCTGTGCAGTTCTTGCCTTGAATTTCGGCTCTCGTATTTTTTTAACTATTGCCTTTGACTTGACTTGCCTTTACCAGTGAATTTGTCTTTGTCTTGGAACTTGGCTCTGTCTAGTGGACTGGACTAGCCTTGCCTTGAGGGCTAGCATTGGTTTCATTTGAATCGCCTGTGGAACTCATTGGGGTTGAGCTGGTGCCAGCACAAGGAATTGCTGGAAAATACAATTCAGACTTGGAAGCCTTAATAGAAATTCCTTAAACGGTGTGTGTGTGTGTGTGTGTGTGTGTGTGTGTGTGTGTGAGCGGGACAGCATGCACACTCACAGGTTTTGGGAGACCAAACTAGCCTAGGTATACTGACCAGAAGAACTCTGGGCGAGCCGAAGCTTTTGGTCTTGAAAATCAAACTTTGCCCTGTTTACAAATGCTGGTAAGAGTACAATTTCAGATGGCATGCAAACAAAACACTCTAAAACTCAGTAGAGCGGGATGGAGAAGCTACACACTGTGTGACTGGCACAGTAACACCACACCATTCTTTCCCTTCCCTCCCGTGGCCCCTAACTTAGTGTGCTTCAAAGACAAAGGCTGTTTTTTTTTAGCATCTGTTTAATAAAAGTATTTCAGGGCTATGGAGAACTATCAAAATTATGAGACCAGGGGTCCTTGGTGCCCTCTGAGCTTGTTGTTTTCTTGCAGAAGTTTCGTTACCCAAACGAAGTAACATCATCAGTGCCATTTCAACCATTTCAACCCTGAGCTAAAAATATTCTCCTTTATTGGTACTTATGAGATCACCTTCTGCTATGCTGGTTGAAGCCCCAGTTTCCACAGAGCTAATAAACATGATGCAAACAATAAATTACGGTAAATCTCACTGGAATCAGGATAAATTTGTTCTCCAGTCTTCTGCAGTTAAGCTCAGCTTTCCTCCACTCCTCCCACTAGTAGAATCACCAAATACTTCTGAAGTTGAAAATTTTTGGAAGGGGAAGCAACAACCTTAGCATTGTGTCTTGCATTTAGTTTAGAACTGCCCACACAGTTCTAATTTTTAATTAATTAGAAAAAGGAACTAGCTTCTAAGAGAAAGGATGAAACCCCAAACCCACACATTCATTTTCACAGCCATTATCATATTCTTTTAATACAACTCCTTTGTGTTACAAGCCCAACTCTACGAACTATATTAGATAATAGCCCCCAGCCTCCCCAGGCAGCCTGGCTAATACCTGTTAGAGCCATTAGGCCAACCTATCTCAAGGCAATTATAAGTTTTCCTTGCACACCCCCTCCCCTTGCTGGAACTTTTCAAGCTTGCTTCTATTTTTTTTTTTAAAAAACACCTCTATTTCTACCATTAAGATTGTTGAGAAATGTAAGCTTTTGCACTTAAGCCAGAAAAACCAGATGCATAGGCACAAGGTAGGCAATACCTGACTTAGCAGTAAGTACTTGTGGATCTGGTAAACCACAGACTAAGGATGAGCCAGCAATGTGCAGCTGCTGTCAAAAAGGCCAATTGATGTGCAGTGCCAAGTTCGTGAGAAGTGACAGCACCACTCTATGCTGTTTTTGCTCAGACCACACTAGGAATCTTGTCTCCAGCTCAGATGACCACAATGGAAGAAGGATGCTGAGAAGCTGGGAACAGGGCAGAGGAAGATAGTAAGGAGCTTAGAGGTTAAATCCTATGAAGAGAGATCAAAGGAACTTGTTATGTTCAGCTTGAAGAAGAGAAGGCTAAGGGAAGATCTGAGTGCAGCCTTCCAATCCATGAAGGGCTGTCCCAGGGAAGGAAGTGGAGATTTATTCCTGTAAGTCAGGGGTCTCCAAACTTGTTGATTTTAAGAGTTGTGGACTTCAACTCCCAGAATTCCTCAGTCAGTTGAGTCATACTGGGAGTTGAAGTCCACAACTGTTAAAGTTGCCAAATTTGGAGGCCGCTGCTGTTAAGTCTCTGTCTGTCTCTGAGAGAGAAAGAGAGAGAGAGAGAGAGAGAGAGAGAGAGAGAGCGCTTGGAGGTTTTCAAGAAAAGATTGGACAACCATTTGTCCAGAATGATAGGACGACTAGAAAACCATCAAGATCCCTTCCAATCCAATGAACCTAAGGATTATTTTTGGCTTTATTTACTTAATGCTTTTAATAGAGAAGTGGGATATAAGCTAATAAACAAGGAATGTAGGAAACCAAGTGAAGCAGAGTCTCAGTTTCTGCCTGGGTCTCCCCTGCCTACACCAAGGATGTTTAAAACAGGTTATTTCAGGCTGGCCTACCTCATAAGGCTGTTGTGAGGATAGAATGAAGCCTGACCCCAGGTAGGCCTACAAACCCCATTATTTCTCAAGAGCAGTACAAATGCTAGTAACGGAAGGTATTATTCAGTCCACCTGGACAGTATCAGATTGGGGATAGCTGTTTCTCAAGGCATGTTAGCTATAATTAAAAGCAAAAACAAAGCTTTCAGCAGAGAAAAAGACTGATAAACAGGCACAAGGCATAATGGGGAGAATGAAACAACCCACAAACCAAAGCTTGTTCCCAATCTCCATACTGTGACCCCTGGAATCTTCCAAGCAGCCCAATACAAAATAACAGTAGGATAATATTTTGGCAGGAAAATCTGTGTTAAGCTTGGAATAGCCTTACAACCAGCCTTAATGTACAGAAATAGCCCTGTAAGCTTCCCACCAATGCAGAATAAACTGTTTTTTGCAATCCTCACCACATGATTTAAGCAGACACAGAGATACAAAAAGACCTGAGTTTGCAATGTGATGTCACAATGCATATTTTATCATCCGTTCTGCAACGTCATCATAAGCACTTGATGCCCATCAATTATATCCAGGGCATTATATTCATGGGAGAACAAGACTACAGGCAGTCCTTGACTTATAATAGTTCGTTTAGTGACTGTTCACTAAACAGGCAGCAGAAAAAGTGACTATGACCATTTTTCAGTGTTATGACCATTGCAGCATCCCCATGACCATGTGATCAAAATCCAGATGCTTGTCAACTGGTTCTTATTTATGACGGTTGCAGTGTTCTGGGGTCATGTGATTGCCTTTTGTGACCTTCTGACAAGCACAGTCAATGGGGAAACAAGATTCACTTAACAACCAGGTTACTAACTTATCAACTGCCTGGATTCACTTAAAGAACTATGGCATGTAAGGTCGTAAAATGGGGCAAAACTCACTTAACGGGTGTCTCACAGAACAATAGAAATTTTGGGCTCTATTATAGTCATAAGTCAAGGACTACCTGTGCCAAGAAGGATTCAGACTATCTTTTCTACTTTAGAAAGATAGCTATGGACACTGTTGGTTGTGCGTGAGTGAATTTTTGTGGAGGGAGGTGGGGGTTGCCCTTAGCCTTTCATGGAACCCCAACACGCTCTCTAACCCAGTCGGAAAATGGCGGCTCTAACAAGCCTCCTCAGGCCATCAACACAAGTATAACTTTGGCCACAGTGACCCCACAGCCTCAGGGTGGACTTTGGAAGAGATTGCTGCATTCGACAGAAAACAAAGAGGGAAGGAAAGGCTCTCTGAGGGTTAGTTCGATCATTCAGTCCCCCGTGACCTTCCCTATCAGCAGCCAGGCTCAGGAATCCATCCACAACGGAAATAGGCTTCAAAAGACAGATACAAAGATCCTCAAGTCATTTGGAAGAATCAGGACAAGTTATGACTTTGAAAGAACCACAATAGCTGAAGGAAAGGCAGAGGGGGGAGTAGAAGGGGTGTTCCTGATTTATCTTCACAAGAACAGTGTGTGATTTCCACTATCGCCAAGTGTGCTTTTTTGGTTTTTTTTGCACCAGAAATTTCAATGACTTCCGAACAGTTCTACTGAAGGAGAAAGCAGAACTGAATCTGAGGGGGCATATAAGGTCTAATGCTTGCATAAATACTGTAGCTCTGGAGACGGACGGACTGAATTAAGGAAGCTGTAGATAAATAAATGGCAGTTGGGATAAAATTACAGAGGAAATGACAGCAAGGGCTGTTGCATTATGTATTTGGTTAATAAGGCTCCATTTCCCAATTGATCTGCCTGAGGAATATTTTCTAATCTTCCTGGAAGTTGCAAATTTTTAAAGGCCTGCTTCAAATATTTTTCCAAGAAGATCTAACCAGGCTTTCCACTCATGTCCATGAATAATTCCACAGGCCGAATTTCCTTCCCCTAAAGGAATGTAAACATAGATCCTTCCCTATCTTTGTGTCCTCTGAAAATACTCCCAACTCCTCACGGTTCTCTTTGAACTGTGATGCTCACAACTGGACACAATATTCCATCTGAATAAAGCAACCAAGTTATAAAAGTGAAAAAAGAAGACAGCAGAAAACTTGGAACTCACCACTATATTTGTCTCTTGTTTGTGCAAAGAGACAAAGAAGAACACATAAACACAAAGATGAGTTTTTTCCCCTAGTGCCTACAGTCACACGACTTATTAACTAATATTAACTTTGGCTACTGGTTCTGTATGTGTCACACAAACCCAATCTATTAACCTTGGCTAAGGGTTTTGGGTGTGTATGTCACACAAACCCAAGCTTGTTTGACTAGCTTTTATCATTTAAAAGTAAACAAAAGCAAACCCAGAAAATAGATTAATTCTATAAGTACGGTAAGTATATTATTGGATTGCAGCCACATAGGGCTGAATTAAGATCAACTGATACCCAAAGCATAGCCCAACAATGGGGTCCCTTGACAGGAGGGAACTTATGCTACAATGCAAACAAGTATTATATCTGACAGTTTTGAACCAAATGTTGAAAGTTCAAAAAGATTTTTAACAATGCAGATTAAAGCTGAGTAGAGCAGATAAGGACAATTACAAAAAAAAATGACTAAAGTTGAATCTGGCAGTAAAAAGAGTTAAGGGCATGATAGCTAGGGGTAAATTGCTGTGGTTTGTCCCCTCCCACCTCGTGTGCTTATTCTGCCTAATGGTTACTCCAAGTCTGCAGTCATATATCTGCAGGAGTTGACCAACAAGAGATGAATAGTGTACTCGGGATTTATATTTCCAAATCCACTTGCACAGAAAAAAGAAGCAGGCACAGCAAAGTCCCAAGATTTAAGGAAAAGTCTCACCAGGCCCTCCAAGAATATATTATACTCAACAGGCACAAAAAAGGCCAACCTTTGCTACTCAAAACTTCCCAGTTTATAAACCTACTGTAAATCTATTGCAGAAAACATTCCCATTTTTGCCTTTCAGAATTAAAATGTTTACTCTAAACTAGCACACAATGCTACATAATTTACTCCCCAATTTAAATTCAGGTAGAATTTAAGTACTTGCCATCCTCTAAGCTATCACATTTCTGCAGCCACTAACCTGAACATTCCTAAAAGAGGCCAACTCACTGCAGTAACTCATGCAGAAAGGCACCAAGGAGAAAAAAACAGTTCTGATTTCTAGCTGAATTATTATTTACATCTTAATTGCATGATCCAACTGAAGTTACTTTTTCAGGCTATATATCCTTTCTTAAAAAACCTTGTAAACATATAACAAGAAGCTTGTTGGAGCAAACGTATTTGTGGTTCCCAAGGCCCTTTAACAATCAGATTCCATTTACTGTGACTAGCCTTAATCCTTTACAACAAAATTGGGATATGACTAGCTTCTCTTTCTGAGGCTCAAATTTAAAACATGATTTTAAAAAAAAATCGGTTATGTTCTCATGAAGCAATCAATCCTTCAAGACAGCATCTGTACACCCATTAGTTCAGGGGTCTCCAACCTTGGCAACTTTAAGACTTGTGGACTTCAACTCCCAGAATTCCTCAGCCAGCTTCTGGGTGTTGAAGTCCACAAAGTCTAAAGTTGCCAAGGTTGGAGACCCCTGCATTAGTCAGCAGTTGCAATGGGCCCTGCAAGAGCCAAGTTCCAATTCTCTATTTGCCTCCAAGAGTACTGAAACAAATTTCCCCTGATTAGTTGATTTTTATTGCACATTTATTGATTTGTAAGTAATTCAAAGAGCAAACACACATAATACTCCTTCTTCCTCCTATTTTCCCTACAACATTACTGTGAAGTGAGCTGGGCTGAGAGAAAGCGGCTGGCCCAAAGTCAGCCAGCCTGCTTTCATGCCTAAGGCGGGACTAAAACTCACAGTCTCCTGGTTTCTAGGCCCAGGTCCAGTGGTGGGATTCAGCCAGTTCGCACCACTTCAGGAGAACTGGTTGTTAACTTTCTGAGCAATTTGGCAAACTGGTTGTTGGAAGAACTCATTAGGTCACAGAACCGGTTATTAAATTATTTGAATCCCACCACTGCCCAGGTCCTTAACTACTACACCAAACTGGCTGTCTTGGCCTTCCTCACAACAATGTTGCACTCTGTGTAAGGATGGTGGGAGGAAATAATCCACAGGAATGAATATCAGACTCCTTGGCTGACTCTGGCAAAATTCTATTTATGCTGCTCTGGAGGGGATTCGGGAATAAGCAGAACCGAAAGAGAACAAGTCATGTATTTATTTATTCGATTTCTGTAGCCAAGCAAAAAGACACCTTTGCCAAATCTTTGCTTTGCTGACTCACAGGGAAAAAAAATTTCAAGATCAAGCTTGTTTTGTGTCACATACAGGAATTAGGAACAATGCAGTTGGGATTGTAGATTCTAGCATGTGACTGAAAGGAAACAGAAATGAGTAACAGAGTGATAAACTCAGTCATGTGTTTACGGAGATCTAGGACCAGATATTCTTCTACTCCTGCATTGTCCAACCTCTCACCTCACATCTAGGAACAATGGCCCTTCTTTATAAAGTTACCATGGAATCCTCATATAAACCACCCATATTAAAATACCAGTGTACACTTATTTTAAGATCCAGCATGCCAGGTGTTTTCTTTTTTTAAAAAAAAAGTTTTTTATTTTAACAACAAACAAAACAACATAAGACATACAACATAAGCATGCCAGGTGTTTTCTAATGCTGACTGCAGAAGGCAATGAGACAGCATCTACTTTAGAAGAATGAAACTTTTAGTCTTGCATTTAGTCCGTCAGCGAGCAAAATACCTTTTCTACTAAAACTAAATTTGATCAAATTAAGATAAATGATTTTTAAAAAATAAGTCAATTTTGCATGTAAGCATTTTGGCTCCTCTGGGCATGCAATGAGTTTCTTTCCCATCAAGCCAGAAGGCTGTTTTTTTTTTTAAAAAAAAAAAGACTGCTTTATTAATTCTAGCGTTTTTGCTCTGCCTGGGAACCAAAACCCTCAAGATTCTATTCAAATTATAATCTCCAAGAATCTCATAAGCATATGAGCCTACTACATTCACTGCAATGCAGATAGTCCTCGACTTACAACCACAATTGATCCCAAAATTTTTATTGTAGAGTGAGACATTTGTTAAATGAATTTTGCCCCGTTTTACAACTTTTCTCGCCACAGTTAAATGAATCACTGCAGTTGCTAAGTGAGTAACAGAGTTGCTAAGTGAATCCAATTTCCCTGTTGACTTTGCTTGTCAGAAGGATGCAAAAGCTGATCACGTGACCTTGGGACACAGCAACGGTCATAAGTATGAACCAGTTGCCAAGCATCTGAATTTTGATCACATGATCATCAGGATGCTTCAAATGTTGGAACTGTGAAATATGGTCATAAATCACTTTTTTTCAGTGCTGTTGTAGCTTTGAACAGTCACTAAATTAGCTGTTGTAAGTCGAGGACTAACTGTAGTTGCTAAAACAGAATCCAGGTAGCCCCTAGGAATCAATCCCAACTTGATGGCAGAAATAATCAGTAACAATCAGAGTTGGAAAAAAGATGATGGTATTATCTGACAAGGGCAAAGGCATAGAATCTGTCAATCTCTTACTTAGATGATAATTCCAAAATAACACCTGTTTTAAATTACTTCAGGCGTACATGCACCAGGTCTTATTCCAAAACACTGTTTTGGATACTGTGTTGTTAAGTACTTTGTATTAACGTTTGCATTTACTAAGCTACGGATGGATGTCAAACTCACCGCGTCACGTTGCTGTCACATGACATTTCGCAACATTTTTCTCATTCGCGGAGCTGGGGTGGGCGTGGCCTGTGCGTGACGCATCCGGCCCGCAGGCCACCAGTTTGACACCCCTGTACTAAGCTCTGAGCACATTTTATGGGATCGGTTTGCAGTTCTTGTGTTGATTCTTGCGTTGCTACGAACCACACCTTGATCAAAATGTATTGCAATTATTATTGGGGATTTGCAATTCTGCAAAAGCAATGGGAGGGTAACATAACACTTCTAAAATTTGCAAGCTTGGAGCCACTCTAAAACACCCTGAACTACAGGCTCACATTTGACAAAAGCAAGTCTTGTTCCAGACAAAGCACTATTCATTAATGGAAGCTACCAACATAAAACTCATCATCTCTGCTCGCCCCAGCAGGGCAAGCAGAGAGGTCATGCTCCAGTCCTTTCCATTAACAATGTCATCTTGTTGGAATCAGGCATTGTAATTTACAGCACTTACCCATAGAGCTTCATCTCTCCAAAGGTCTGGATGGGTTCCACCTTGTTAGCCTTTTTTTTTTTTTTTTTTTACAAAGCACTCCAAAGCTGGCTATTCCTCCAAACTTTGGGGCTGGAAGGTTAATGTGAACTCTCTAACTCAATTTTTTTTAATTATTATTTTTTATTGTACAATTTTCTTGGTTATATATAAATTTTATATATTCACAATAACTGTATACCGTCTGGGTACAGTTTCTACAATCTCTATTGAATACAGATAGTAAATCTTATACACACAATAGTTGTAACTATTATTCTCAATACCTATTCACCTTCATTTATCCTTTTTAAAAAATTTGCATTATTTGACTAGGCCCTCTGTTCAATTTTATCCATAATCCACTAATAATATCAAACATTATAAACATCAAGTAAACATCACATTTATAACCATTAATCTCCAAATAATTATAAGGTTATCTCTAATTCAGGTTTTTATTGTGAAGCCTAGAACCTTCTGTTGGCAATTTCAGATGTTTATTATTTGGTCTGATTTGTTAGCTTTAACAGATAATCAGAGTTGGAAGGGCCCTTGTAGGTCATCTAGTCCAAACCCCCGCCCAAGTGGGAGACCCTACACCATTTCTGACAAATGGCAGTCCAATCTCTTCTTGAAAGTCTCAAGTGATGGCACTTCTACAACTTCCGAGGGCAAGCTGTTCCATTGGTTGATTGTTCTCAGTGTCATAAAGTTTCTCCTTATTTCCAGGTTAAATCTCTCCTTGTTCAGTTTCCATCCATTATTTCTTGTCTGGCCTACAGGGCTTTAGAAAATAGCTTGACCCCTTCCTCTCTGTGGCAGCCCCTCAAATATTGGAAGACTGCTATCATGTCTCCCCTGGTCCTTCTCTTCACTAAACCAGCCTAGCCCAGTTCCTGCAACCGTTCGTTCGTTGTATGTTTTAGCCTCCAGTCCCCTAATCATCCTGGTTGCTCTTCTCTGTACTTTTTCTAGAGCCTCAACATCTTTTTTATAATGTGGTGACCAAAACTGGATGCAGTACTCTAGGTGTGGCTTTACTAAGGCTTTATAGAGTGGTATTAGTACCTCGCTTGGTCTCAATTGTATTCCTCTGTTAATACAATTTAGGATTGCATTGGCTTTTTTGCTTGCTTTAATTGTGTAGGCCAGCTAGAGTCACTGCTGTGAGAGGGACAGCCATATAAATAATGTAAATGCATAAAGAAGAGGACAGGCAAATAGTAACCTAAATGCTCAACAGTCCAGAAGGAAGCTAAGCTGCTATTTATCTCTACATTTGGAGAGAGCTCTGCTCCAACAGATAAGCAAGAGATCATTAGGACATCTATGAATGCAGAGATCAGCTGACACCCTACAAACACGTGAGCAAAGCATAACAGCAGTAACCAGCTTTCCTCTGCTGGGGTCCTCCCCTAGCACATCACAATCAAGGATAGGCTATACCTGAACAGGGAGATTGCTCTTAGTTGGCATTAGAAGAGTGTAAGATAACAGCTTTGGATAGGAGTTTGGAGGTCTTCTAGTCCAATCCTCTACTCAAGCAGGAGACCCTACAATATCTTAGATCTGTGACTTTGCCCAGTATGCTTTTTAAAATCATTTTAGCCAAATAACAACACAACATGGCAGTGAAATGAATTGTGTAACGGGGAAAGCAGGCTTTTGCTCTTAATTTACAGTAATCTATTAAAGGCTAATGGATGCACTCTCCAAATGGAGCCTCCATGATTGTCCAGGAAGCCAAGCAACTGGAGTGTCTTGACCATTTTCATGCCACCAGTTACCCAGAGTTAAGCCCAGCAATCCAATATTTCTACTCATTAGCCAGAGTTCCCATCTGTAATCATATTCATTCATATTATGAACAGTGAGAATTGTTGCAAACCTCGCTTGCAGAATCCAACTGGTCTCTTGTCATGATGTTGAAATACATGAATCTCCAGCAACATCAGCATGTTGCTCCATTTATTCGGAGAGATTCAGATCACTATTAACCGGTGTTTCTCAACCGTGGCCAATTTGAAGGTGCGTGGATTTCAACTCCCAGAATTCCCCAGCCAGCACCTTCAAATTGCCAAAACCGGGACGGGGTTGTTTCCTACTCATTTCGTTTCACACCAGTTAGCCCATGCCGGAAAACAAGCATCACTCGATCTGAGCCGGCGAAGCTACTTCATCGATCCCAGGCTTCTCTGCTCATTCCGGTTTATCCGCTTTCTCTTTCCAAACAGCTTACTCCAATTTAAGAGCCACATTTTTAAATTCCGGTCACCGCATCCTGCCTGCGTCTAACTGGGACAAAGCCCGTCCAGTGATTTTGTTTTTTTTTAGTCCGACTTACCAGTCAGATGCCAGGATTTCCTCCGCCCGTAGCGCCCACACCCGCCGGCTTGGTCCGCCTCGTAGCCCACCAGGGGCGTGCAGATGCCGTCGGCCACCTGCCCCGCCAACAGCAGCGCCCCCGCATGTTGGGTACTATAGCCCAGCACCGAATGGAAGTAGACCAGCAAGTAGGTGAACCACATCGAGGCGCACAAGTCGTTCAGGAAATGGCCCACTGAGTAACTCAGCCGGTCGCGAAGGGGCAGCGGCGGCGGAGCGTCCATCCTACCGGAGAGGCGAGGAGCGGCTCCCAGCGCCGGGGCCTG
This sequence comes from Pseudonaja textilis, assembly GCF_900518735.1. The sequence goes on from NW_020769318.1 coordinate 20,653,095, forward strand.
GAGCCCGATGGCCCCAGCTGTGCGTAAAGACGCACCGGTAGGGCGCATCAGCTGGAGCGCGCGGGGGAAGCGCCAGGTCCAGGCCTGGCGGGAAAAGCAAGGAAAGCCGTAGCTCCTGAGGGGAACAACCCAGCCATGAGACCGCAGAACAGTTTTTATCTGCTCCGGGGAAAGCCCCCGGGTTGGTGGCCGGCTACGTAACCACTTAGTCTGCGCCGCAGCACCCCCAATTGCCTCCGCCCCGGAGCAGATAGCCGCGCCTCTTCCAACGACCTCGCGGAGGGAGCCAATGGAGAGGCTGCGCTGCGAAGAAGCCGCGCCTCAAAGGAGGCCTCGGTTTAAGACAGCAGCCGGCTTCGTGGCTTTGCTCCTCTTTTCGGGTTGGCGAATTTCTCCAGCGAAAGCAAAATCGACTCCTGGATTCAAACCCAAGAGTACGCTTAAGGCAGAAGTTTGTCCATCCCAAGGAGAAAACACCCAGGCATAAACTGAGCAACGAGCCACGTGCAAATCTATGTGCGTTGGGGAAACAAAACAACCACTTCATAAACGCACGGCACAACATAGGAGAACAAAACCCACCTGCGTTTAATAAGACAAAGGCCGCTCTTTTGAAGACAGCAAAGTCCACATTTTGGGCAGAGAGGATCGCTGGTTTGAAAGAGGAGCAAAAGAAGCTATCTGTTCAAAACTGAAGAGCCCTCTCTCAACAGAGGGAGAGAGATACTATATCCAGTCTACAACACAGTCAGCAGTTCCAAGAAGGCCCCACACCTATTTGCATCACTCAGATGACTCTGAGATAAACCTCCAGGTGGCCTTAATGATTCACTAAAAGAATGCAAATGACCAGCTCTCTGTAAGAAGTATAAATCCTTCCATTTCCTCCCATCCAGCCAGAGCTGAAGAAGCTTCTTGGATGGGAAGCAAAATGTCTCCAAAGAAAAACACCAGAAAGCCCAGTTGCCTCTTGAAAAAAATAAATAAAAATAAAAGCACGTTTGGGACAACCATGACCTGGATGACCGAGGATTTCCATAGACGCTTCCTGGATGAATTGTATCAAGGGGGAGTCTGATCCATCATCAGCTGTTCAGGTGTGTCCAATCTTTGGCTATGGATCAGCAGTCTCCACACTCCCAATTCCAGGGGTCTCTTTCTTTGAACCTCATGTTGCCAGCTTACCCAAAGAAAGCAAAAAGTTTGCTTTCCACAGTTTTGGCCTGTTTTATGACCTATTTGTGTGTTTTTAGATTTGCACTAATTCCTAAGATCTTTAGCTTTTTGTTCAGACAGACACCCCGGGGCTCCCACTCCCAGCATCGCCATAGAGATGGATTCAGGAGGTTGTAGTTTCATGACATCCGGAGTATCTGACACACCCCTCCAATTGCCTTATGACTGGAAATATAGGAAGTCCTGAACTTAATGATCACAAACGAGCCCAAAATTTCTGCTGTTAAGTGAAACATTTGCTAAGGGACTTTGGCCGCATTTTATGACCTTTCTTGCCACAGTTGTTAAGTGAATCACTGCAGTTGTTAAGTGAATAACACAGTTGTTAAGCGTATCTGGCTTCCCCAAGACTTTGCTTGTCAGAAGTTGCAAAAGGGGATCCCATGACCTCTCAGGACATTGCAAAAGTCATAAATATGAGTCGCTTGCTAAGTGTCTGAATTTTGATCATGTGATCATGGTTTGTAAGTGAAGGATGGTCATATGTCACTTTTTTCAATACAGTTGTAACTGGATGGTTATTAAATGAATTGTTGTAAGTCAAAGACTACCTGTAGAGTCCTCACTTGCCCCCTATGCAAATGGATTTGCTGTGAAACACACACGAGCGCAGACCTCATTGAAAAGTTGGTAACATTCTCAAATGGGCTTCTAGGTAAAGTCTTTTAAGCCTTTTTTTCTCCCGAGGCCTCTTTCTACTTTTAAAAATAATTCACACACCCCCCCCCCCCAAGAGTTTTTGTTTGGGTTATATTTATAGATATTTACCAGACTGTATTAAAAATTACCATACTGGAGGTTGCACAAGAGCACATCCTATTCTCACAGGGCCTCCACAGCCTCTGAAAATTGTGCAAGAATGCAATGTGCTTTCAGGAATAGCTGTTGTTGGATGTTGGTGTATGCTGCCACCCAAAAGGTTGCGGTGTGTCAGCTTTGACACGCACATCATAGGTTCGCCATCACTGAACTAGGCAGACTAACCAACCATTCTGAACGTTCCCAGAAGGGGAACATTTCTTTGTTATCAGTTGCAACAAAAATACCCCTCAAAATATTTGGGGTCTAACTCAGATATCCTTAACAAAGATTGATGCTGTGCATCTTATCTGAAGCTGGCTCTGCTCCACCTTATGTTCAGCAAAATCTAGCATAGGATCATACAAATCTAATTTCCAGAGTGTGGAAATGCGTGAAGCTCTTGAAGTCAACGCTGTACATCTCATGATGCTTCAGCGTCGGTAATTTGGCTCTACAACGCTTCTACGGACGCTTTTAGCTTAGCTTGTAACCTTAGCCTTTGCGCATGATTACTAGGGAACAGAGGAATTTAAAAGCCATTGTACCTTGTCCCCAGGTGCCTCTTCCAGTGTTTCCCATCAGCAGGGATATGACAATGTAGAAGGTAGTTCTTTAAAAAAAAATCATTTCAAGTTTCTAGTCCTTAGGAACTTACTGAAAAAAGTTGCATCCAATTCAGTATGAACATGTGTACCTGGCTTGCATGATGGCTTCCCAATACTAAAAGATGCAGATTGCAACAAAGAGAACAGAAAACTTTGGTTTTTGGTTGCCCTTTTTTCACTTCAGGGTAGACATGATAGCAGTGCTCCAATATTTGGGGGGGCTGCCACAGAGAGGAAGAGATCAACCTATTTTCCAAGGCACCCGAAGGCCAGAGAAGGAATAATGTATGGAAACTGAACAAAGAGAGATTCAACCTGGAAATAAGGAGAGATTTTCTGACAGTGAGAACAATCAACTAATGGAATGGATAGTGCCTTCAGAAGTTGTGGGAGTTTCATCTTTGGAGGCTTTCAAAAGGAGACTGGACTGCCATTTGTCAGAAATGGTGTAGGGTCTCCTGCTTTGTCAGGATGTTGGACTAGATGACCTACAAGGTCCCTTCCAACTCTGTTAATCTGTAAAGTCCAGATTTTTGCAGCCTGTTCTGTATTAAATGACTTTCATGCATTACAAATAACACAGTAAAGTGAAATGTGATTTACTGTACATATTTGAAGCTGATTATGTGTGAGTATATTTTATGTGATTTGTTCTACAAAGCAGTTGAGTTTTATTTAATTTATCATGGCTGATCCTAAAGGGAGGGAGGGAGGGAGGGAAGAAGGAAGGAAGGAAGGGCAAAATTGCACCCATGTTTTTGGTTTCTGCCAGATGCAGATAGTTCTTTACTTACAACCACAATTGAGCCCAGAATTATGACCATCAGTCATCTAGTCATTCAGTAGGTCATCGTATTATAGATCTAATTTTACAACATATTTTCTGGTGGCCATTAAGCAATTGTCTGCAATGGGTTTTTTCTCCTGGAAACCAGAAATAAATGCTGGTTTCTGGCAAAAAAAGTTGTCAATTGTCATCACATGACCTTGGGATCATCTTCGTTGAAGCACAGTGTGTATTTCTGGAGTTTGTGACACTTCAGCAAAATGGTTGCTTCATTCCCTCATCCTTTTGAACATGGGCAGATAGCCAGGTTTTTTCTTATTTAGCAAGCCCAATCTGAAACATTTCTCAACATGGGCCCCTTTTACCACAACAAACTATCTGTAACTTTCAAAAAGATCCAGAGAACCGTTTACTATCACCCACAAAAAATAATACCAACAACAACAATAATGCAAACGCTGAGCAACCTAGAATAAACAAATAGAAATGGATGACTGCAAGGAAGCAACTTACTTCAGACGGCTTCTGCAGAAGACAGTTTAATGAATTTCTTTATGTATTCATTCATCTGTTCTTACTTTTGGCGATGTAAATTTAGATGGCTTGCTCTTATCTTAGGCCTGGATGCTAAACACTCAAGTCTGCTAGCCTGAAGGGGAGACCATAGTGGGAGCTCAGAAAACATGTACAGTGTCCAGGATTAAAGGAAATTGCAAATCGTTTTTTGCATTATTGCCAAGAGAACAACATGGACACATACAGGTAGTGCTTGACTTACTACCACAACTGAGCCCAAAACTGATGTTGCTAAATGAAACATTTGTTAAGTGAGTTTTGCCTCATTTTACAGCTTTTCTTGTCACAGTTGTTAAGTGAATCAGTGGAATTATGATGTTAGTGACATGGTTGTTAAGTGAATCTGGCTTCATTGACTTTGCTTGTCAGAAGGTTGCAAAAGATGACTGGATATTGCAATGGTCATAAATATGTGTCAGTTTCTAAGTGTCTGCATTCTGATCATGGAACCATGGGGAAGCTGCAATGGCCGTAAGTGTGAAAAATGGTCATAAGTCACTTTTTTCAGTGTTGTAACTTTGAAGAGTCGCTAAATGAACTGTTACAAGTTGAGGACTACCTGTATTCACGTAGTCACCACTCTGGCAACTTCTGTTGCTATTGTGAGCTAGCTTTGCTTTCATCTAATTTCGAGGGATCACTAAGCAATGATGTGCTGGTAATTTAAAAAAAAACAGCTTAATCTGGAAATTCTTGTCCAGGTCTTTCAGATAATTCTGAATTCAGTCATTTTGTCGCTTGCATCCTTATGATTTATATTCACTGTTTCCTAGTATGATTTGATTGCTTATTGTACCCTATGACTATCATTAAGTCTGGTACCTGATGATTCTTGACTCTTGACGAATGTATCTTTTCTTTTATGTACACTGAGAGCATTTGCACCAAGATAAGTTCCTTGTATGTCCAATCACAATAGAATTCTATTCTATTCTATTCTATTCTATTCTATTCTATTCTATTCTAT
>NW_020769318.1:20658076-20689302 GCF_900518735.1 Pseudonaja textilis
ATTCTATTCTATTCTATTCTATTCTATTCTATTCTATTCTATTCTATTCTATTCTATTCTATTCTATTCTATTCATTTTGTAATGGCAGCTGGTCCTCTTTCCCCTTGGAGACCTTTTACATGCTGTTATGATCCCCTACATATTGGTTTCCAAACCCCCCTCTTCTGGGTCCATTGCTTTGTTTTCGTAGACATTTTGCTCAGTGCTGTAGGGAGAAGAGGAAAAAATAAAACAGGATGTGTGAAAAGCAGCAGAATGTTAGGATAGTTGGCCATGACAGTCAGAAGGGACAGGCCTTGTTGCCCAACAGTTATGCTGGTTTTGTCATATCGATTATATTATGAGCTGCGGTGGCACAATGGTTAGAGGGCAGTACTACAGGCTGCTTCTGCTGATTGCTGGCTGCTTGCAATTTGGCAGATCGAATCTCACCAGGCTCAAAGTTGACTCAGCCTTCCATCCTTCTGAGGTGGGTAAAAGGAGGGCCGAGATTGTTGGGGGCAACAGGCTGACTCTGTAAACCGCTTAGAGAGGGCTGGAAAGCACTCTGAAGCAGTATATAAGTCTAAGGGCTATTGCTATTTATTTATTTTGATTTTGGCCCCTCCTAATTACAAGGTGACTTTGCTCACAATGTAAGAATAGCACCAATAAATAGAAATACAGTAAGGGGACTAACCCAAACCACTCACATCAAAATATATGAAACATAATGCAAACATATCTAAATTGTAACCCACCTATCTTCAAGTTGCCAAATTTGAGAAAAAATTGATGTAGATGTTGAAGAAGAGGGGAGAGCATGTCAAACCCTGAGACACATTTTGATGAAAGCAGCCAGAGCCACCCAGGTGGTCCTTAACTTATGACCATATAATAATAATAATTGGAATCAGAACTTCCATTTCCAAATAAGGCAGTTGTTATGTAAATCCTGCCCAATTTTATGTTTTTCTTTTATCACAGTTAAGCAAATCATCCCAGTTGTTAAGTTAATCACATAACTGTTAAGCGAATCCAACTTCTCGCATTGACTTCGCTTGTTACAAGCCAGCTGAGAAGGTCACAATTGGCAGCCACATGATTCCTTGACGTTACGACTATTGTAAATCCATGTCTGCTGCCAAGGACCAAAATTTTAATCACGTGACAGTAAGGGACACTGCAACAGCCGTAAGTGTGAGGACTTGTCATAAGTCACTTTTTTTCAGTGCCATTGTAACTTGAATCACTAAATAAATGGTTGTAGGTCAAGGATTACTTGTGCGAGCCCATGATTGGGTGAGAGGAGCATGAATAACCAGGTTGACTAGCTCCACCACTAGATACCCAAGACATAAAATGCCCTTTAAAAATCTACTGAAGCAGTAATATTTACCTGTGTTTGGTCTCTATGTTCTCCATCTCATCCTTGTCATCCTTTCTGCAAAAGGGAACAATATTAATGAAGAATTAGGGAAGGGAGGATGAAAAACCAGGGTAGAAACCGCCCCCACCCCTCAAAATATAAGACCTTCTTTGCTCCACTCCTTAAAAACACAGAGATACAATCACACCATCACACTAATCAGATAGAAGCCTGGTGACCTTCATTCATACAATGCTCTCAACTTGATTAGCTGTAACTTTGATTAGAGATGGAGGAGAGCTTTTCAGCAGCTTAGATTTGAGGTGTAAATTCAGCCTCTTTGATTAGCTTCTTGTTCAGTGTTCTGGGCAAATCTGCAAAATGGGTTAATTATGTAATCAAGAATGGTGAGTACATGAAAGTGATTTTGTTTTGTCTTTTCCAAGTGGAGCAGATCAGGAATCCAGTCACTGTGCTTGTGATGTTTGTGTTCATCAGATGAAACAGGTCAGGCTTCAGTCATACATGTTGGGTGAGAAGACCAAGAAGAGATCTAATCGTCTAATCCAGAAACAGCCTTTATTTGGGACTGTAGCGCTCTGGCACCAAGCTGGGAAATCTAAGCCAAGACTCTGGCTGTGACACTGCAATTAAAGCCTTATCTCTTTTTACTTGCCTCTCACACACAACACATGTAAACAAGAGGTAGAGTACAATCATGTGTTGTAACTCCTGTCTTAGCTTTTTTGACACACTCCCTTCCCCATGTGTGAAAGGTGGATGGACTCAGCTCAGTTACAGTGTTGGTGGGCAAAGCATTAGAAGTTCTGAAGGACCTGGTTGGGGGACAGATCTTTTTAGAGAAGGTCTATCAACATGTTTGCTAAGAGCTGATGCCAATTTGAAGGCACATAATCAGTCCATCAGTGGTTGTTCCAGTTATGTGTTAAGCGAGACCTTAAAACCTAAAGAAAGAGATCTAGAAGAAACATACTTTTGGAAGAAAAATATCCGATGGATGAGGTTTGCCACGAACATCACAAACAAGAAGACCGTAACAGCGGTTAATCCCACCAGCCAGGGTTGCAAAGCCGTTGAACCATTGGTTGTTTCCTTCACAAGGCCTGCAGGAGTCAATACAATAAAGATCTGAATTACCCTTACAGTCTGATTATTCCATCACACCCCCTTTTGTGGGCTTTGCAATAATTGAGGGCTCCCAAATCCAGCCTGCAAAGATATGTATGACCAGCAGATGGCAACAAAGAGGGTTTGTATCTCATGACTGCCATCTATGGCTCCCTGGGGGTTTGCAGCCCAGTTGTGGTAGCCCTAAGTTTGACCAAGGACTTTGTGCTGGATGCTGTAATGTAACAACCGATTAACCACCCTGATTCATGTACAGAGTGTATGTCTCACTTTGAATGGGAGAAGATGCTATAGCACAGACTGAATTGCCAATCGCTTTGCTGATTCTGCTGATTTTTTTCAAATTAAGATAATACAACAGATATATCTGATTTTTTAAAAAAATAAGGTTTCAAATTCCCAGATACTACACAGCATGAAAAAAATCATTACGCAGGATTCCTGGAAATCCCCAGCTCCAATTTCTGGCTGCTGAGTTTTCAGCAAATATTAGTATTTTTCACTGCAGTGGACTGTTCATAGCCTCAGGGCAGATATGACCCTTGAGCCCATTGTGGCATCCTGGAAGCTTTGCTGATCAAGATGGGTAAAAATTGGTTGGCAGCCTTGTGCCACCTTGTGCCACCATACACATGAAAATAAAGATGTTCACCTTAGAGTAAATTTTAGTTTGCTTTAAAAAATCCCCAAAAGGCCTTACTATTGAATTAGTGGTAGCTGAATTCCAGCTTTGCTAAACAAATGATTCCCTCAGCACTGTCCAACTATTTACTAAGTCTGCATTACTATTACTATTAATCCTCTCATCGTTCCTATCACCCATCCCCTCCCACCTGTGACTGTATGACTGTATCTTTGTTGCTTGTATCCTTACGATTGTTTCTTAGTATGATTTGATTGCTTATTTGTACCCTATGACTATTATTAAGTGTTGTACCTTATGATTCTTGACTCTTGATGAATGTATCTTTTCTTTTTATGTACACTGAGAGCATTTGCACCAAGACAAATTCCTTGTGTGTCCAATCACATTTGGCCAATAAAGAATTCATTCATTCATTATATCCACCCACCTCCAGTGTTCCCTAAACTCTTTTGGAACATTATAAGTGGATCTCAGAAACTCAGTGGTTGCTTATTTTCAATCTGATACATTATGCCCTCTTATTTGCTGGAAATCGAGCCAGTTTGGTCTAGCCAATCACCAGGAGTCTGTGAATTTGAATTCCATCTTAGACAAGAAAGCTGTCTGGGTGATCTTGGGACAATGGGTCTCTCTCAACTCATCTCACAGGGTTGTTTTTGTGGGGAAAATAGGAGGAGGAAGCAACATTATGTTCGCCAGATTGAGTTACTTATAAAATCATAAAAGCGGGATAAAATCTAATAAATAAATACATGAATGGGACATAATAACAAGAAGTACCGGGTTTCTGTTGAAGTGTAACATCTTAAAGGAATGGAATTGGGATGGTAATGATTAATAACTGACAGAGCTTTCTCAACAGGCTATGCCAGAAGTCTCCAAACTTGGCAACTTTAAGATTTGTGGACTTCAACTCCCAGAATTCTCCAGCCAGTTGGAGAATTCTGGGAGTTGAAGTCCACAAGTCTTAAAGTTGCCAAGTTTGGGGACCCCTGGGCTATGCACTGCATCGCCTCCAAGTCTTCAGTGCTTCACAAAAGACCAGCAGGGCCAATCTGATCTTAGGGGTGTTAATCTGTGGTGTTCCAGAGGACAATGTTCAACTGGAGTTAGTTTTTTATCATGAGGAATCCAGTTGGAACACAATCCTTCTATTGTTTGTGTACCTTGATTTTTTTTTTGGGGGGGGGGGGGGGCATTTTCCCATTCTTATCAAACAGGTTATGTGGCTGCACCAAATCTGATTTTGTTGCTAACAAGAGTGACCATGGCCCAAATTCCAGAAATGGCCACAAATTGTAATGGCATGGGAGAATGACCTTGGGAGAGAGAAAGAAGAACTACACGCTGGACAACCTGCATGAAAAGATACCTCAGCCCCCCGAAGGAGGAGGATCTGGGAAGCATCTCGGAGGGATACCTCCCTAGTTTTCTGGAGAGTAACAGGAAAGGAGGGGAGAAATACTTTCAGTCTTGCAAGATTCTGTTAATCAATGTAACTATGCAATAAAAATAGAGTTAATTTGACCCGATTCATCTATTTACTATACATATAAAAATAGTTAACAGGTAAACGAACAACAAAGTTTAACAAAGCTAGATGTTTCAGTTCAAATTGGTTGCAAATAGACATAAAACGAAGATTAAAAATTCTGATCCTGGTCTGCAAGTTGAAGAAGCAATTATTGCTATGTGGGAAGCCACCCCCTCCTAGAAGAATGAAATACTTTTGAGGAATATTAAAAAAGGCAGATTATTATATTTCCCAAAGGGCAAAATGGAGAAACATGTTTTTTTTAGAGGCAGAAAGCAACCTCCACATTCCTTAATAGCCCCAGCAGATACTGGGGCCAGCTTTTAGAAATGCAGATTTGGTAATCTATTCAAGACATGATATTTTGAAACAAAAGCAGAATGGTAGGATTAGAAGCAGCCATCACTCAAGATCCACACAGGACAAAGCCATTAAGCCACAATAGGAATTATTGCATCACCCTCAGAGCAGTCCAAAGTTCAACCAAACCTACCTCAGACAAACAACTAGGATTTGTACTTTGCCTGTAGAACCAGCTATGACTCCTACAATAACCCCTACATGGGCCCATGGGAGTCTGACAACAGCCAATAGAATACATGTTCTTGCACAGGAACAGGAAGCTCAAGTGCCAAGCTCAAGAGAACACCACTCCCCACTCTCAACTCCATGTGGTCAGCTGCACCAGGACCATGTGCTTGATGGTTCTGCTTCATCATTAAACCATCTTTCCAATCAGCTTCCATGTTTCCGATGTCTTTCTCCCAGCTTGGAACTGAACCAGATGGATATATGTCTGTGTGTCTTTGTTTTTCATTTTTAATGGACATTAATTTTTAATGTCTTTGTCCAATTGGGTTTTGTTTTTGGAAATATTCTTTTTTGTTTTGTTTTGGAGTTTGTGTTTTAACTTTTTGAATAAAAAAATTTGGAGAAAAAATAGAGTTAGTACTATTATTTATTTATATTACTTATTTCTAACCCTCCCATCTCCTTCATAGTTGTATTCTAATATTCTAGTAAACTAAAATTCCCTGTTGTGCTTCTTGCCTGGACTACCTCAAAGGGCTAACACAAATGGCACACAAGAAATAATTGTGTGCTCCTCTGACCAGAGTTTTCTCTTTTTCTTGTAATCTAACGATCACCTCAAGTTTCCTAGATCAGGGATCTCATCTCTTCAAAAGTTGGAAAGCTTAACACCAGCTGCCTCCAAAGGCTGTAAATGATATTCAGATTGAATTTCGTTCCTGCTATGGTCAATTTTCCCTGAGTTTAATTTAATCATTTTAAATGTCAGATTTAAAAGATTTATTCACAAAGTCTGGCAATGGGTCAAACTGTTGATAATTTAGGGTACAAAATCATGTCACTTTAAAATGTAATATAAGAACCGTATCCTATTTGAAGGCTCATGTTCTTTTTAAGTTAATCTTTATTTAATTTTATTTACATATTGTGAAGAGAATATTAAATCAAACTAAATTATCTAGGAACTTGGGTGGGGTAATAGACAATAATTTCATCTTTGTTGCACATAAATACTACATTTAATCATATGTTTAATTTAATAATTTTAAGCCTACAGGATGAAAGTTATCTTTTGAATTCTTGTAATATTGCCATTTTTTTGTGATTCAACTTTTCTATTGGAATGTCAAACATTTTATGAAAATAATAAAATCCCCTCTGATTTTTCAAGAATTTTCTGCTGTGTAAAAATGGTCAACTTTATAAGCTCTAAGGAGCCACTTAGATTTTTTTAAAAAATATCTAAGGCCAGTTTTGAATCTAATAGCTTGAGTTGTACTTTTTCCTGTTTTAATTTTAAAAATCACTGTAAAACAAGAGCTTTATTAAACAACCACATACAATAATACCTGGTCACTTCAGGAAGCCATGAAGGGCTATTATGACTATCCCTATTTGATAATTGCAATTAAATATATGATATCTTTTAAAATTTGACTGGATGTCTGTTTGTTTTTAATCCAAAATTACATTTTTGAGGAACTGCATACCACTCAGAGCTAGCTGATTGAAGCAGCTTCTGAGTCTTGTATATTAATTAATATAAATATTATACAAGGTTCCTGACACAAATGGGGCCTTACCAGAGGTGGTATTCAGCAGGTTCTGACCAGTTCTGGAGAACAGGTAGCGGAAAATTTGAGTAGTTTTGGAGAACCAGCAAATACCATCTCTGACCGGCAAATACCATCTCTGACTGGCCCCGCCCCATCTATTCTCTGCCTCCGGAGCTGGGACTTCTTTTGTTGCCCTGCACAGGAAAATGTAGCTGGAAAGCAGGTTAGTTGGGTGGGGAGGAAATGAGATTTTGCAGTATCCTTCCTTTGGAGTGGGGTAGGAATGGAGATTTTACAGTATCCTTCCCCTACCATGCCCACCAAGCCACGCCCACAGAACCGGTAGTAAAAAAATTTGAATCCCACGACTGGGCCTTACATAGCTGCCCCCAAATCCTTCCCAGCATGGCCCTCAGATTTTCCCACCCAACGCTGTTCCATACCTTGGCCATGAGAACAGGGAGCGAAGACAGCTCCTACAAACACGGTCCTCCAGTAGAAAAACAAGTTCATTGTCGGGTTTTTTTTCAGTCTGGAAGCCTTGTGTGTCACAGTGTGTTCCTTGCCTGGGCACCTTTGTTGCTACTACTTTAGAAGGAAGGGATGGATTATTTTCCTTTCAACCTGGAGTATGGACTTGGAACGGGAGGGCACTTGATAATGACTCCTCATTAGGGCTTTATGAAACCGATACCAAGCTGCTGTGCCTCAATAGGAGAAAAATGTACAACCAGTTAGATCAATGGAAAGGCGTGCAAAACCCTGTGGAATGGCAGAACAACCAGAGTGGCTTAAACATCAGGAGACAAATGAGAAAAAGCAACGGATGTCAGAGATAAAATATGCTGATTGAGTCATCAAGAATAATTTTTATTGTAGAGGGAGGGAGAGGGAGAGAGAGAGAGAGAGAGGAGGGATAAACAATAGGGGATGTCAGAGGTTAAAAATATGCTAACTGAGCCATCAAAGGATATTTTTTTTATTGGGAGAAAGGAAGGAAAGGAAGGAGGGAGGGAAAGAGGGACGGATAATGGGGGTGTGAGAAATGAAAATATGCTGATTGAGCCATCAAGGAAAAAAATATTGTAATGGAAGGAAGGAAAGGAGGGACAGTGCATTAAGGCTTCACGTGCAAAACCAAATCACAGCTGGAGTCTCCAAACTTGGCAACTTTAAGACTTGTGGATTTCAACTCCCAGAATTCTCCAGCCAGCATAGTCCACAAGTCTTAAAGTTGCCAAGTTTGGAGACCTCTGCTTTAGATTATCCTGCCTAGTAGAATAAGGCTGTGCTTGCATACAACCTGAGGGCCCTTTGAGCTGAAGCCCACGTCCTGTGTCTCCTTCCTCCCATCTCATTCCAACAATAGTTCCAGAGGATTTTATTTTTATTTCATGATTCCCCAACCCCAGTATTTTTTTCAATGTCCTTTTTATTTTCCTCTGTAGTCTGTCAAGTGGGAAAATATGGAGTGATGGTTGTACAGCGTTTTCCATAAGGTTAAATAGCAGTCATATACATGAAACACACCACATGCGAACAGAAACAGGAAAGCAAAATTTGATTAAAATGCTTGTTGCATTTTAAAGGAGAATTCTTTCATTGTCCTCCCAGGCTACAATTTGGAATTGTTAAGCTACACACAAGCATGGCATGATTTGATTCTGCCCAGTTCTTGGGTGCCCATGGAAAGACTACTAGCCTGCATACCATTAAGAAATGTCAGCTTTTCCCCCCCTCTAATAAAATGATATTCTTCTTTAATTTATCCTTTGACATGCTTATATAAGTTCCAAGAATTGAGTCATTTCTCCTCCTGATATTAACGAATTGTGCTCTGCATTTACTCAAGGACAAGGGTCTCCAAACTTGGAAAGTTTAAGATTTTTTAGATTTAAGACTCTCAGAATTCCTGAGCTAACATGACAGCAGGAGAAATTCTGGGGGTTGAAGTCCACAAGTCTTAAAGCTGTCAAATTTGAAGGCCTCTGCCTTAGACCTCTCAATCTTTTCCAGCCCCACCTTCTCAAACAAAAACAACAATTATTCTTTAGAACAAACTGTCCATAAGTCTTTTTTTTTTGTTTCGTTTGGCAGATACCCTCCTGCTGATGGGGAAAAAAATCCAATTTCCTCTTTCTCGTCTGTTAGAAAAACAAAATGCAGCCTGTCAGGAGCATTATGTGAACCCAAGGACAGATCAAAGGGTGGTTAATTACTTGTATGTAGGCAGGAGTGGGAGTGATCAGTAATACACCCACTCCTAATGATTGGAAAAGAATGACTTTTGTTGGGCATTTAGGGTCTTAATTTTGCCACTTTTCTACAAAAATATAGCCAGTTTAGTGTAATGGCTAAGCCAAGCTAGAATCCAGGAGATTGTGAGTTCTAGTCCTGCCTTAGACATGAAAGCCAGTTACTGTCTCTCAGCCCAATCCACCACACAAGTGTTGTGAGAAAAAGAGGAGGAAGTATTATGTGTATTTGATGCCTTGAGTTATTTATAGAACTAATGTCTAGCACCTCAATACATAGATACAGAGACAATCACATGAAGTTTTTAAAACCAGCAGTTTTGCCACCCAGTCCCAGTAGCGCAAGTTCAGACTGTTCAGGGCACCACCAATATGGAAATTGAGTTGTGGCAGGGGCATTAAATATCAAGATGGTGGCTTTGATCATGATTGCAGCAGCCACCTTGAATTTCTCTCACTCATGCCCCACAGTGCTCTTCCCTTACTTCAAAATTATCTGGTTGTGATGGCATTGAGCTGCTTCTCACTGTTATAAATGGTCCATGAATCCCTGCATATCTGCACAGTAAGCAAAAAGAGTTTGATCAGGGGTGGGTTTCTATTGGTTCTGTGCACCTCTGTAGAACCGGTAGCTCTGAAGAGCAGCAGACATAGAACTGGTTCTATGTCTGCTGATGTTTTTGCCCACCCGTCCACCTGGGCTCTTACCAGATCTTTATTTCCTGATTTTTCAACTTCAGCTGGAACAAGGCACAGCTGCAGTTAAAAAACAAGAGGGCTGTTTCAAAGGCTGCTTCTCACAGGCGTGTGGCTCAAAGCAGGCAGGGAAGCTCGTAAATCCTGAACCAGTAGTTAACCCTGTCTATCCCACCCCTGAGTTTGATGCATTTATCAACTAAATCAGAGGTCTCCAAGCTTGGCAACTTTAAGACTTGTGGACTTCAACACCCAGAAGCTGGCTGAGGAATTCTGGAAGTTGAAGTCCACAAGTCTTAAAGTTGCCAAGTTTGGGGGATCCTGAACTAAATTATAGGCTACAATCAATTCCGGATGCCTTTTCAAATTTAAAATAATAAATACAAAACAACTCTAAAACGAAAGATTAGTCCATTCAAGGAGCAAAATCACCCCTCCAAATCTTCCATAGTCCATCTGTCCCACTCAAGGCTAGTAGGAAAGTCATTTAGCTTATCTCCTTCTTTGAAGTTTTATCAGCTCACATGTCATGCAGCTAAAGGCCATATTTTCCATGCCCTGCTAACAGATGAAATCCATTGTGTTCCCATTAGTTTGATCTTGAAGATCTAATCTACTTAACTGAAAGCACCGGGTTGCTTCTGCCAATTCCAATTTTGACTCTATGCATTATTGCCAAAGGTTAGGCAGTCGGAGCATCAAATTAAGGAGTAAAACCAGTAAAACCAGTGAAATTCATCTCAAGAATTAGGGGTGTGTGTGTGTGTGTGTGTGTGTGTGTGTAATTAGCCCATTTAAAGAACATAAGATTTTTATCTTTGCTTAGTAAAAATAAATTCAAAGCCCACTAAAATGGTAAATTAACTTACAGCTCCAAATGAATATCTGAAGAAATAAATGAGATGCAGAAAAACCCCTTCCCTTCCCTTGTAATTCTAAGTGAAACTTCCATCCCCACAGGAACTGAATTTAAGAAAAATAGTTCTGTCATGGATCATAATTCCCTGAAGTTTTGCCCAATGCCCAAGTAGATCTCAGGAGAAAATATTTTATCTTGTGCAGTGGAACAGAAAAGCTTTGCTCTAAATTTGAAAGTTCAATTTCTAACCTAGTGTCTTATTCTGCAACAATACGGATAAATCCAGTAAGCATTACTGCAATGCACTCTACAATGGGGCTACCCTTGAAGAGCATTCCCAAGCTTCAACTGGTACAGAACATAGCAGTGCAGGTTGTAAAGGGTGATGCTTGTTTGGCACATGTAACACCACCATTATTGGTGAGCTGTATTGGTTGCCAATGTGCTGCTGGGTGTAATTCAAGGTGCTGGTTGTCACCTTTAAAGTCCTTCATAGTAGTTTGGGATCGTGTTACTTGAAGAACAATCTCTCCCTGGTTGTTGCTACCTGTTTATTTCTACAATAACTGGATCACCAGTTTTAGATAGATAGATAGATAGATAGATAGATAGATAGATGATAGATAGATAGAGCGAGAGACAGAGAGAGAGAGAGAGAGAGACAGAGACAGAGAGAGACAGACACTTTTGGCTTCATGCAAGGAAAGCAGCATAAGCCTTTCTTTCTCTCCCCCAAATTCTATCAGAAATGAGCCTTTGTGAGACTTATCGCACCAGCACAGCCTCTTGGAGGAGGAAGCCTTGCAGGGTTCCAAAGACTCATTTCTGGCAGAGTTTGGGGAAGAGAAAGACAGACTTTTGCTGCTTTCCTTGCATGCAACCAAAAGCAGAAGAAAGAAGCGGAAAGAAGCAGCCCGGTGACCAGGCGAGGTGTGTGGGGCGATTGGGGCAAGTTCCCCCCTCCACCCCTCCCCCCTACCTTGTGTTGTTTGCAATGCAAGGGATACAAGCCTTGTGTTCCTACGGGCCATGTGGGCGGAGCAGCCTTGTGTCCCCTGGATTAATTGCTTTGGGGGTGACATTTCTCTGTGGACCACCAAAATTTTCTTGCAGACTACTGGTTGGCGACCACTGGACTAGAAGACCTCCAAGGTTGCTTCCAACTCTTATGATTCTATGATTCACCTGAGACAGAAGTGAGCTTCATTTGTCTTGGTGCTTTACAAGTTATGTGGGGCCAGCTCATAGGGTGAGGAAGAGTTCTTCTAAGGGTAGCTAATAAAAATGGCAACTAGTTTTCACCAACATAATTCAAAGTCCTTGATAACAGCTGTGGTATCCCCTCCACCAAGTACAGCAAAAGAAAAATAAATTAATTAATGACGGAGGCGGGAGGGTTTTGTCCACATGGTCTCCTTCCAGCACTCTTATGGAAACCACAGACAACAAATGACACTCAAATGGCCAATAAAAGCACGGGAGGCCAGCTGAGAGAAGTCCTGCTTCTTCAGCTGAAGGCCTTCAGCTTGCTCAGACTGTCAGCATACTGGAAGTCAGTGCTGTTCTCATAATCGTACATGTCCAGCGCCACCTCGCAGCTCTCCCGGACTACCCGCTCTTCATCCTTGGCAAACGCCTCCAGGGTGGTCAGGCAGGACTCCTTAGCAATGGAGCCCAAAGCCTCAGCGCACTCATGGCGCACCATGGGATTCTCTGCCACGTTCTCCAAAGACGCCATCAGCTGTGGAATGCTGGCCTCCTGCTGCATCTGGCCCAGTACAAAGGCAATCTCATGGCGGAAGAGGGCGCTGCCAGCCTGGAGGCCTGGGGAAAGAGAGAAGTCACCTGGACTAAGAGGGGAGAAGAGAACCTGCTTGGTAGCCCTGAGTTGGTGGAACCTGACACTGGAATGCAGGAGGGAGGGGCTGTTTCCAAGGGAGCTAAGAGGCAGATCAGCACTGAGTGCCATCGGATGGTTACGCAGTCTGTGCTTGAGTCTGGCAAGATTAAAGTCAGGCCCAAGGAACCAAGAAGGCTTAATTGCTCAGAGAAGTTTCTTTATTGCTTTATTATTTTTAATATCATTTTAATTATTTATTTGCAGCCTTTTGTTTAGTGACTGTTCCAAGTTACAACAGCACTGAAAAAAGCCATATAGGACCATTTTTCACATTGCAGCATCCCCAGGGTCACATGTTCAAAATTTGGATGCTTGGCAACTCGTATTTATGACAGTTAGAGTCTCCCGGGGTCACTTAATCACTTTTTGTGACAAGCAAAGTCAATGGGGAAGCCGGATTCACTTTACAATTGTGTTACTAACTTAACTGCCATGATTTGCTTAACAACTGTGGGGAAACCGCTCACTTAACAGCAGAAATTTTAGACTCTGTTGTGGTCATAAGTCAAGGACTATTTGTATCAGGTAAATACTATGAAAGTTTTAGGCATGATCCCTTCTGGGGCTCTTTCTGCAAACCAAGGACCCAATGCTGAACTGCCTCTTAGCTCCCTGGGAAAGAGCCCCTCCCTCCTGCATTCATCCCACCCTCAAGGTTCCACCACAATATCTCAGGATTGGCTGTTCTGATGGCAGCGAATCAGGGATACAGGAGAAGAAAAACTTTTAGGTGTTCCTTTGAAGTGGCCCCTGGGTGCATAAAACCAGTGAATTTTTGTGGGAAATCTTATTTCCTTGAAGGAGGAGGTGCTTCCTCCCTCAGAAATCAAATCCACCTCTCCAACTGGGCAGAGGAAGGATCCCCACAGCTTCCATTTCAATATCTGGGATTGGATCCTCTCCACTGGAGATATCAAAGACCCAAGACCCACTAAATCTAAACATGCTCTGCCAACAAATGATGGTACACTGTTAGTTTTTAATTGAAAAGGTCACACAGGTATAAATATACAGTATATCTAAGGAGGAGGTAAGTCCTACACTTGCAACTCTCTTTAGCTATTTCTCAACTCTCCCATAGAAGGGTGATGAGCCAATTACACTGAACCTGAAGACCCATGTCTGAGCCATGAACGGCTGAGGAAGGTTTGGAGTTTGACCAGGTTCAGTCACTGAGTCATAGTCTTTTTCCAAGAACCAGAAAGGGCTGTAGGGAACGAAGTCTGCTGAGTGGGAATCCCCCCCTGGACTGGAGATAGGGTCAAGATGGATTTTGAGGATGTTGGACAGAAGTGAAATTCCAAATAAAGAACCGGATGTGCACTTCCAAATAGCTAAGACTCTGAATGTTTACTCGGAATTAGGATCTATTGAGGTCTAACTCCAGATAACAGCACGAAAGAAAAATGGGCTGCTTAAAATATCTGCTACATAGAACCAACAGGCTTCTTCAGAGTTGTACCTTGTCCCCTGCCACAAAAAGGTAAAAAAAACTCATTTGAGCAAGATATGTATCAGTCTGTTTAAGGGAGGCTGCATTTAGCTGCAAAAATTCCTGAAATTTGTCATAATTTGCAAATGACATTACCGTTGTACATCAAACTATAATGAATTTATAGTACCATTAATTTCTCATTATTATATTTCAAGTAAAATGGGTGAGGGGGAATAAAAATTGTTTGCCTGCTCCTATTAGCATATCCTTTAGGCCATTTCTCCAATTACGATTTAAAGAGTCTTCCTAAGATCACTCAGCCATACTTGGAAAGATATAAAGTCCACCCACAATACTGTTATTTTGATATTATATTGCGTCATTGACTCTAGAAGTTAATCTTAGGCACTAGTGAAGAAATGCCCTAAGAAAGTGGTCTTTAAACTTTTCCTTCTTTAGCCAAAGCCACAAATCAGACAGTCCTTTTCACCCAACACCCTTAAAACATTTTTAAGGCAATGGTTTTCAACTTGTGATCTGCAAGCCCCTGGTGGTCACAATGTTGTGACAGGGGGTGATTTCAATCTTGAATTAAGTTTTGGTAGTCTATGGCCACAAAAGGTATATTTAAATGGGGTATATGGTGAAGAAAAGGTTGAGAACCACTGCTTTAAGGAAATTTAAGTATTCCTGTTGTGATTGTGGGTTCATGTGTCATCACCCAAAGAAAAAGTCACTTTTACCCAGTTTTAGGTAACTTACCCAGGTTTGGGATGCACGGCCCTAAGAGCGGCACATTAGAATCTACAACTAAAAGAGCAATTTCAAAAATGGCCCAGTGGAATTGGGTGTATTCAGCATTTGACTCATTCATGATGCATTTTGGAAAATGGACTTTATGCTCCATCCCTTCAAAGAAAATCACAGCTTGGAAAAATTTTCTGCCCCAGATTCTTAAGCCAGGCTTAGAAAGTCTGCTGCTTACCATCAGCAAGTGCCAGAACAGCAGTTTCTCCTCCAGTGTTCCGTAACGCAAACATAGCTTGATAGCGCTCAAAGAGTGGCCGTGACTCATCCAGCAGGGCGAGCCTCAGCTTCCCCACATCCTTCTCCTCAGCGGGAGGTGCTGGATCCACAGAGCAGTAAGGGTTGACAGTAGAGTTTGCCTTGTGCTCCTGAAACCATTCCAGCCTCTTCACAGCCAGCTGACATGTCTCCGCTACCTACACAGGAGAGCAAATGGACACGTGAAGCCAGTGTTTGCCGGGATTCAGAAGTCTTCATGGAAAGACAAGGACTAGGGTGCTAACTGTAGAGTTGCAAGCTAGTTGTCAATGCTTTCAAATCATTGACAAAGTAGGAGGTAATAGCTTTACAACTTTCCCCTAAAGGTAGGATTAAAAAGTATTAATAAATAATATATCTAAAATTAAACAGGATATTCCAAAATAATTTATGTTTTTAAAAGACAAAATTCTTTCTCATTTTTGTAACAGTTTTAAGAATACCATGAATAGCCAAAGGGGTTGGGGAGGGTGGGGGGAGGATCATAGAACAAATCAATCCAGAGCTTGCTCTCAAGGCTCAAATATTCAGATTCAAATTATGAAGACTCGGGTCCTTTGAGATGTCTGTATTTCTGGAAAATGCGGAAGAAAAGAGAAAAAGAGAACAAACAGTGGCAAGGTAGATGGACTGAAATTCCAACAATGGCTGGGTTAGAAGATCTGAAGGGCCAGGTTGGGGACATATAATCCTGAAGAAATCCCAAAAGTGCTTTTTCAAGAGGCAACTGGACTTTCTGTTTTTTCTTTGAAGACGTTTCGCTTCTCATCCGGCTCCAGCTTCTTGGATGAGAAGCGAAACATCTTCAAAGAAAAAAACAGAAAGTCCAGTTGCCTTTTGAAAAAAAGCATCTCTGGGACAACCATGACCTGGATGAGAGAAAATCTCCATAGATAATCCTAGACAGGATGGTTATTATGAGTCAACACCAACATAATAAATTAAAAAGAGTTATGTTTCAAAACATTTCATTATTCTACATCGGAACCACTTTTCAAATTTTTCAATTCAGCAATTTTGAAGGAGCTATTGGGGGTGACGCAATGGCTCAGCAGTTAAAGATATTGGGCTTGTCAGCTGGAAAGCCAACCGCTCAAGTTCAAGACCCAAGAGTTATACAACGGGATGAGCTCTTGTCCTCGCTCTGGCTTCTGCCAACCAAACAGTTCGAAAGTATGCAAATGCCAAGTAGATAAATCAGGGGTGGGATTCTACTGGCATTAACAACCAATTCAGTGCGGTGATCACATGCTTTGTTGCGCGCGCACTCACATTAAATTACAACCCATGCACCTCTCAGCTGATTAGCAGGGCAATCCACTCTGCCGCGCCAAACAGCTGAGAGGATAAAAAGGACCTGGGAGCACCGGAGGATGGGAGGGCCCAACTGAAGAGCCTCAGAGCAAGTAAGACCAAACCAGTTCTATGATAGCTGATCTTGGGAGTTATCAGTATCAGTTGGTAGCTGATAGATAGGTAGCAGTATCAGTATCAGTTGGTAGCATCCCACCTGAGATAAATAGGTATCACTTTGGTGGGAAAGTAATAGTACGGTGATGTCATGCTGGCCACATGACTATGGAAATGTTTTTTGGACAGTGCTGGCTCAATGGCCCTGGAAATGGGGATGAACACTGCCCCTTATAGTCAGCAATGACTAATGGAGTAAAATCTTCAGGGACTCTTTTATAGGAGTTATTGATTTTCTCCACTCCCATATTCACCTCAACAACAGGATCTTCAGAATATTGTTTCAATATATCAAGTACTTTTGGATTTCCAATGGCACCCAAAGCTTCACCTATGGAAAACAGAAGAAAGTAGGAGAATGAAGACAGGTCAGTGATGCAAGAATCCTTTGACATGTACAATCAGCACAAAGTTAAGAACAGCAACAAATATCTTGAATCCTTCAATCAACTGGTACTCAAAGGTTGCTAAATTAAAAAAACACAAAATATAATCAGAATAATTATAGATTTTCAAACCAATGACAGCATAATGTAAAGATACAATCCACCAAGATTAGTCATTGAAACAAATTTATTTTAACTACTGAAGGCAAGGAACACAATGCAGATGTGCGGAAAAAAATGTTTACTCATACTAGCCAACAGGAATTATTGTGTGCCTTTTGTCCTAAAAAGGGAGATATATAAAACAAAAATATTGTATTTAAAATCTTCCCCATCAATACTAAAATACTAGTCAAAACAACAGGTATTTAAAAGTATTTTTATCTTAAAGCAATGTAACTACTATTCAAATGTTGTATTTTGAGTTCCCACAGAAAACCGGGTAACATTGGGACATGCCATGTTCTGTTTGAGAGGATTGGATGCTCCCTTGAGATGGTTCTAACTGCAGCCCCCTTAAAATTGACCTTAGCTGCCAGCAGGTCACCATGAAAGGGAGCAAACACAAATGTTCTAGGGCAGGAGTTTCCAATCTTGGAAACTTTAAGACTTGTGGACTTCAACTCCCAGAATTCCTCAGCCACCATTGGATTGAAGTCCACTAGTCTTAAAATTGCTAAGACTGGGGATCCCTGCTCCAGGGCAGTTTTCTCAACACATATCTTAAAGTTGCCAAGGTTGAGAAACATTGCTGATTAAGATCTTAACTATTTTCATCTTTGAAAACTGAAATAGTCATCAGGGACAGACAAGGACAAAAAGTAAGCCAGTGAAAGTAACTCGAGATTCACAATCATAGTTTGTTAGGAGGGTTTTAGGATTGTCTGAAATATCTCATTTCAGTTGACACTGTTCTTGACCAACAATTGCTTTTATAAGGTTTTGTTAGTTGCATCTGTTCTGAAGAGATCCAGTCTCTGGGATCAAATGATGAGAAGAAACTCAAACCTGCAGAGGATTTCCTTCACTGGCTTCGTGTAGACCAGCCTTCCTAACAAGGTGCCATCCTGAATACCAAGTCCCATAATCATCTTCAACCTAGCTGGCAAATAGTTCCCTGCTTCTCACCTGCTTCATGTCGCACCATGGGTTCCTGGCATGTGTTCTGGAGCACATCAATGAGAACTGGAATGGCCCTCTCATCCTGCATCTGACCAAGACAGTATGCCAGCTCATGCTTCAGGAGAGCAGAGTCATCTTCAAAGGCTCGACTGATCCACTCAATAGCAGCTGGACCCCCCAAATTACGTAAGGTGAAAAGTGCTCGGAAGCGTGCCTTCAAGGATTGTTTGGGGTTCACCAGAATCTGGCCAATCAATTCAACTTCTTTTTCTTTCACCATTATTTACTGCTTTGCTGGTCTGAAGAGACAGGAGTGCTGACTTTAAAAATCTGGAGGACCTAAATAGAGGGGGGGAAATGAAAATGTCTAAATAAATCTTGGAAGCAAATTTGACCTTGCATGTTTTTTTAGAATGGAAAAGAACAGCATACTGCTTAATAAAGCAAATTAGTATCATAAGAAATCCACTACAAATCAGGACAAGGTCCACATGTACATGATCAATCTGGAGCAATAACTGTACATAGATGCTAAATATAAAAAAAATGCATGCACAAATCCATTTTCCTCATGCCATCTGTCAGTCTTTCTAATCTTCTCCAAATTTAACAAATTAAAAATATAGATATTACATGCAAATTCATACATGCTGCTTAATTTTTTTCTCTTGGCACTAAGAAATTTGCCCTCTGAGAACAGTAGTGCCATGTTGTAGCCAAGCAACCCCCACAAATTTGCAGCCAATGTGTGATACAATAAAAAGCATACATTGGAACATTAATGTAATTTGCCAAAATGATAATATTTGAGAAAAATGGAGGGAACAATTGCATGTCGCAAATAAACACTGAAAAACAAGAGGAAACAGATGAATTTGTGTACCTTGGTACAATATTTACCAAAGATGGGAAAATGGATGGAGACATTTTAAGACATGTGAATGCTGATAGGAAAGTTGTTGGATTGTATGTGGATCATTTCAGGGAATGACTATTGGAAGAAAAACAAAAGCTATGGTGTGTTTGTAGCCAATGTGGTATATGAATGTGAGAATTGAGTAGGCCAGATGAAACAAGTAATTATCAAGAAACTGTAGAGATTCTCAGTCATTCAGGTCATGGTTGTCCCTAAGATGCTTTTTCAGGAGGCAACTGGATTTCTTGTTTTCTTTTGAAAATGTTTTGCTTCTCATCCAAGAAGCTTCTTCAGCTCTGACAGGATAGTGGGGAATGGAAGGATTTATACTCCTTGCAGACAGCTGGTCATTTGCATCCTTTTAGAGGTGTTGGAGGTTTATCTGTGTCCTGAAAAAGCACCTTTGGGACAACCATGACTTGGATTTCCAGAGGGGGGGAATTGCAGACTACAGCAGGGGTTTCCAACCTTGGCAACTTTAAGACTCCTGGACTTCAACTCCCTGAGTTCCTCAGCCAGCTTTGCTTTGCCGGCTGAGGAACTCTGGGAGTTGAAGTCCACAAGTCTTAAAATTGTCAAGATTTGAGACCCCTGGACTACAGGAGCCAGGAGCACTACTCAGGTAACCCTGAGGACACAGATAAATATCCAAGTGGCCTCAACGACTCTAAAAGAATACAATGACCAGCTGTCTACAAGGAAATATAAATCCTTCCATTCCCCACCATGCAGTCAGAGCTGAAGAAGCTTCACAGAAAAACCAGAAAGTCCAGATGCCGCCTGAAAAAAGCACCTTTGGGATAAGAGCCGGATGTAGTGAACTCCAATTAAATGGGTATTAAATGAATGTAAACTGAATACAAATAAGAGTGGGCTACAGGAAAGAATTGCGACCGATGGTCTGGTCAACCAAACGCAGTGTAAAATTGGGCAAAGATGCAGGGGAAAACTTGAGAAAGCTGAAGTTGGATAAATTGTAGAAAGAAGATTCCAGAACAGGTAATATTCGGTTCTTCCATTAGTCCCTCGGCGAATGAAGCTCACCTGCCCCCTCCCGTTCTGTTTCCATAGCAACACAACCGCAAGATCTCCCCTTTACCCTACTCACCGAACCTTCACACGCGTTCTTCAGCAGCGCATGCGCACTCACCTTCGAGGGTGGGCTAACGGACGGACGGAACCAAACACATGCAGGAAGAGGAGACGAGAAAAAAAGCTGCTCCTTTCCTCCGTGCTGTATATACTCTCGTTCCCGTTAAATATAGTGGAGGAAAAGAGGATGAAATGTTTTTTTTCCCAGAAGCAGCTGCTGCAAATGAAATACAGTATTCTTTTTTCTTAAACCCCTCCCGGAAGTCAACGAGTCCGATGTGAGTGGAGCAAATAGAACGTCGTGCGCATTGGCACAAAAAAAAAAAAAACACGGCTCCTCTGCCATCTTATAGGCTGATCGAAGGACGATAGATCTACAACTTTCAAACTCACATACCACTTTTGGATTTGGAGGTTGACTCTGAAATATTTTTTCCCCCATTTAACGCTACATTCTTGATGTGTGGATTTCAAGTCTCAGCATTTCCTAGTCAGCATGCTTGGGGCACTCGTTTTAAAGTTGCCAAGGTTGAGAGAAACAACCTGGAATGAAGGAGAAACTTCCTAACAGTGAGAACAATTAACCAGTGGAACAACTTGCCTTCAGAGGTTGTGGGTGCTCCATCACTGGAGGTTTTTAAAGGAGAGACAGTCACTTGTCTGAAATAGTATAGGGTCTCCTGCTTGAGCAGGGGGGTGGACTAGATGACCACAAAGGACCCTTCCAACTGTACTCTGAATGAGAAGCAGTGCCATGGGGCGTTGACATTTGCTCCCTTTTGTGTAGGCATACACTCCTAGCAACCATATAAATCAGGGTTGTCCGATCCTGGAAAATTTTAGACCTATGGATTTCAACTCCCAGAATTGAAGTGCTCTCCATGCTGGGGAATTCTGGGAGTTGAAGTCCACAAGTCTTAAATTTGCCAAGATGGGACATCCCTGATTTGTATGGTTGCCTGCACAAAAGGGAGCGAATGTCAATGCCCCATGGCAATGTTTCTCAACCTTAAAATGAACATCCCTGATATAGATTTCTTCATGACATTCTGGTCCCTCAAGTCTTCCAACAGTATCTCTATCACCATGGTAACTGAGTCCATCTTCTTCGGTGTTGGTTGTCCTCTTCTTTTTCCTTGCATCTTTCCAGCATTAGAGCCCTCTGCAGGAGTCAAGTCTTTTGCACAATGTGTCTGAAGTAAGATAATTTCAGTTTGATTGCTTTGCTTTCTTGGCCATCCACGGTATTCTCAGGAGTTTTGAGTCCAAAGGCATCAATGTTTCTCCTATCTTGCTTCCTTTACTTCTGTACAGTGTCCCAGGAAATACTATCTCTTGCATGATTCTGATTTTGTAGGTATAGACACATCACAGCATTTGATAATCTTTTCCAAGAATATCACAACACTGCTTGTAAAAACTTAACTATCTTGGACAAACTTGGCCTGCTGATTCTCTGAGACTCATTACAGTAGTCTCAATACAGTATAGAAACCCCAAGGGTAGAGAGACTATGTAACCAGTTTCATCACTTTTGAAAGTAGGGATGTTACCCCTGTTACTTTGTGGAATTTAAATAATTTACCAGGAGTTGAACCAACAGCTCCTTGCACTATCAATGATTGTTTCAAATGTGCTTTTCTGAAAGGCAACAGGATTTTCTTGGTTTTTTTCTCCTTGAAAACATTTTGCTTTTCATCCAAGAAGTTTCATCCACTTCAGTTCTTCTTCACTGAAGAAACTTCTCGGATGAGAAGCAAAAATATTTTCAAGAATGCCCCTCTCTAAGAAAGTCCAGTAGTCTTTTGGAAAATCATCTTTGGTAAAACCATGATCTGATCGAGAATCTCCATAGATATAAATGATTATGTACACCATCTTACCTATAGAAAGTCATGGCACTCAATGAAGGGATATAGGTAATCCTTGACTTATGACCATAATTGAGCCCAGAATTACACTGTAAAAAGCAATGCTGGTTATGTTTCTATGAGAGTAGTTGTTCTTTGTAACTTCATAATCTAGTCTAATGTCTGCAGGGTATTGCGTGTAGAGAGGGTGGAGTTCACTTAAAAAGCTAGTATGTTAGCAGATTAACCCACTCTCTGCACTGAAGTAGTGGTAACTGTCATCTGGAATAGCAATGCCTACATCCGTGATGGCGAATCTATGGCCTGTGTACAGAGGTGGCACGCAGAGCCCACTCTGTGGACACGCGAGCTGTCGCCTCAGCTCAGCTGCACCACGCATGTGCGTGTGCCTCTTGCCAGTCAGTTGATTTTCAGGTCTCTGCTGCGCATGCGTGGGGGGGGCATATGCGGGAGATGCATGCGCGGGTATGTGTGGAGAAGCGCATGGGAAGGCGGTGGACCCCCCACCGCAGTCCCTGTTTTGGGCCTAGTAGGCCTCCTTGCAGCCTCCTGGGAGCAAAAAGGGGGCACTTGGGGATGCGGCATGGCCCCCCTGCAGCCTGTTTTTGCTCCCAGGAGGCTGCAGGGAGGCCTACTAGGCCCAAAATGGGGTGAGGGGGTCGCATGCACATGCCCGGGGAGTGCAGGGGGAATGTGCGTATGCACGGGGGGGGGGGTTAAGCAGGAGCAGGTCGCGCACACATTGCATTATGGGTGCAGGCACGTAACGACAAAAAGGTTAGCCATCACTGGCCTACTTTATGCAAGTTTTGGTGGAAAGTATTGACTGACCTTTAATTCAAAGGGAGAGAACTGGTTATAAGCAGAAATAATGAAAATAACAACCGTGAGATTTGTTTTTGATTTTTTAATGTCAGTTAATAAAATATTTGTATAGAGCCCCAAAATTTCAAAATAGTGCAAAACATCTCACTATCATGCATCCATTGTTGGTAAAACCATTGCTCAATCCACTTCAGGTATGTATGTACAGAACAGACAACATGAAAACATATTCCAACATGTGTGCTACACAAATAGAATTAACTTCATTTTATTGTTTGGGGATTTTAAATTTATTCTGATCCATTTTGTTGTTAATTTCAACTACATGCCAAAGAGAAACAACTGAAGGATGAACCAGTTTGGGGGGAAGATGGAGGGAGATGCCTACCCTTGGCTTCTTGTCATCTCACTGTGCAGGATAGGGACAGTGTCAGATTTGTTTGTGCCAAAGTGTGCAAAGTGTGTTCTGGAGACAGAAATGGAAATTTTTGCTTTGCCTCCCCTGCAGTCTTAAGAGGATTTCAAGACAAGGCTTTTTTTTTATTGTGCGATTGTCCTGCCTTGTTCACAGAATTTTGCAGAAAATCCAGACAACTTTCATTTGTAACCTACACATTTTCTGCTTGTTGGTGCCCTCTTGCCCCAGAAAAAAATTTGTTAAGGAGGGAAGAGATGACATCACCTTGCCACATGTTTTGATTTGCTAGCCACAATAGCTATCTGCCTGGATGCAGTGGTTGCCTAAGCTTTCTCCCCTTTTAATTTTTTTCAAATGCAATTTATATGTCTGGTGGATTGTGCATATGTCTGTGTGTAAACATTCAACTCAAAATCCTGATACTTTGGTCCCAAGCAATTCATAAAAAAATTAAACATTTTTGAAAAAGAGGAGGGACAAATGGGGGAAAAAAAAGAGAGTTCTGACTAATAGAGGGAGGAGTTAAGCTTGGAAGTAAGTTTGTGCAGTGTTTGGAAGAGGTGACAATGAGGTTTCTGGAGAGGGGATGTATCTTTCCTCTAGGTTTAGGTGGATATCACTGTCTTTATTTCAGAGCATTCTTGAATGTTCTCTAATGTAGCAATGACAGCCCACTACATGTCCAAAGATTCCTTGGAAATCTTTCAATTTCCAACTGTCGGAGAGACCAAAGACCATAGGTGGAATACCTACTTTATATGCAGAAGATCCCAGTTGCCATTCTTTTAACAGGATCCCGTGGGATGAGCTGCCAATCAGGTGCAAATAAGTAAGGGCAGAATGAAAAAAAGAATCTGCCTCATGTAAGGCACCTTTCTAGGAAGCCAAGATAGTTATCAGGTTGATCTTATTCTAACTGGTTTAGAGCTGCCCAACCGGTAAGAGTTGATCCCATATTCAGTAGCAAACAAGGAAGGAGAACAATGAGCTTCATTTCAGTGGCAGAGGAGCAAACTGGAGGGGGGGGGGGGGGGGGGAAGTTAAGCAAGGAACTGGCAAGTGACACCAATTGATGGGCTGGGTGATCAAATCAATCCATAGATCTGTAGGGCCATAGAAACATATGGACAGAACTGACCAAGCTGTTAGAACTGATGCAGCTTTCAGAAGGGCAGCCCTCTATAGATGTGACATCAATTAGGAGATCGAGGGCAGTCATGATGATTGGTTAACCCTTCCAAAAGCTGGGCCATCCTCAGCAACTCCATAAACCAGGGGTCTCCAACCTTGGCAACTTTAAGACTTGTGGACTTCAACTCCCAGAATTCTGAGAGTTGAAGTCCACAAGTCTAGTTGCCAACGTTGGAGACCCCTGCCTAAACAACTGCCTTCTTACAGAACATTGTTTCTTTGGACCTCATACTCTCCCCCCCCCCCCAAATATCTCCTCTCTTTAATGTTCTGCCTTCATCTCTCTCCTGGAAGCTCTTGAACTTTGAATTCTTTCCAAAATTACATACTGTGGTCCCACACCTACAAGGTCCTACTTGAGTATTACCTTCTTACAGGTACTGAAACAAATACTGCATGGACATTCCACATTCACATCTCTCTCTCTCATTCCCACTACATTCACAAGAATAAACTAACTTAGGTGTGTTATGTGAATAGAGCCAGTAATTATGACACACTGGAAAAGGAGCCAGGGTCAATCCCATTGATCAAATGCTCCTTTCCTTGAGTAACATAAGATTTCTTGAGTCAGCACACATGCTCCATGCTGTTGTTACCAAGTTTTCAGAAAGGTTGCCTACCAATTGCCCTTGGCTGGATTTTTCCACCTACTCTGGCATTCTGAATTACCTGGTTTTATTTCCACATGGAAATAAAATTGGGTATGTAGATATGTCCATGTTTGCACTTCTAAGGTTCTTGACATTCTTATCACAATTTTCAGTCTTTTATCTGTCCACTGTTCTCCCATGCATTACTTTTGTATGTTCATGTGTTAACAAACACCTCAAAAAGAAGTCAATCATGAGATAATCATGACGGTAGCAAGAGTGCAATATGGTGTTTTTACCAATGCTCAGAGAAGATGTTCATGAACATTGATAAAACCTCACCCGGTATTGCGATGCAGTAAAGATTTGAGGGTGGGGCAGAGTTTCAATGCATATACAAATAGTAACTCAAGTGTTTGTATTTGTGCGTGAGACAGGGAAAAATGACGCAGTGGAACTGTACAACTGTAGCAAAGCGCATGCTTCACTTCTGAAATTAAATCTAGAACTTCTTAATGTGGAACTGAAGGAAAATGAAAACGAAAAAATATATATCCTAGAAAATAGAACAGAAAAAAAGAGGCCATAGCCCTTCAGATGATGGACTACATTCCTAATATTATCTGATTGCTGGGCTTCCTTGAAGGCCACAGCAACAAAAGAGTTTCATCCCAATATCCCAAGATGGTGAAATGCCTAGCTGCCGTGCTCTAGTCCAGCCTTACCTCAGTGGGCTGATAATTGTGAATTGTTTGGGTGGAACTTCAGATCAGCCTTTGGGACGCTGCTAATCTTGATGCAACTAGAATTCCCTGCTAGAATTGCAGGGAAGATTCTGATGGTATTTCTTTAGCCCTGTTGAAATAGGGTGAAGACAAAGAAAGCTACCTTTCCCAGTATTATATATTTGTAATTTATCCTGATTTCCACTTGGCACAGAGATTTTGATTTTATTTTCAGTTGGCTGCTAGTTCAATCCCCAGCATTTTCAGTTCACAAATTAGGCAGCATATAGTGGGAAATACTCTTCTATGATTGAGACCTCAGCAATGTTTCTCAACTTTGGCAACTTTAAGATGGGTCAAATTCAACTCCCAAAATTCCCCAGCCCGGCATGCCAGCTGGGGAATTGTGGGATTTGAAGTCCAGTCATCTTACTAAGGCTGAAAAAGGTAGCAGCTGCCAATCCATGCTGGAAATGCTGGGTTGGTTGACAAATACCCTGATTAAATGGAAGGCAGCTTCTGATGCTTCTCAGGCAAAAATGTGCCAGGAAAGAGGGGATAGCAGGAGCTTATGTCGAAATGCATTTAGCAGCATCTTTGATTTTTGTTAGGATCCTTTCCAGGAACAAACTCTTTGCTCTCTCACCTCTCTCTGCTTCATGGGGGGATTTGGCAATGCACATGTATTTGAGAAGGTATGCGTGATGTGTGATCCTTGGCAGCAGGAGCAAACCTCCCAAATAAAAGAGTGAGGAGCAGGAAGGGCTAGGGTGAGGGGCAGAAAGGACAGCTCCGAAAACTCTATGGCTTTGACATGGCTGTATAAAAGAGGGAAGGGACCAGGAAGAGAAGGGAAGGTAATTCTAGCAGACTGTAGAAGGGAACAAGGGGGAGGGGGAAGTCAGGGGGAGGCAGATTGGTCTTAGCTGCTGCTGCCCTCCTCGGCTGAGCGCGTATCTGACTTCAGTTTGACAAACTCCTTGGCCACCTCATCATTGTTTCTCTGCGAGAGGATGCGCAGCACCGTTAGGCCCGTGTCATCCATGTGAATGCGCCGGCCCAGCGGCAGCCAGCAAGCACAGCTGCCCCGCTGCACGATGTCCTTCAGCTGCAGGATGGCGATGCCCACCGTCCGATCTTCCCGTGCAAAGCAGTAGTCTTTGACGCAGACTTGCAGCTCGTAGCATTCTGGGCCTGTCTCAGTGCCAAGGGTGCTGGAAGAGGAAGTGGAGAGGGAAAGCCAGGAAAATATAAGGCCCTTCGCAACTGAAAATCCTGGCCTGCGCCTTATGAAAAAGACATGGGTTGAAATCTAGAGGCCACATTAACTCAGGGCTCTCCTTGGCCCACTATGCTGACCCCCATTTTGCTCTCATGTTGCCAGCTAGTTTCCAGACTGTTTACCCATAAACTTTGACTAGAGGAAACTGTCTCTACCTGCCTCTCTATGTCCTTCTCCCTTGCCCTGGTCTGTTTTTTGTGCATGCTTTTGGAAATTGACACTGTTGATTCTTACAGGTATTGACTCAGAGATCCTGATGATGCAGATTGTTAACTGATCAGTGCCTCAGATTGCTGCACTGTGATACACCATTAGGTAATGTATCTAAGTACTTGATTCTCTATCCATGCTGTATATATATACAGCCAGACCTTGCGTTGCGATGCAACATTCAACAGTATGGATGCAAGCTGCAATGTTGCCTCTTGCAATTTTATTTCCTTATGCCAAGGCTGCAAATGCATCTTCCTCACAGAGCCTGGAATTGTGCTTCCACCCCCCCCCCCCAGTTTCCTTTTGTGTGCAGGTGCGCCTTTGCTGCTTGATATCATGTATTTTCGTTCTGCAACGGCACGTTCCAGATTACCAAGTTTCTAGTTTCACATTAACAGCTTGTAAATGCACCTGCCATGTAGAGATTAGCCCATAGCAAGTACAGGTAGTCCTCGAGTTACATTTAGAGACCGTTCAAAGTTACAATGGGACTTTAAAGAAATGACTTGCAACCAGTCTCCGTGCTTATTGTCACCTCAGCATCCCCATGGTCACATGATCAAAATTCAGGCACTTAGCAAGGCAATTGAGTGTATTTTATGATGGTTGCAGGGTCCTGGGATCATGTGATAGCCATTTGTGATATTCCCAGCCAGTTTTCAACAAGCAAAGTCAATGGGGGAAGCTGAATTTGCTGAACCACAGCAGTATTCACTTAATAATTACAGTAATTCGTTAATAAATGTGGCAAAAGGAATAAAAGGCATGGCTCACTTAACAATGGAAATTATAGTTCCAGTTGTGACTCTAAGTCGAGGAGTATCTTTTCTTTTACAGCACATCTTTAATAGCACTTATATACTGCTTCACGGTGCTTTACAGCCCTCTCTAAGCGGTTTAGAGAGTCAGCCAATTGTCCCCAACAGATTGTCCTCATTTTACCCACTTCAGAAGGATGAAAGGCTGAGTCAACCTTGAGCCTGGTGAGATTCGAACTGCCAAATTGCAGGCTGCCAGCAGTCTTCAGAAGTAGCCTGCAGTACTGCATTCTAGCCACTGCGCCACCGCGGCTCAATACTCTGCATGACTGTAATAAAGGGGTCCTTAACTTTTTAAACAGTGGGCCAATTCACAGTCCCGCAGACTGTTGAGGGCCGGACCGGCTGGGTGGGCATGGCTAGGTGGTCATGTGACTGGGTGGGCGTGGGCAATTTAGCAATCCATTTTGCCAATTTAGCAGTCCATTAAACAATACACACAAATTAATTTTTAATTTGTTTTGCTCCTTGGGGGTGTTTTACTTGCTTTTGTTTACATGTTGCTCTTTTGGTTGACTTTTCTTTTTACTAGATCGTTTTTTAAGATGTAATGCTTCAGTTTGAAGGGGAAGCTTTCCTAGTAGATATGTGATCTCGGGAAATGATGCAGGTGTTTTAATGAGACGGTGACAAAGCCCCTGTCAGTGTCAAATCTGATTCAAGATAGATCCGGGGCTGACAGCTCCCTTTTCAGATCCAATTCAAGGCATCACTCTGTCCTAATAGTCCATTTTGCTCTTTCCTAGCAACAGGACTATAGACATTAATTGCAGGAGAATGAAATTACTGTACTGGATAATTGTCCCTTTTCTTTACCATGTCCCTTCCTTGCCAATAGAATTCTCAGGCCAGAGCAAATTTTGCAAAGAAAAAAACAGTGTTGCCTGTATTGAAGACAGGAAAATCAGAAACACTCACAACTGGATGCTCTCATTGTATTTGGGGGACCAGCTATTGTTCTTGGACTTGGTAGCAAATTTCCTTTTCTTGTCACTGAGATGTGGCCCAATGATGTTGACTTCAATGAAAGGCCGGAAGATGCCCGATGTTTGCCACTTGAGATCATTGGCAGCCACCACTAAGGCAGAAAGGAAAGAGAGGAGAAATGAGTGTGGTTTGACCTTAACTGCAAAGGAAATAATGTGGCATTTATTAGAGCAGAAGAAGTGTGGAACTGACAATCTGTAATAGTCTGGATTTTCTAAACTACAATTGGCTATGCATCTAATACAGTGGTGGGATTCAAACTTTTTTACTACCAGTTCTGTGGGTGTGGCTTGATGGGTGTGGCATTGCTTGGTGGGCGTGGCAGGAGAAGGTTACTGCAAAATCCCATTCCCTTCCCATCCCACTAACCTGCTTTCCAGCTCCGTTCTCCTGTGCAGGGCAACGAAAGAAGACCCAGCCAATCAGCTGGGACTTGGGAGGCAGAGAATAGATGGAGGCAGGGCCAGTCAGAGGTGGTATTTGCCAATTCTCCAAACTATTCAAAATTTCTGCTACCAGTTCTCCAGAATTGGTCAGAACCTGCTGAATACCACCTCTGATCTAATACCTTGACCTTTGTTAATTCAGCTGTTTTTAGAGAGTTAATATCGCCTAAATCCTAAATAGTGCATGCCACTTGCATTATTCAAAAAGTTTCATATGTATCTAGCGATATAAACATCTTTATGACAGCTCTGTATGATAAACCAATTTCTCTTATGCTCACTTAAGACATATATATTTTTCCATTTGCCTTTGTTTTTTTTCCATATCTACACAATAAATGTTCACAAAGACAAATGTGTGTGTTTGGATGCAATCACAGGCAAAATAGAGATTGCAAGCACAAAAGGAGCAGAAGAACAAAATGGCTATTCACCCATCTTTTTGACTCTGGATAGTATATATTTCTAATCCCTCCCCTCCCCAGTAGAAATGAACCCTGCAATATAAACCAATTGAATAATCCAGATCGTTAATGCATCAATGTAGGACAGTAATGTGCTGCCTTCCCTAATAACCAATAACAAATTCATATAGCCCTGACAAACTGAGGTTCTATGTATTTTTGTTGTAGCTAAAAAGTTATACTTTATGGCATTTTGGATAACCTTTTGTCTGAAATGGTATAGGGTTTCCTGCCTAAGCAGGGGGTTGGACTAGAAGATTTCTAAGGTCACTTCCAGCTCTGCTATTCTATTCTATTCTATTCTCTTTTCCTATTTGTCATCATCTATATATGAACTTTTCAATAGTGTCCATTTTTTAAGCCACCCCAACCTGAAGACTCTGGGCAGTGTGGATAAAAGTAAAATGTCAGAATAATAATAAGCCAGCAGATGTGACTCCCAAAAATGAAAAGAAAGGTAGAATAAGATTTATTCAGAATGCACTGGTTCTAGAAGCCCCAGGTAGTGTAGCTTTCTGCCACTTTGGGATTCACTGGTCTCCTGGTGATCATCACTGACCTTTGACCGTTACTTTGTGTTCGCTGGTGCCAGGATGGGTGATAAGCTCAACATGGACGGAGACTTCTCCCACAGGGTCGTCTACTCCAGAGCCTGTGTGGCAAAAGGAGGAGGGCAGGAAGTCCCAGAGTGGCCAGACAAGAAAAGAGCAGAAGAGATGACCGTTAGTCTTTGCCAGACCAGGCGCCCTGTCCATCAACACCATGTAGGAATTCAGAGCTGCTGATTCTCTTGGAGTGGTTCTCCTTTACAGGCACCTCTGGCTTTGGGTCTCTTTACAATGAGCCCTTCCCTCTACTAGATTGATCAAGTTAAGGCTTCCCCTCTCACAATTTTTTTTTAAAATGCCATAATAATATCCCAAAATCTACTGTATCTGTCTATCTGTTTTTTCTTCCTAGTATTTTATTGCAAGTGTAGATTCTGCTGGGTTTTTTTCCAGATCAACAGAATGATGATACTGAACATTAGCTGTGGCAGAAACTGACCACCTGACTTACCACCCAAGCCTGATATTGTGGGCTGAGAAAGCGTGAGTAGCTCAGTATCACCCAGCCTGCTTTCATGACTAAGGCAATCTCCTGGTTTCCATCCATCCATCCACTCACCCACCCATCCTCCCATACACCAGCCAGCCAGCCAATCAACCAACCAACCAACCAGTCAACCAACCAACCAATCAACCAACCAACCAACCAGTCAACCAACCAACCAACCATTAAGCACCCCCAATTCTGAGCTACAAATATTCTCTATCTTTCTGTCTGTTTGCCTGTCTGCCTGAGTATCTGTCTAACTGTCTGTCTGTCTGTCTGTCTGTCTATCTATCTATCTATCTATCTATCTATCTATCTATCTATCTATCTATCTATC
>NW_020769318.1:20689312-20703185 GCF_900518735.1 Pseudonaja textilis
ATCTATCTATCTATCTATCCATTCTATCTTTTTCTCCCTCTCTCCTTCTCCCCCCCCTACTCTTTCTTCATCGTTATATACTGTATATGGCCCCAAATCTTAGTAGACTCTAAGTGTTTTGCTTCTGGTCCATGAACCAAACAACAGCATCGACCTTACTTTTCCATCACAGTCAGCAGGACCTTCCCCTTTGCAGTTGTTCTACCCCCACCCACCCCCAGCTCCAGCCCCACCCACCCCAGAAGCAGGAGATCAGCTCCTTGTTCAAACAGGCTTCCTCCACAAAGGAGCTTCACATGCAGCAAAGGCCAAAAGGAAAGGCAGGAAAAGTGCGTGGAAAGTGTCAGTCTGCACAGGCGCACAGGGCCAGCGGTGTGGTTAAATAGCATGGACAAGGTTTCAATCCAAGGTGGGAGCAGCAGTGTCAGAGGGGAGGGGGAAAGGAGAACTGGTGGCAGCAGGGCAGCCACAGAGTTGGGAAAAGGGAGAGCAGAGAGGGTTCCTGCAGTTTTCCCAGGGGTCAAGACCCTCAGGAAAGGGGGCTAAGGCTGCGGATCTCAGAGTGAGGGAGAAACGTGGCATCTCATCTCCCCTTCCAAAGTGGAAGTTTTCCTCCTTCCAAAATAGATTCTGTGATTAAAAAAAATAGTTGTAACACCCAAACGGTAGGTAGTTTTTGGATGATGCTGGCCTGTTCTAGCACACATAGAGATGGAAGATCATAGGTCCTCCATGGGCATTTATGCTTTCTTGCTTGACTATTCTGGGGCAGCAATTTCCACTGTTGAATAGCATATACTATCAGGAAGTTCCTAACCATAACCAAAATGATTTGCTCTGTGAATGTGTGTGTGTGTGTGTGTGTGAACGTGAACACACAATCTGTTTTTAAGTCAGTCCTGGGCTCAAGAGTCAGAAAACTCTTATTTTATAGAGCTCATTGAGAACTGCAAGATAGGGAAAGGGGCAATAATCTTGTGCTTTGATTTGTCCTTAAAGTCCTCAGATCTGTAGCGATAAACGACTTCGGTGCATGGAGATTCTCTTTGATAATGAATATAGCTAATGTAGGGATTAGCTCACATGCTAGGCATAGTTCTCACTCTTCTTAAGTCTTCACATATTTCAAGACTGCTGGCAGCTCCCATTTTAGTCTTTTGTTCTCTGACTAAATACTTCTAAGTGTTGGGAGTCTACTGTAGTATGATCACTATCCTTTCAATTCATTTGTAATGATCTTTTTTATTTGTAATGTTCCTTTTTCATTGACAATGTTCTTTTTGCGTTTGTAATTTTATTTTGCATTGTGTTTATTTTATTGGATTTGACTACAGATGTTGGCAGAATAGGGAGATTACTTTAAATCTGGTTCTTAAAGTTGATCTAAATGCATTTTGAACAACGATAGAAATCATGAAATGAAGAGGAGGGGCAAACAATAGACAGGCTTTGGTAGTTGCCTAGATCCGCAGCTTTTGCCCCCTGCATGCTTAAGGTATTTAAAAACCCATGCCTTCTGTCGCCAATAAAAGATTTTTAAAAACCACATACATACAAATCCCCCCTCCCCCTCCCAATTCCTATTATCACATGCTCAGACTCACTGGATCCGCAAGGCTTAAAGCCAACAGGTCATTTCCATGTGCTAAAGGCAGGCAGGGGGATGGGCAAACTGGTGGAGCAAACCCTCAATGTCCCCTTCTTCGCCCCACCCTCCTCCTCCTCCCCCACTACCACCCACAATGTGCTTGCAGACGGGTATCATTCTGATGCATTTGGTGCACTTGCAAAAAGAGGCTCAGCCCAAGGGTACCAACACTTGGAACAGGGCTAGTTCAGAACATCCCTTGTTGGAAGAGAACATGGGCTTGGATTTGGCTGTAAGGCTGCCCCCCCTCCATTTCTCTTCCAGATCTCCACCGGGATGGCATCCTGTGCTTCTGACTAGCCTTGACCAGTGTGGTGGAATGAGGGGTGCATTTGAGGATGGGAAGGAGTGTCAGGACAATGGTATGACACGTACCCTTCTCAGGATAGGTTTCTTCACTAAGAGTAAATCTAATCCCTTTTCCACCATGGACTAGTAATGAGAAAAGGAAGGAAGGAAGGAAGGAAATTATACAATATTGGAAGGAAAAGGAGAAGGAGAAGGAGGGAGAAGATGGTGATTGGAAGAACAAGGACAAAAATGTGCAGGAGGACAAGAGAAAGTTGGAAGGGAGGAATGAAAATGGGCAGATGGTGGAGAGAAAAAGAAAAGAAAGATCAGCCCACACATCTGCTTTAGAAGGCAACTGGAGAAACAAAAGGCAGGTTAGGGCAAATGCCAACTTGAACGCTAAAGAAGAAGGCAGAGAAAGGCTAAACCGGAGTTATTTAGTTATTGCACTAAATTCATTAGCCACTTCAATCTCCAAAGCAACTTTAGGCTAAACTAAATTTTTCTGAACTTTGGCAATTTTAAGACTTCCCAGGCTGGCTGGGGAATTGTGGGAGTTGAAGTCCACATGTCTTAAAGTTGCCAAAGTTCAGAAATAGTGGGCTGAACTAATGTCCAAGATGCTGAAACCTGTGGCAACCCTAAAAAAAAACAACACCTTCTTTCTGGTTAAGCCAAAGATCCCATTTCTCCCCTGAAGCAGCAGTCAGTCAGCAATCTTCTTCTGCACAGGCCAGAGGCCATGTTGTCGCCACTGCCACTATTTTGCGGGGATGCATCGCTGCACCAAGGCAGCTAGTGAAGCTATCGCCAAAAATGTTGGTCTGAGAGGTAATGACAGTTTTCTCCTTCTCTCTCACGGGCAGGCTGAATATATTTCTTTTTAGGACCCTGGGCTGGATGATTTGGGGTGGCAGGTCACATCCAGCCCAAGAGCTATAGGCAGCCGACCTCTGCCCTAAAGGGATGTTTTCATTTCCTGCAGAAGCAAATCAGGTGCTTCCTAGCAGCATACGAAGCATGAGGCCACCAGTCCCTCATCTTGGCTGTCCAAAAGATGGAGGAATAGCTGTGTCAGCGTTCTGAGTAGCGCACCCATTGAAAGCAGAACTCTGAGGCAGGTGGATTCCTCTAAGAACATGTTTATTGGATACATCATATCAGCACAGCCGGTGAAAACCAACTCTAAAAGTTCCAGTGATTTTTACCTCATTAAAAGATTAACACTCCCCCCCGCCCAAGTGTCATCGGTCACATTGTCCAATGAATATGGCTGTCAGGCTCTGCTCCTCCTTCACCAGCCACCTGTTATGATGGCCTTGGTTCCCATAGGAAAACTTTTTATTTTGACTGTAAGCTGGACTATCTACTTCCCTTCCCCGCTTCTTCCTCAGGCATCGTGGCAACAGTGAAGCAGGACACAATGGCTTCAGCCAGGTTCACTTCAGAGTTGACAAGCTCCTGAAATATCCTAATAAGTAGATATCAATAGGCTTGTCTTCCCCATTAGAATATACACTGTACAGTCTGCTTCAAAACAATAGCAGAAGCCTTAATGGGAAGCTCCTAAGCAAATCTATGATTTTCCTTAAAGTTTTCTCATTCAGCAGAGTGAGTGTGACTCAGGTGAATTGCTCCTGAATGTGGAGGTCCCGTTTAGCCACATCAAGAACCCAAGAAGGACTCTTCAAGATCTAAATACCCCAATCTTTAGTCTTCTTGGAAAAGTCAGCGGCCTTAAGCAATTCCTATCCCCCTTAACCTCACCCCCAGTTTCTTAGCAAGCGTACGTGGACTGCTGTGGGAAGCTTACCCTGATTGGACTGGGTCTGGACGAAGGTTTTGATGAGCAAGTCTGTGGCTTGTGTGTAGAGTGAGAGGGCGTAGCGCAGGGATTGCAGATCTGGGCTTTTCTCCAAGAAGGTTTTTTTAAGACCAACTCCTCCTGCATGGAAGTATTGCTGCAGATGGGGAAAAAAAGAGGGATGGGAAAAGCAGGAAATCCAGCTGAAGTACCCACCCTGTATGTTCAAGACTCTCAACCATTGGTTATAATTGGACTGGAAACTAGGAGTGCTTTTGAAAGTGAAGGAAGGGGGGATAGTTCAATTTTCACGGTTCACTTTCCATATTGCGGTCATATTGGCCTATAATGGTCTGGTTACAGGTAATCCTTGACATACCACCATTTGTTTAGTGACCATTCAAAGTTACACCACCACTGAAAAAGTGATTTGTGATCATTTTTTCTCACTTACGACCATTTGCGGCACCCTCCATGGTCTCCTGGTCAAAATTTGTATAGCAACTGGCATATATTTACAACCGTTTTCAATGTCCTGGGATCATGGTATCACCTTTTGCGATCCTCTGACAAGCAAAGTCAATGGTGAAGTCAGATTCACTTAACAACCATGTTACTAACTTAAGAACTGCAGTAATTCACTTAACAATTGTGGTAAAATGAACCAAAACTTACAACTGTCTTGTTAAGCTACAGAAATTTTGGGCTCAACTGCAAGTCGTAAGACAAGGACTACCTGTACTGAATCAACTCTTTTCTGGTTTGCATAAAGCACTGTAGTATATAAATAAATCAAACTGGCTGGATTTAGGCAATGGCCAGTGTTACATACAAGTTAACCATGGTTAATCCTATTTAGACCTGTGTAAATTTAACGGTAAGATCTTCGATTCTTCTCTAGCCATGATGCCAGTTTACCTCATTTCCACTCATTTCCATCATAGTAAACATCTATGAAATGACTGGGTATCAGTGACATTATCCTACTTTATAGTCCCAAGACAGCTAATATTGGATCCAAGGTGATGGTTTCCTCAAGGCCATTCAACTAGTAGCAATTTGAATCTGGAATTTCCCAATGGTCTATCCACCATACTATATTGATTCTAAAATGACAAATACTGAAAAATGGGAATTCCAATTAAACCCATACATCCCCACTGAAATTCAGCTTGTTCTAAGAATCTGAAACAGTCTTTCTCAAGCTTAGGAATTTTAAGATGGGTGGACTTCAACTGCCAGAATTCCTAGCTTGTTCCCAAGCTTGAGAAACCCTGATCTAGAATTTAGCTGGGATGA
Organism: Pseudonaja textilis; assembly: GCF_900518735.1. Next base: position 20,694,355 of record NW_020769318.1, read on the forward strand.
AGGGTGGGGAGAATACAGAATTATTTACCTTGATAGTATCCAGAGCAAGTTCCACCACAGCACACTGTTTGGGTGTCAAACTCTTAGCTTCCTCACGTACCATATGATCCTGGCAGGAAGAAGCCATGATGTGTAATAACTGTCTGCACAAGATACCCATAACTTCTGTTTTCTATACATCTCTAACCATGAGCCACCTTATATATTCATTCTGAGGTTGCATTTGGAAATCTAGACCCTCAAGAAGAGCATTTGGATGATTTGAATGAGAAAGGAAGACTGATCATGTTGTTTGGACACCCTTCCAAATTCAATTCCTTGTTGGCTACCTTTCTTCTCAGCATCATTCTCTAAAGGAGGGGGAAAATACTGTGGCAAACAGGGACAAAAAGATAAATTTCCTCCTAAAAATAATAATTTCTCTCTGCCCAAGAAAAATGAAACACATTAGGATTTGCTCTTCTTTTCTTCCCCAACCCTTAAATTTGAATTTAACAGCTCAATAATATTCTCTGTTGTAAGATTAATTTTTATTTATTTACATTCCACCTTTATTATTTTTATAAATAACTCAAGGTGGCAAACATACCCAACACGTGCTTTCTTCCTCCCATTTTCCTCACAGTAGTAACCCTGTGAGGTGGTTGGACTGAAAGAGAGTGACTGGCTCAAAGTCACCCAATCAGCTTTCATGCCTAAGATAGGACTAGAATTCACAGTCTCGTGGTAATTGGCCCAAAGTCAGCCAGTGGTCTTTCAGGGCTAAGACAGGATTTGAACTCATGGTCTGTTGCTTTATAGCATGATGCTTTAACAACTAGACCAAACCTGCTCATGAATACAGAAGGTGGGTTGATTTATTGATGAAATTAATAGAACATAGAACAACAGGACTGGAATGGACCCCCAGAAGTATTCTAGTCTAACCCCCTGTGTAAGGGAGGAAACCTTAAACCATCCTGGTCAAATGGTTACCCAGTCTATTTTTGAAAACCTCCAGTGATGGAGCACTCACCACTGCAGAAGGCAAGTTATTCCACTGATTAATTAATTAATTGATTGTTTAATTGTTCATGCAACAAGCTAACCCTTGGTTTATTGAAGTAATCTGGTGTACTGAGTTTCCACAATGATCCTACATGAATACACTGACTTAATTTATGCAACACAAGGTGTCACAAACCTCAAAACAACATTTTGACTTAATAGGTTGCTTGACCTCATGCACTATCTCAGAGTCTGTAATGTATAGCCCAGTGTTTCTTAACCTTGGCAGCTTTAAGATGGGTGGATAGTTGGGTTCTTAGCATTTCTATGATGTAATTGTCCCCTTTCAATATGCTAGTAGCACAGAAGTTGGTCTTCTGTCTGACTGACTCTGACTTTGCTAAGGAACAACATAGGGCACTGCTAATCTTTCCTTGCATTGCTTACCTTCAGTTTTGAAAGCTGCCCTAATTCCTTGGCTGCATTGAAGATCATCTGTGTACCCTGAAGAGCAGGAGGAATGAAAAGAAGAAAGGATATATAATAAAGAGAAGGAGGCAATTGCATACCCACTAATATCACATGGAAGCAGAGATACCTCTTCATAATTTAGGGTAAGAAAATCAAGTGACCTTCTATTCAGGGAAGCTTGTTTTCTCAAAAATTCACAGGAATGCCATTATAATAAACTGTATATTTGATTTATTCTGCCACACATGGGATTTATATTATGGCTTCTTGGTAAGGGACTGTCCAGTCAGTTACAGGGTACTGTAGATAAGTTGTGTCACCTAAGGATTTAATGGTCCTATGATCATTTGGGCTACTGGTAGCAAATTTTTAGATTTTTTTTCTCTTTGGATAGTCGCTTTGTCTCTGAATAATCTACTTTAAGTTCCAAGAAGAATATTACTTATTTGTAAACCTAACAAAGATAATTAGATATGTAAATACATACCTTCCAGTTTTCAGAAAACCTGTTGTTCCTTTTATTAGGTCTTCATAGTCTTTAAAGAACATTTAAAATGAAAATGCAGATTCCTTAACATAACATTTCCTGACTTAACATTATTCACAATTTTTACCTGAGTGGAAAAAAAAGAAACCTCTGAACTTCTCTTTCTGAATTAAAATGTCTTTGATTTTAATCTTATGACATCAAATCAAAGTTCCTGTTCATGATCTTCTAGAACATAGTGTCCTTATTTTCTTTCACAAAATGTAAGAAAATCCTGTTAGACTACATAAAGAGATATGGTGGATGTGGTTAATTAGGCAAGGACATTTGTGAACATTATTTAACCCAACTACATGGCACCTCCCAGATTTATTAGGTCTATGTTTCAGAATTTCCAAGCTAATATTCCTCTAGCTACCAATGTTGGAAAGTCCATTTAGAAGTTGCATGGGAGGGAAGAAGGTTTAACTTCTATTATTGATCTTATTCAGTACCTAGACAGCACTCCATAAAGTGTAAGGTGAGCAGGTACCATGATTACTGCAGAACAGTGTTTCTCAGCTTCAACAACTTTAAGAGGTGTAGACTTCAGCTCCCAGATTTCCTTAGCCGCATGAGATGCAGAAACACTGCTGTAGAACAGGGGTGTCAAACTCGCATCCCGTGGGCCAGATACATCATGTGTTGGCCCCGCCGCTGCCCGGTGTAGTGAAGGGGGAAAAAGTCCAGATTTTCTCTCTCTCTCTCTCACTCTCTCTCTCTCTCTCTCTCTCTCTCTCTCTCTCTCTCTCTCTCTCTCACACACACACACACACACACACACAGTGTATCCTAATACCATCCACTGAAGAGTTCTTAAACCACATAAATGTGAAATTTCTGACCTTCTAAAAAAGGTACCTAATATGTCCCTCACATTCACCTCACTGGGAGTTATCCAATGTGGCCCCTGTTTTTAAACAGGGAAATGGATGAAATAATTGGCTGATCGCTGTAATGCCTGTGATGGGCAAACTGGTAGAAATGGTAATAAAAGAAAAAAAGAATTAAGCCCACAGAGGAACAAACTGCATGGATTCTATAAAGGCAAATCCTATTTCATCAATTTTCTTAGAGAGCATCAACAGCCATGTGGATTAAGGTGACAATCCTGCCCCACAGCAATCACTGCTACACATTATTCAGTAATGGAACAATTCTGATATGATACAAACAAGTTCTGATCTTTCCTCACATGATTATGACAAATCTTTAGGGTTTTTTCTTCTTCTTTGTAAACCATTTACTGGCTACATGTAGAATTCATACTAATACGGTCTACAATTAATATAAATGTATAGAATAGTCCTGACTCCTACCTTGAATAAATTTCCAAGAAAGATCCCAAACCTTGAATAACATAAATGACATCCTCCTCCTCCATATATATTCAATTCCTTACAGATGTAACAGTAGCAATAATGCCATGCATAACTTCATGAAGTCAGCCTGTTTGCACTGATAAAATATGCTGTTGTGGTTTGCCGGCAGCTGGTACAGACTGCAGAGGTATCGGATAATGAGGACGAAAGGGAACCAGTCAGAGAGTCTGGAGAGGATTTGGATGAGGGTCCTGCATCTGATGCAGAGATGGAGTCAGGACTATCTGAGAGTGGGGTGTGGCAGAGCCTTCAGAGTCTGGCAGCAGCGAGGCAGAGGACTCAGGGGAGCCTGTTCCCAGTGAGCGCGTGCACAGAGCTGCTAGAAGGCAAGAGCAGCTGAAGCAGAAGGGGTGATTAGGGAGTAAGGCTGGGAGGTGATTGTCCCTCCCATAAGGGATAAAAGTCAGATCTCAAAGATGAAAAGCTTTGCAGGAAGCAAAGCAGTTCAGTAATTTCCAAGTACTTCTTGAAGCTCTGTACTCTGGTTGTTTTTTTCTGGGTTTGGGGGTTGGTTTATGTTAGCCTTAATTGGACTTCTGTTTTTTTGCAGCATTCTACAGCCCTGAAAAGCATGCTTTTATCTGGAGGAACTATGCATAATTAGTTTTGGCTGGGAATGCAAGTAATTCCCAGCGTTGCATTAAAATAGGTTTTACTCTTAAAATCAGTTTGTGTTTTATTAAATTTTATGAAGCCTGGGTCAGAACATATGCATACATTCTGCTGTCAATCACAAAATGCCTAGTGGAGCCATAATTTATAAATCCAGATTTCCTAATAAGAGATTCTCAATACTGCATCTTGTGGGTTTGTTGATAAGTGGCTATTCAGGTTGTGTTTTGAATCATTGCCAGGCACAAAATCCAGCTCATGCCCCTTCACTATTTCAGAAGCCTCCCTCCCCCCGGAGCAGGAGTGGACAACTCACAGACTATGTGCAGACAACCAATTTACTCTGAAGTTCCAGAGCATCCCTGAATTGGACAGGACCAAATATTTTGTCCTGACATTTCTATGTTTTAGCAATGGGGGCATTAAAGAATAACCAAGCGCATTAAGCCAGAGCTCTCATATTTAGACTAAAGTTGAAATTTCTCTTTTCATTTTTTTTGGGGCGGGGCACTAATTAACTTTGGGTTTTCACTGCTCTGATGTAACAGTATTATTAGCTACACCACATCAGAGATCAAATTAAATGTATTGGAGATAAAAGGATGCCTTTTGGCTTCTTCTGATGCCCGTTCTTTTAAGTTTACCCAGCTTTATTCCAGAAACAATTATGCAAACACAACATCATTCTATTTGGCCAACAAACAAGCCTTAGAGACTGACCCAAGGTTATATGTTTCTCCCTACCTACAAACGTTGTTCATTTCACTCTCAAAATAGGCAAGTACAGTCAGTTTCAGCTACTTTCTAACTTGTAAAAGTTCTCACAGCATTCTGCATCTGGTTCCAAGCTGAGATGATTGAGATTACAGAACTATTCCAGATTTTTACCTCATAAAAACCAACCTCATAAAAGGATCCTGTGATGCTGCAGGTAGGCAGTCTCCCTATTTCTTCCAGATTGCTCTGATAAAATTCAACAGCACTCTCAATTTCCATTTTTAAGAAAAACGGAATAGGAGGTAACTATTTCTGCTTGGTTTATGTCCTCTGTTTTTAACTGTACAATAAAAACCCTCCACTAACGCTAGAAGAAATGACTATTTTTACTGTATCAGCCTTGGTAAAACTTCAGCAATACCAATAGATTCCTTGCATTCCTGAGGCTGATTTTTTTAAAAACGTAGCTTCAGCTGAAGAAGCTTATTCTAACTGCTTTGTAATCTTTGATTGATGGAATAATAACAATTAGAACCACCACCACCATCAAAGAAATCCACATTATTTTCCTATTGGGTAAGGAAAGCTACAGTACTAGTTTCCCTTCAGTCTAGGCCTTTTCAGAGGCTTGGGGCTATATTCCTGTATGCCACAATTCTATCAACACGACTGTTTTTACACTCTTTATCTAGGTATTGACTGCATATATAAATACTACAGGAAAGGACTCTTGATACAACCAGGCCACATATTCCTCCCTATGATAATATAAAGAGGAAACCTTAACAATCAACAAAATAATATTTTATGCAATCCATAAAGCTCCTGTGGAAGCTCCTAACATCCTTTTACATTACAGCATCAGACCAACCCCATGTGTGGATGGGGCCAACTTGAAAGGGTGGGTAGGAGTTATATGTGTTTGGATCTTTGGAACAAAATGGTGCTTTTAGCTTACAATGGTTTAAACTAAAGCACCTATTTCATCCTTTACCTCTTGGCACTAGCCAGTTTGCCAGTTTTCTGAATATGGAGGTTTTAAAGAAAGAATTTGGATGAGTAATAATCTGACTTTTTGAAAAGATCAGTTTGAAATTTGAATTTGGACCCATTCTACTCCACACCCACCCACAAAATGACAACAGAATCCATTACATTCCACGAGGGTAGATTACTTTCATTTGAATCTATTAATCCTTCTCTTTTCCATTTGTTTCACAGACATCCAATATAATCAATCATTTTTCCATCCATCCGTCCATCTATCCATCCACTTTACAGCATACTCGTCAACATTTCAAGTTGCCATTTTTCATGGTGGTTGCTATGCAAGTCCCTATGTATTGACCCTCACCCCAGCTTTGGTCAATTGAAGCCTTCGGATAATGCATTTATTCTCAAGGACAGGAAGTATCCTTTTTTCTCCCAACTATGCACAAGACTTTTTAGAAGTCTTTTCAGCTGATGGCCAAGATGCAAACATTTTATATAGCAACACAGAGAGTCCCCACCCTTTTTGAAAAGTTTCATTTGCTTGCAACAGATTCTGCCCCATCTACTCAATCATTTCCCCACATATTTGGCTTTACATCTTTCATCCCTCCCACTCTGGCCCTATGGCTTGGATGTCTTCCGCAGCCCCCCCCAACCCAACCTACCCACCCACCCACCCCATGCCCTCCCTCAACCCTCTCACATGCAGACAAACAAGCAAGCAAGCTGAGCAAAAGATTTCAGAAGAAAAATAGTAAACAATTACTTTGGGTTTTGGTTGGAAACAGAGACTAACAAACATGAGGTTTTAAAAGAGCAGCCAGTTCCAGGTAGCAAATTCTGGTAAGAAAGAAGGACAAGAGAGACAAACGGACAAAGGATTCAAATGACCACAGGAAAGAAAGACCAGAAGGTAGGAGATCTTTACGGGGAGGATAGGCAAGAAAACAAAATAGATGAAGCAGAGTAAGAATTAAATGTAGAATCCTTACTTCAGTGTGACTGGGGAGCTTCACCCTAGTCTGTGGAAAGAACAGCACTATTTGTATGATTGCAGCATCTAGAAAACCCATGATAGCAATACAACACTTTCCCTTCCCCACAGCCATGCTGACATCAGATGCCATCTCCGCAATGACCGTGATGGCTGGGACAATAGAGTTATCGACACACCTGGACAATATCAGATCTGGAGGAAAGCTATTTTTATAGTAAATTGCATGATCAGTTTATGGAGAATTGATCTGCATTGCTATTTTAAACGGGTTGAACAGAAAATTAAGAAAAATGAAACCGGAGTTGTGATATTTTTCATAACATATCCACCAAAATGACTCTTTTGTTTGAATTTACACTATAAACTTTAGATCTGATTTCCATCAGGTTAATTATTATGAATTCATGGGGCTGCTTTTGAAATTCCTCTCCTCCTTTTCGTATTCTTTATTCATGATCCCAAATGGATCATTGATAGTCCATTGCTCTAAATTTTTAAAATTTCCATCTCTGTCAGAGCCTTCTGTTAATCTCTTAATTCTCTGCTAGACTTCTCCTTTTTCATATCTAATCCAGCCCAGTCAGATTTTTGAGTTGTATCTCCCATTAAAAATATGATAAGAACTAATTCAGTTTTTGGAATATAGGCAGGTTATACTCCCTGGCCAAAGGGTCTTTATGCATAACATGCTTAAATCTCTGCCCTAGGAAATCATCTAATTCAGGGCCAAATTATGACAAAGCCAAAACAGATTTAAATCCTCACAGATTTAAATAAATGACAATCAACAGGAAGCAAATGATATCTTCAATAAACACCGTTCATCCTGTTAAGTTGGGGTCGACAGAAGAGGCAGGACACTCAGGAAGATCCCGATAGAAGCGGCTGAGCCGCCATCAGCTCCCTGCTTTTAAGACGAGAGCTGTCTGACTTTTCAGCCACTGACAACATTTCAATTTCCCGCCAGGAAAATTGCTCCAATGAATATTCAACACATCTGATCTTTCTTTTCTGAACCAAGAAATGGATCTTATTCACAGCATAACTCTTTGCTTTGAACATCTGGCTGTAAAGAAGGGAACCTCCTGCCTCTTAATTCCTCTGAGGAAAGAATGGTGGACCTTGATAGAGCTGTGCAGCAATGATTGACAATCATATTCTTAATTCCTTATTACTTGCAAAACACCTGGATGGGTTTACTAATCAACTACCCTCAACTTCTGTTTACCCTCTGATCTAAAGTTTCCAAAAAGAAAGAACTGAATTCCCCTCTGAAAAATTAGCTCTATATGCAAAGGAATACTGGTATTGATACGCGATTATCAATATCAGTATTCCTTTTCTAATGTTAAACCAGAATTTACACTGTTCACCTTTAAGACCTTCATTCTTTATTGCCTACATGATGCCTCATCTACTAGAAATGGATTTCTCCTTGACTTTGGTGTTTGTTATAACTGCTGAAAATTTTTTTAATTGATAGCATGAACAACATCCAACCACTCTTTAATAGGAAGGAGCTAGATTATTTTATTTGAAGTTATTTTTTTAAAAAAAATATATTTTCTGTCTGGAAACACTACTATACATGTAGCATTTATTATTAATGAAATATATTATACTTAATTCATGAATTACCCATTTTTGAACAGTCCTCTTTTGTATTCTGGGAGATTTAATGCCACATGGTTTCTGATCACTTGCAGCCGCTCAAAATAGGAGAGAGTCCAGCAGTAGACCCAGAACACAATTTAGTATGCCTGGATCTTAATTTTATAATATGTTTTCAGTTATCCTTCCTAAACATTCTCATTTACTTTTTTTAATTCACATAATTTCTGCCTGTCCACTTCATTGGATCCTGAGAGGCTGACAAAAGTATATATATATCACATTTTGATTTATTAATAATCTTTCTGTGGTTTTTTTTTTAAATGTGGTTTTTATAGTAGGTTCAAAAAACCTGTAACCCTCAATAAGCAATAAGCAATGAATCCATTTACACAAGGGTAAAAACAAATCCATAAAAGAAATGCAACAAAATTAAAAATATCACCAGAAGTTTGAATTTTTGGAATGAATCTATTGGAAATCAATCAATCTATCTATCTATCTATCTATCTATCTATCTATCTATCTATCTATC
>NW_020769318.1:20703195-20772105 GCF_900518735.1 Pseudonaja textilis
ATCTATCTATCTATCTATCTATCTATCTATCTATCTATCTATCTATCTGGTGAGAAACAGTTTATCTATGGTATTTAGTACACTTAGTTGGGAGCAAGACGTACTGAACTCAACAAGGCTTATTTCTCAGCAGAGCCAAGATTTTGTTGCATATGTTCTGTGGACAGTATATATACAGCATTCTCCCCTGTATATACACTATGTATACTCTGCCTTGAAATCCCCTCTACATATTATACTCTTCTTTTATCAGGCAACCTTTCCAACGTAGACTGATCTAGAGTGATTTTAAAAAGTTGCCCAATCACAAATTTCCACAGGCCTATCTTTTCTTTCATGGATAGCACAGGTTAAAATAGATTGGTGGGTGGCTGGAATTCAAGACAAACTGACCTGATCAGTTTACCAGAGATGTATGGAGGTACACATCATGCATAACAGTGGCATCTCCAAGTTAGCTGCTACCTCCACCCCTGTTATCCCTCCTCTATCAAATTAAGAGAATAAGAACCTTGAGGTAACAATATTGGAGTTCTACCTCCCTTAAACTGCTAACTATAATGGAGATTGGCATTACAACTATCTGTAACACATATCACATTATGCAAGCTTCTGCTGCACAGTATGGACACAGATACAGATCGTCTAGAAGACGAAATCCATGCTACTACACTAAACAGCCCCTCCCCAGATAATCAAAGACACACAACAGTATATATCTTAACAACATAAACTATGAAACACAATGATCAACTCTTATTAATGTCAAAGCTGCAACTGACTCGTTGAAAATTTCAGCTGAGCTGGGTGAGTTGGTGACAGAAGTTAATGTCAGTTGGGTCTTTTGCTACAGACAGACAAAAGAGTGAGAATGGCTCATTACCTTCTCAGTCCCCTTGCCATGCTTTCTTAAGAGGGTTCCCTGTAGAAACAATATCACAAATATCAATATGATCAATGTGGAAAGAGAGGAGAAACATATCTAGATAGGGAATATCACAAGGGAAAAGGAGTCAGGGAAGGAAGGAGAGATATTCAAGCTCCATTACCCTGGGATTATCTCTAGAGAACAGCATCATCAGAAGATGTAGGCTAAATTTGGCACTGAATCTGCATTTTGCCCACAAAGAATCACTTCTTCTCATTTGAACAGCACCTCAGATGGGTCAGAAATAGATATAGCTCACAAGAATTGACTGATGATACCCAGCCCTAGAAAAAAACATTCTTGCTTGCATAGCTGGACTATTGCAATGCACTCAACACAAACCTGTTTTGGGAGACTACCCATGAATTGTTAGTTTGAAGTACAGTAGCTTTCTTAGTGATGAATGAGAATCATTGGAATCATGTAATGCTATTGTGGTCAACCATGCACTGTGGTCAACAGAATTCTAGCTGAAATATTGGCTTTGATTTATAATGTCCTTGGTCCCTGGATATCTGCAAGTAGAGTCACCCATCTGGTATGTATTTTATAGCTTTTAAGAGTTTGGAGGCAGGGCCCCAAAATATTGTTTCTTCTTTGTGGCACCTTGAGGACATGTTAGCACCTGATTTTCCAAAACCTATTGAAAAATGAGCTCTTCAAAAGAAAATATGAGCAATGATATATTTGTGCCATTGAATATTCCAATACTCTTGTACTTGTGTGTACTGTTATTGGGTTTGGATTTTATATTGCTTTTATTATTTTGTTGAGTATGTCACCATATTAACATTAACTAACTAACCCTCTTCCTTTTTTCTTCCAAATTCTATAACTGTCAGAATTATCAAAATTCTACCCCATCATCCTATAGCCATGTATAGTATGAATGAAACCATCATGCCTTTACTAGTTCTGTTCACACAATATGCTTAAGATAGAAGCCTAGCGTATGTCTTCACATGTGTTAATCTTGGTTAGTTTTCATTTTGGCTTGGTGTGTATCTGGCTTAGTGTATTGTGTAAATACTTGGTCTATTTGGTAGTTCATCTATTGTATGAGCTCAGAAAATGCATTTATTTAATAATGAAATATTGTATTCTATATAGTTTAAGATGAAATGCAAAAGTTATTTATGTTCATTTGCCAATTCCATTTACCAAATCTATTGGCAACATGAAAAATTTCTTACCGGGTAAACCATTGTGATAATGGTGATCTTTCAATGATCTTTCAATGACTTCTGCTTACACTGAAGATTATGATTATGATTAAGACCTTGGCTGTTAGATCAGATCAAAAACCAATCTTACTCAATAGTCTCTTTTACTAGAGACCAACCAGATCATTTTGAGAAAACCACTAGTTACAGAGGGAAACAATCATATTGATCTTCAGAAGGATGATATAAGGGCATTATACTTGCAGATATAATTTGAGATGTTTCCAAAGATCCTTTGGTCAAATATAAAAATTAAATTTCAGAGCAAATGACATAGCAAGGATGGGACGGAAAAAAACTCAACAACTTCTTCTGGCTTCTTGGTGCTATTATATTTGAATGTTCACTGTTGCTCCTGCCACAATCATGTTCCTAAACTAATTGCTACCACTTTGCAAACCCACAAATCCAGTAGGGGTGGAGGAGGAAACTAGCATCCAGTGTTTATTTCCAATAAGCACATGGATCAAAGGGGCTGGAACACTGTTTGTAAGAGATGAGAAAGGCCTATTGAGAAAGGATTCAGATAATATACTTATTCAGGTCAGTTAAAAACCTGGCATCTATATTGCACAAAGTATTATATAATTTTTTTGTGTTTTAGATGTTTGGTTAGTGTATCAGTGTATTGATTTAGTGTTTTGTCTGATCCCGGAAAATGGGATATTTTAGAAATTGTGTTAAGCATTCTGTGGGAACATTACTTTTGTGTGTATACCTTCTCACTCCTTCCATCAGAATTTCAGATAAAGCACAGGGATTTAACAGCATTTGGAACTTTTTGTGGGAAGGGTTGCAGTGTTCCTTAGCAGGATATATCTGTAGAAATCTGTAATCTAAAAGTTTGTCTAGGTATTTCCTTAGATACAACTGAATTAAAACAATTCCTATTTCATATGATGTCCTCTTGATATATTTAGCAGTAAACAACTTTAATACTTGATATCTTGGCTAGGAGATGGTGGGACTGGAAGGGGTGGGCGCCTTAAAAGCTTGGTGTAGGATCTGTTAAAGGAAGTTAGAAGGTCAGGGCACTGAGAAGGGATAATGCTTTTGTCTATCCTATGGGAAATAATGTAAAAATGCTGCAACGATACAGTCTCCAAAGGAGGATAGGATTAAAACTTTACTCTAACCAGCTGTGATAAACCCAGGTTAGTATAAAAAACTGCAGATGTGACCTCTTGACCAGAAAGACCTGGCAATATGAGTGCATCCATGTCCTAAAATGTGTATATGTGTTTGGGGGGATTTATTTGATGACAGTGTGCACTTTGTGGATATATCCTCTCAGCCTGTGTGCCTTGGAAGAATTAGTAGCTAAGGTCCCAAAGCACAAGACAGACTTACCTAATTGAATGTCTACTAGATGGATACTATTTAGAGATGGGCTCCATGTTGTCTGGGAATGCTGGGAACTGCACAGCCACTAACTCCAGAGGAAATCAGATTGGGGATGGTAAGTCACAGATATTAACTTTGAAGAGCTCGCACTGACATAAAGTGCAGTAGACGTGTCCTCTTCTCATGACATGTCCTTACTCTTGCGCCATAGCAGAGTAATGTATTTGTAGCAAAGTGCCTAGCACAGACTACTTGGGATCTGCTGTCTTCTTCATCCAAGGTTCCCCCATCTATATCCTCCCATACGAAAGGAACATTTTCACCAGACAAGTTGTTCCTTCACAACTCCAAAGAATGTAAGAGGAAGGGAAACTGAATTTGAAGAATGCTCTTCTCAAAAATTGACTTCCTCACCCTTCCTGTTAAAATCTCACAGGAAGACCTGAACACCTGGTTCTTGTAACTCAATGGCAAGAGCAAACCTTCCCTCCTCCCAGCTTCCCAGGAAACAACCCCATTATAGCTTCCAACACTGAGGGACAGACTTTCCACCAAGACGTCATAGCTGGCGCGAAGCAGCTCAGCAACAAGGGGGAAGAGGGCACAGAACAAGAAAAGGCAAAGGCACTGGGAAGGGGCAGGAGCAGATAGAGAAGGCATGGGGACAAGGTAGGCAGCCACCACAGAACAACAGAAAAACCAGCTCAAGTTACTTTGGGTAGGATAGATACTAGACGCAAGGCACATGGACAGGGCGGGAGAGAGAGAGAGACAAACATGACAGACAGGGGTGACCTGCCGTACTTACAATCATCTGCCAAGGTGAGAGGAGTGGAGCAATTAGAAAGAATAACCATGAGTAGGCCATCACCTTCATATCCATTGTGTCCCCACCCAACTTATTCTCATCCCCACAGCCTCCCACAAATACAACAGTCCCTCCTGAAACACAACCAGAGAACTGATGGGGACATCCCTGTACAATACACAAGTGTTGTCCCATCAGTGAATATCACAGATATGAAGAATGACTGGCAGTTGTAGAAAATCCATGTTGATTTAAGGTCAATTAAGTTAAGCTTGAAGTTCCACACCTCCCTTAATTCAGTGACATGATCCATCAGTTTAATGGCAGGGACTCAACTTTCATGCTTATTTTAAATTAGGGTGGATTTTTAGAAAGACCATTTGAAAGCAGAACTGGATATCGAAAGTTATGTCCTCACCTGAGGACCTCTTGGTGGAAAATGAACTAGTTAATGGAAGGACATGGTGGGACTTGACCAGTCAATGCACAACTAAATTCTTGGCTTGTAAGATTTTATTACTGAGTATTCATCAACTCAGCTTTAGAAAGAAACTGATAAAGTGATTTTTCTTCTATGCATTTACAAAAAGACTGGGTTGTTTTTTCTGTATTTGTAGAGGCACAACAAAAGTATATGCCTTAGCAAAGTCCATCTTAGGTGCAAAGAAACTTTCAGTGAAATTGAAATGAGAACAATGTAAAGGAGGAATGAGATGAGTCACAGAAATTAGTATCTAGCTTTCATTCCATCCTTTTCTAATCTCCCACCTTCCAGCTGTTTTCGATTATACTTTCCAGCATACATCACATCATACATCACATCACAACACAACATATCCCAAAACCCAGTCTGTCTGAGGATGAAGAAGTTATGGTCCATTGCAACATCTTCTGTTCCAAGAAACATTTCTCCTATTCTTTGCTTCTCAAATCATCTACACCCACCCAATTTGCAATTGGAAATCTTGATGGATTCTATGGGGGCTGAAACATAAAGACTGACCTGCCTGGGATGAAAAGAAAAAAAGCCAGTATTTCCTTTTTAGTAATTCTGGCCCCATTCTTCTCTCAGTTATATCCTTTCAATAGGAAAGTTAAGATTCTCAAAATCTGGAAATTTAATTTATGCCCCAATTTTCCCTTAATTGCCAATCTCAGAATTTCTCAAGACCTAGCACACACACATACACATCAACCCACAAAGTCTCTAGAAGTTGAGTTTGCCTAAGACTCTCTTTCTTATCTATGGTGGCTTGAAGATGTGTAGATTTCAACCTCTGGAATTTCCCATGTTGGCTGAAGATTTCTGGGAGGTGAAATTCACACATCTTCAAGTTGCTACATTTGAGAAGCATAACAACCCAATTCTGATGGAGCCTCAGTAATGTAACACAAAATAAATTAGGTTAAATAAATAGAAAGTAAAGCAATTGTATTCTTTATTGAATATTCCAGCAGTGTCCGCAATCACCTTGGATCAAAGGCAGGACGGAATAGCGCTGTCTTTGCTTGCTTCCAAAAAGCAAGAAAGGTTGGGGCTCATCAGCTCTCTGGGGAGCAGTTGCTGACAGGTGCTGCAAGAATATGGACTCTCTGGAGTTCAGGTAGTCCTCGACTTACACCAGTCATTTAATGATTGTTTGAAGTTAACAATGACATTGAAAAAACTGACTTACAACTGCTCCTCATGACTGTCACAACACATATGATTAAAATTCGGGTGCTTGGCAACCAGCATGTATTTATGACAGTTGCAGCACCCCAAAGACAGGTGGTTGCCATTTGAGACCTTCCCAGTCAGTTTCTGACAAGCAAAGTCAATGAGGAAAGCTGGATTTGCTTAACGGCCATGTGATTTGCTTAGCAACCTCAGCAAAAAGTTTGTAATATCGGATGCAACTCATTTAAACAACTGCATCACCTAGCAATTATGGCCATAACCTTAACCTGTGTAGTTTTAATGTTTTAATTATTTTTCTACTTGTTTTATAACTTGTAAGCCACCCAGAATCACCTTATAGGAGAGACGCACGACATAAAATTTAATTGAATAAATAAGTTGAGGACTACCTGTATCTATTTGCTTTCAGAGCCTGAACACTGCACCGTCCACCTTTTCAAATCTTTTCATTCCTTTTCTGATTTCCCAAAAACCTTCTTGAGAACTTCCCCCTCAGCCTTATCAACTGGGTCTTTCACTAGAACGTCCATAGCTATAAACCACTCTTTTTTAGTTAGAAGATGAGAGAACCCCAGGAAGAACACTACCACGTGTAAGTAATTTTTCTCCTTTCACACCCTCTTTGTCTTGTCTCTGCATCATTTGTCTCCAAGCATTTCCTAAATTGGAACTCCGGAGGTCTCCTCTTTTCTAAAGAGATTTGCTCTTCTAAAGAAAGGGGGAGTTTGCCCATGTGATCCTAGATTGGAGATGAAGCCTCTCTGAATCACAATCTCTCATTGGAACATGTATTTGCATATTAGAGAAAAAGCTAGTTTTTGATCCAGAAATGCTGGTTTTCTATAGAGAAATTAATTAATGTTTAATTATTTGAAGAGAGGAACATTTAGTCATGCCAGCTACCATCTGCAGTGTAAAAAAACAACAACAATCTAGAGATATATCTGTTGGTTTTGAAAATGACATCTCTGATGCAACTGTAGCTTCCACAGTGATATTTGAGGTTTATTCTTTTTCTGAGTTAGGCTAGAAAACCTACCTATACCAAACCTTGATTATCCAACTATGACATGGGTAGGCTGTAAGCAAGCCACTAGAACTACTCCTAAAACCTCTTTCCCGTTCAGTCAGTTTAGATCCCACCTTAGCCCTTTAAAACAGGGGCTAAGAGAATTGGTTGAAAGGAACTTCAAACTGGCCTACTACTGCAATTTAAGGACAGAATGGCCTCTGAAAATTGGAAAAATGGAGAAAGGTCTGGGACATCCTAACACTTCCCATGACTGATTCACAGAAGTGATTAAATGTAACTCAGAAGAACCATAGAGTCAACACTGCACACAAATGTAAATCATGTGCCCAAAACAGAATCCCTATTTCTAAAGGATAATATCTGTCACATCTTCATCACCTATCAAGCATAGAAGAGAATCATCCATAATGGAGAGCTATCTATTTATGGAAGTTCACCTGAAATTTCAAACCTCATTTCCCAGGTTCAGAATTGCATGGAGAACTTCCACAGATCTAGGCCCCTGCTGTAGAAAGTCCCTTCTAAATATGAAGGGGGAGGAGAACAGTATCCAAAGAAAGAAAGACAGGGCAATGCTCGTGTCTGTATTCCCCATTCTTACATTTTAGGACATGAGTTAGGTCTAAAGAAAACTGTAATACATTATTCCACAGAATTTTAATTTAGTTCCATTTGTCTTCTGAGGAAGAGGCCATAGCCTGAGCACCTCCCACAAAGTTTTACTTTTGACCTTTGCAGAAATAGACTCAAGCTTTTAAAGACATCATAAAAGTTATAGCATTTTGTTTCTGTGAAATAAACATCCAAACAATGAGATTCCCAAAATGTACCTATTTTAAATCCAAATTGAGAATCTTACTGAGTTATATGGCCAGTGCATATTTTTGACAGAATACCAAGTACCCTTTATGGTACACAAAATGTCTGGTCTTCCACATTTCCATAATATTGGGAAGTTGGTTGCAGGGACCACAAAGAGGATCATCCCATACTAGCAGGACTCACCGTCTGGTCAGTTAGTGGAGGAAGTACAATTGTCTTCTCCATTGTATTCATGACAAGCTTCCACAGTTCCTTCAGCACCCGCTTCAGCACAGTCTTCTCACAAATTTTGGCAAAGAGAGTCAAGCTAGAATGAAAAAAGTTAATGCAACAAAGAAGAGGATGAACATTTTTAAGGATAACAGCTGAATGAATGTGACAGTCCCCAATACTTTGGGCCAGGAATAGGATGGACAAATTTGGGTCCAAGTATCATGTGTGCTGCTCAGATGATCAAGAAAATGCCTATTTATGTGCATGCATGAACATGAACAAAGTTTCCCCAAGTATCTTCTCAGTCCTAGAAATCATACGGCAGTTGAGATTGCTAGGAAGGCAGTTGAAGCCACCCTGATTTATACTGCAAAAGTCCAAGGAGTCATAGATTGCAGCAAAGAAATATAGGAAATGTAACTTTGAGATCATCTAATGTCACCTGGTTTTTTTATTTTGCAGATATGGAAACTTCTGCCTCTCAGGGTTCCAAGTAATTGATCCCTTGCAAGCAAAAACTCCGAAGTACGTAGGTTCCTTAAAGAATAGCTTTATTGGAAATATCACATTGGCACATATCTGTTGAAAATTCACTCCGAAGGGTCCCTCAGTTTTCACCTAATTAAAAGTGAAAGTCCCCCCCCCACATTCCAAACAATCAGTCACATGGCCCAATCAAGGCAGCATCTGCTGGTGTGGTGACATCACTCCTCCTTCCTCCGGTCAGGTGTGAGAACATCCTTAGTTCCCAAGAGGAAGTATTTTATTTTGACTACACAGCTCCAGCTATCTCTAATGCCCCCTTCCTATCCCTCAGCTATAGTGCGGCAGCACTGAAGCTCCAAGATGGCTTCGGCCAGGCCAGCTTCAGGGTTGACACTGTCCATGCTTAAGGAAGCAAAGTTGCAATCAGTGTCAACTTCAGCCTGTTTCTGAAAGGTCCAACAATCACAGAGTTTTCTTAATGAGACTTTCAAGAAGAGATTGCACTGCCATTTGTCAGATATGGAGTAGGGTCTCCTGCTTGGGCGCAGGGTTGGACTAGATGACCTACAAGGTCCCTTCCAACTCTGTTAATCTATTAAATCTGTTAGTGAAGAAGTCAAAATGTTGAGAGCATTTGTTTTTCTGCTGACTTTCCTCTTTATTTATCAAGCTATGCAGGAAGAGGAGCAGGACCATACAATATAATCATACAGGCAAACTCAATTTGCAACCACAGTTGGGAATGGAACTTGCTTTAGTAAGCACAGCATTTGTCAAGTGAGTCACATCAAATGTTATGATTTTTATGAAATTTATAATGAGCTTGTTAAGTGAATTCAGCTTCCCCCATTGACTTTGCTTGTTGTCTGGGAAAGTGGCAAGTGGCGATCGTGTGACCATGGGACCCTGTGACCATCACAAATACACACCAGTTGCCAAGCCACTGTGGGAATGCTGCAAGGGTCCTAAGTGTGAGGATTGGTTGTAAGTCATATTTTTCAGTGCTGTTGTAACTTTGAACTGTCACTAAACAAATGGCTGTAAGTCAAGGGTTACCAGTACAAATCACAGACCACAAAGAAGACTCTATCATTGCTGGACTATATCCCACTATGGAGGTGCTTTTATGTTTCTTTGAATTGAATTTTCTCCCTGCATATATAATTAAAAACATAACCTGCCTAGAAAACCAACACTGAGTAAGCAGACTGCATCTAGCCTTCAAAAATTATCTTAGAGCAACCAACTTATACATTAACAACTTGCTTGAGTAAAAATCCTTCTGACTGTTACTCAAAGAATAATAGAAAGAAAGTTAATCATTATTTTTAATAAAGGTCGGGAACCTGGAAGTGGTTTAATGAAGGAAAAAAAAATACAGAATCAAAAGTCACTGAAATGATTTTTAAAAATGAAATAGAAATGCAACAAATAAATACCCATAGCTAAGATTTCTACCTTACACCCCCTGGATTTGCACTCACTTGCTATCCAGGAGGTCCATAATAGGCTGCAAGACGTTGTCAGCATCCTGAGCCACGCTGCTGCAGGCACTGGCAGGCACGTTCCCGGTGCCTTTCACTTGGCTCAGGATGTCTCCCATCTGCTTCACACAGTCCTCTATATGGGGCTGAAAACTGGAGAGAAACAGAAGGGTTCACCTGATGTTCTGCTAAAGGAGAGAGACAAGACTAGCCTTCCTTAACCTGGCACCTGCTCAGATAGATGCTCTCTTGGCAACTCCCATAATTTCTGGCTGGGAATTGTAGGCTCAATAGAGCTGAAGGATGCAAAACTGAGGAAAGCTAGGCCAGAAACCTTGAACTAATGTCATAAATCTTGGGCTTTCATTGATTAAGGGGCTAATATTCAGTTTGCCTTCCCCACTCCATTGTATACATCCAATATTAAGTATTCTGCGGGGAAATGACCTCAAGTTAACATCCCATTGTCTTCCAAACTCGTCCTACCTGGTTGCAAATACTCGGCTTAATTCATCCAAGACATTGTTAAGCTTCACCTGAAGTTCTTTGAGGATATCACTGGCTTCTGTGTCCAACTGATGGGACAGAAAATAACAATAATTATGAGCAAAAACCAAAATCTCCCTGCTTAAATAATAGAAGCCAGTTTCCAGAAATTTGTCTCAAATGGGATATGTACTGTACATGTATGCATGTTTGTATGTATGTGCATTTGCTTACTTATTTAATTAAAGGTAAAGGTTCCCCTCGCACATAAATGCTAATTGTTCCTGACTCTAGCGGGGCGGTGCTCATCTCCGCTACAAAGCCAAAGGGCCAGCGTTCCCTGGCCACGTGGCCGGCATGAGTAAACGTCGGAGGCACACAGAACGCTGTTACCTTCCCACCAAAGTAGTCCCTATTTTTCTACTTGCATTTTTACATGCTTTCGAACTGCTAGGTTGGCAGAAGCTGGGACAAGTAAGGGAGCTCACTCCATTATGTGGCAGTAGGGATTTGAACTGCCAAACTGCCAACCTTTCTGATCGACAAGCTCAGCATTTTAGCCACCAAATCCCTCACTTATTTACTTAGAATGGCTTAAATGCTCTACCGCAGTCTAAAGAGATGCTAATGTAAGTCTATTATATTGTATTTAGAAAGGCAAAAATTTTTAGGGATTGGCTAAATTAGTATGATGTCTCATGAATTTTCCACCTGGTACCAGTTTGAGAAGGCCAAAAAAAAAAAAAGAGAGAAATCAAAGAATCCAGAATTGATTCAGGGATCTTTTGAATTTGTAGCTTTGGGCATGTCAGGTTGAGCACACCTTCTCCATCAACGCTCCCCTTAACCAAATAAAAGAATAGCCTTTCCCTTATTGATGAGAAATCAAATCTAACCTCCAGGTCTAATGGATGAGTGGAGAAGAGATCTTGCAGAACAACAACATGATGCCTGCAAGAGGTGACTAAGACCTAACATGTCTCTCTGTGCCTGTCTGGTCCACTTCCAGCCCAGCTGTGCAAGATAATTCAAAAATGCAAACCTCTTTCCCTCCCATAGCTTCAAACATCTTCTCTAGCTGGACACGCAACTGCTGTATGTTGTTCATCAGGATACAGGGCTGGAACAGAAGAATCACATATATACAAACACATTTCAAGGCTGTTCTATCTCTGATCAACGCACATATGAATACTGGGGTTGACGTGGGCATCAATTGTGATATGAAATGAAGCAACTCTTGCCCTGGAGGAGATTCAGGTTAGATTTCTGGAGGAACTTCCTGATGGTAAGAATTATCAAGCAATGGTGAAGTGGTGTGTTCCCTTTGCTGAAGGGCTTTAAACTGAGGCTGACATCTGACAAACTGACACGAGCCATGATCTTAAAGCGGTTTTCCATTGCTGTCTTCCAAACATTTTGCAAACTCCCCAGTTAATGCACAACTCTGGATTTTTTTAATTATTATTATACAGTCGTGGTGGTACAGTGATTAGAGTGCAGTACTGCAGGCTACTTCTCCTGACTGCCAGCTGCCTATAATTTGCCAGTTCAAATCCCACCAGGCTCAATGTTGACTCAGCCTTCCATCCTTAATTTTTCCTTCCAGTAAAATGAGGACCCAGATTGTTGGGGGCAATATGCTGACTCTGTAAATTGCTTAGAGAGGGATGTAAAACACTATAAAGCAATAAAGTGCTATCTGACTTTAGCAGAACCTGCACCAAAGAGAAGCTTGGAGTAGATTACATATGAGGTCCTCCCAATTCTGTGATTTTAAGGTATTCCAGTTTCAGGGCAATGTTAGTTAACTCAGCTCTGTTAAATCAATATTGTTGGTCCATCCTCCGCAGTTCTAACTTCTATTAAACTAATATTAAGGGAGACTGCAAGGTAAAGTTCTGAAATAGTAAAGCAATAAAGGTAATTTTTAGATGCATCGGACCGCCATTATTAACTTCCAGCAAAAAAACCTAGAAAAACAATACAGAGAACATGTGCAGCTCAGGGTTGAAATGAAGGATCCTGGTGCTCTCTTGTTTTCCTGCAAATGGTTTATTACCCAAACTACATAACATCATTAGTTACCTGGTTTGGGTAATAAAACATCTGCAAGAAAATTACTAAGCTCAGAGAGTACCAAGGACCCTTCAAAGCTGGAAAAGCCAATTATCCCTATTCATGTTCACTTCTTGTACAACTTTTAACGTCTGTGAAAACAAAAGAAAGGTCTTGAAGGCCATCTTAATCCAATTCCTACTTGCCACAGGAAACTCACAACAGCAACATCCTTGTTTCCTTTATTCCTAATTGGTGGCATGTAAATTTGATAAATAAATAGAAATAAACAAACTGTTCCACCCCCATCCCCATAATGGAGCTCATTGGGCTCCTTGGGATCCCCGGTTCTGCGGGAAGATTTTAAAACAAAAAGCACGTCAGAAACCGAAGGCAGGAATGCAATACATCACCACTTTTTCCTTCTCCTTGGAGCAGTAGGAAGCAAAGCCTTTAGAGATGATCTCAGCATACTGCAGCAAGACATTGCTAATGGTCTGAAAAGCAAAGTGAAGTTGATAAGAAAGAGAAGGAGAATTTGAACAGACATTGTGATCAAATTGTGATTTGCTGTGGAATAGCAAGGCCTTCCCCAATATGATGCCCTTTATGTGTGCTGGATCACAATTTTCAGCATTCTTCAGCCAGCAAGTCCTAGCTTGGTAGATGGATGGACTCTACATGGTCAGTGTCTCCTTTTCAACAATAATTATACAAATACTTCCAGGCAAGCCATAAAAACAGGAATTGAGGATAAGGCCACTCTTAGAGATATATAACTCTGAGAAGGAAAGTTCCATTTTATCTAATATGTTTAATAGCTGGAAACAGTTCTTTTCTATCATGGACATTGAATATTTCTGTATCATACCCAAGATCTGCCTAAATCAGCATACAGCTCCATTCCCCAGCCACAATCTTTTTTTTAATTAATTTTTTTTAAAAAAATATTGAACAAAAACAATAAAAATAATGAACGTGGTGTAATCATCCTGAGAAACCTATTTGTCATACATATCGATTATGGATAGCATATAATACAAATTTACATAACATATACATTTATACATTACAGTAATTTTCCTTATTTCTAAGCTACTATCTTAACATCCTTATCTTATTTTAATTTTAAGTCCTTTTTTCCCCACCATTGGTAAAATTTATCCCATACTTTATAGTATTCAGTCTCGTCCTTATTTTTTATTTCCAACATTAATGTATCCATTTCGGTGTGTGTCCATATCTTTTTAATTATCTTGGTTTCATTGGGAATTTCCTTAACTTTCCACTTTTGAGCATACACTAATCTTGCTGCCGTAATCATGTGTATTATTAGATACATTAGTTCCTTATTGTATCTTTCTGTATTGATTCCCAGCAAAAAAAAATCTGCTTTATGCTCAAGTTTAATCTTACCAATTTCTTCTAACCCTCAGCCACAATCTTTATCTCGCTTTACCTAGCAGCTAGGTGGAAGTCTTCATAATATTCTTGAGTCAAATAGAAATTGACCTTCTATAGCTATTGAAACCTTCTATAAAAAGGTGGAACAATAAGATCAACTCTGAAGGTGTTTTGGTCTTCCTAGCAATGGCTTTTAGTTCAGAAAGATTCCTGGGCTGGTCAACTTGTTGTTCCTTGCTATCATTTCAAAGGCAGAAATTATAAGCACACATCAGTAGTGACCATAGCAGAGGAACTGCTCCTTACCTTGGCAAACCTGCGCATGTAATGGCCTACAATCTGTGGGTCAGGGCACTCCAACTTCTTGATAATCTCAAAGCTTTGGTTGAGCTGGGAGAAGACATCAACCACAGAGCAGGAGAAGAGGGCATGTTCTGAGGTTTGTTGGAACTGGAAAAAGACCCAAGAAAGTTGAATGAGAAGCCAACTTCTTTGAGATGGAAAACAGGAAACTGCTATTGCCTGAGTTAGAACGTTTATCTTGCTAAACTCATTATTGCCTATTCTGACAGTGAATTACTGAACCACCCAAAAAGGCCTTTTTTCTAGTCTTATCCAGAGATGACAAAACCCAAACTTGATAACTTTTGTTCTCAAAACTTATGTTCTGTGATTGAAGTGAAAGATGGAATTCTGGTGAATTAACAGAATATTCATCGGACAATTTATAAGATAATAATAGTTGCAATGTTGTGTGGATAAATGTTTGACATGCTCATTGTTATACGACACTGGCTCTTTCTAAAATATGTCTCCATCAAAAGTTGCCACAAAGAGCAGTGTTCCAACAGAATTCAGTTCTGAGGTTGTTTTTTATTATTATTATAATTACAGTGGTGGTGAAATCAGATGCAAATCTTCAGCCTGATACATTACCCCATCTTTCTTGTCCCGTTCTAATGCTCCATGCAAGAAATCTCGTGACACTTCCTCATTCTCATCCAGCCACTGGATAACAAAAGGTTCAAACCATCTAGAGAAACAAATGAAAAAAAGTGTAAGGGTGAAATCAAGAAAATCTATCCTAGCCAATTCAAGAGAATTTGAAATAGGGATGGGTAAGAGTTTTGTTCAGTTTTTCATCAGAACTTACCAAGCTCTAAAAATGTCATTAAAAACAGGTTAAAAACAAAGTAGTTTTTTTCTTTAATGAATGAAAAGTAAAAGAAAAGAATGAAAAGTAAAAAAAGTAAATCTTTTTGAAGTTCTCCCCCTAACAAGTGTTAGTTTTAGAGGTATAAAATCTCTTAGTGCAGTTTCAGAAGAAATCTAAAGAAACAGGCATTAATTTTCTAAAAACTGAAAAAAGGTGATCTCTGGAATTTTTCTCCTAAAATATTAGTTAGAAGGGGCCATTGAGACCATGAGATCTAGCCCCCTGCTTAATGCAGAAATTCAAATGAATGCATCCTGACAGATGGCTGCTCAAGCTTCTGCTTGACCACAAGTGTTCAGTCTGACCAAAAGAAAGTTCTTGTGAAGCTCAGTGCATGGTGGGACATAAAACAGAACCAAATAAACAGTTTGAATAATTTGAAGTGGGGCCACTGAATGGGTTGGTCTGGAGAAATGGGTAGCACCCAGAAACGGCAGAATATGAGGCCTGTCCTGAGGCTTGCCCTTAGATCCTTCTTACAAGTACAGTTCCTACCTTAAGCAGTCACCAAGCAAGAACTGATTTTTAAGAATCAGTTCTTAAAATTATACCTTTACTGTTCACTGTTATATCTTGTACAGGTATACCTTATACTTACAACAGTTCATTTAAAGTTACAACAGTTAAAAAAAGTGACTTAAGACTATTTTTCATACTTATGACCATTGTAGCATCCTTGAGGTCATATGATAAAAATTCAGACACTTGGCACCTGGTTCATATTTCTGATGGTTATATTGTCCTGGGGTCAATTTGTGTGGGCAATGATTATGACACATGACCTATTACTTGCTATTTATATGTACACTGTGAGCTTATGCACCGGAGATAAATTCCTTGTGTGTCTGATCACATCTGGACAATAAAGAATTCTATTCTATTTATTTTATTCTATTCTGTTCTGTTCCATTCATGTGATCACTTTTTGGGACCTTCTGACAAGCAAAGTCAGTGGGGAAGCTAGATTCATTTAACAGCTGCAGTGATTAACTTAACAACTGTGGCAAGAAAGGTCATAAAATGGAGCAAAATTCACCTATCGAATCTCACTTAACAACAGAAATTTGGGGCTCAATTGTGGTTGTACGTTGAATTTAGCCTGTACTAGTTATATTTTCTAATTCTACCATTTTTGTGAAATGTGGTGTTTTGATTCTTTTAGTATATCTTTATCTTGAATAACGCTCATATGGGTTCTGCAAAAGTCAACTCAATATTCTTTTGGAATGATAGTGTACTTTGAAAATTTCTGAGCTTCCCAAATATCCCAAATAGCTTTAAATATTTTCATGGAGGTAAACATTTAAAGTTTGGGAAGATCAGAAATTTCAAAGTCGGTTTATGGTAAGCAAGGTCAAGGTTTAAGCATGAGGAAAAAAACAAATGGACTTACGCAGGGTATTCAGGAACCCGACTTGTGAAAGATGGAAGATCTGTGACATATTCATTGTACAACCATTTCACCTTAAAGTGCAGGTTCATATAGTCAGCACTCTTGCATAGCCGATGTTTGTCATGCTCTGCATAGTAATGGAAGAGAAGAAGAGAATGAAAGAGAAAGAAGTAATGGGAATCACAATTCCTGCAACAGGCTTTCAGGATCTGACTACTGAGTTAGCTATCTTCAGAGATAAAACAAGATCCAAAAGCAAATTGTGGGAAGCAATAGAAGAAAAGTGAGGATGGATGGGGAATGCACATAGCCAGGGCGGAAGTGAGATAAGGGCTTAAACCTGTGAATGAATTGGAAGGTGGATGGTCTCCTCTGAAAATGTTTTTATATGCATTTAACCTGGGTATATGGTTTGGCACAATCCCAGTTTGTCCAGAAAGATCAGAAGCCCAATAAAACATGGAGGGAGGGAGAAGATACTTGAACATGTTTTTATAACGATGAGTAGTGCAACCACTTCTTAAGACTCCAAGAAGGCTCACCTTCCATTGCATACTTCATGTCCTGAGCAAAAAGATTCCACATAACCTCTGCACTGATCTTTCCAACATTCAGCTCCTGAGGGAATCTGTTCAGAATTCAAAGGCAGAGCTTCACTTTCATGTCAACATGAAAAATTCACGAAGATACCTGAATCCCACTAATGACCGGGAACTTAATGATTCGTGCATTTCCTTTCCCCTTTTTTGAGCACTCTTGGTATGTACAGTACTCACTGGTTGAGGCAGGGTGTGTATGAGTTCTTATCTTCCTCAATGATTGATACTATCAAGGTTATAAGTTTGGACCAAAAGTCTAGATTCTTGATGCTGGGCCCCTGTTCCTCTGGTGGCACTTCACTCTTCTTGGTCTAGGATGATTGGATGGGAAGGAAGAACAAGGAAAAAATACACATTAATTTAGCCAACTCATCCTGTCCCCTTGTAGAAACCAGAAGATCAAGGAGAGATGAAAACTGAGTAGGGCTTCATTAGATTAGAAGCGTTCCTCAAAGTGATGCTTTTCATCACTTCTCCAGCCCCTATATTTCCCAGTCAACATGGCCAAAGGCATCCACAATAGAGTAGTGCCGACCCACTCACAGGATCAGTTTGGTATTCACGACTATAGAGTTCATGGCAGTTGTTGAAGATGTATTCATAAGTTGAGTTGAGGCAGGCCTTCACACAATCCTTCACCACCTGACTGGCTCGTGGTGGACTCTGAAGTTCTTGGACCTGCATAAAACAGCAATAAGGAGAGGTGCTAATTATTAGAAGCCATTAACTAATATAGTGCCTACTTTAAAAAGAAACTGATTATGTTTAGCCCAGAGGAAAAAAATATGTGAGAGGGATAGGAAATATCTGGAGGAGTATCACCCGGAAACAAATCAAGACCTGTTAATTTTCAACTCAATATGCAGGATTTACAATACAGAAAAGCAAATTTCACTTTAATATGAAAAAAAGCTTTTTAGAATTAAGAACAGCTTGGCAATGAACAGCTTCTCTAGGGAGGTGGTAGGCTCCCGTTCATTGGATTTTTAAAACAGAAAGTGAATAGCCATCCCTTCCAGTTTTACAATCCTATTATTTTAATTACCAAGAATATCTCTTGACCCAACAGGCATATTCTTGTAAAGCTTCTATTTTTCTGAATCACTCTCTAGATTGAGACCAGGGTCAGAGAGATCTGAATTTGGTTGGGCTAGTTCTAGAGTTTTGGAAAAATGGAACAGGCTATTCCTACACAACTCTAAATCAGATTAAATCACACAATAAGTAATACCAGAAATTAAGGAAGCACAAAATGACATCGTCTTCCATCTTTCCAGGACGGAAAAGCTAGAGATTTACCTTCATCCGAAAGAAAGTGATGCTGGTCAAGAGGTCCACTGTTGATTTAAGGTCCTGCAGTCTTTCAGGACTGCTGGCAGGGAAATTATTCTGAGAAATAAGAGAAATTGCAGCAATCATTTGATACGCCTTCATTCATCTGTGAACCTACACTCCACACTACTGTCTTTAATCTGCTTGTGCAAATCTTTATAGACTACTTTCTGGCAATACTATTGTTCTTAATAAGACAAACCTGTATATATCAACTGAAAATAAGGATGGGAAAGACAATTGGTTCTCACTCTAAGGGAAATTACTAATGCTGGTGGTGTCTAAATTGGTGGTGATAAAAGATTCCCCCACTCATACACTTGTGAGCTTCATTCACCACTAAATCAATCAGATATTCCTCACCCCCATACATGTGAAATGCTTAAAATGCTATTGTAAAAAACTTCACTGCAATCTGAATTGACCCTGACTAGTAACAGGAGAAAGCTCTGTCAGAATCCTCACATCTGTCAGGATTCTTTAATTTCTTCCTCTTCTCAGATTGTTTTGGGCTTCAGTTTAGATTTTAGATTTTTTTTTAATTTCACGTTTATTATTTCTTATAAATAACTCAAGGTGGTAAACATATCTAATACCCCTTCCTTCTCCTATTTTCCCCATAATAACAATCCTATGAGGTGAGTTGGGCTGAGAAAGTAACTGGCCTGAAGTCACCCAGCTGGCTTTCATACTTAAACAGGAACTAGAACTCACAGTCTCCAAGTTTCTAGCCTAGTGCCTTAACCACTAGACCAAACTTGCTCTCTTGCCTGGTTGCTCTGTGAATGGAACTGGTTTATCTTTTTCAAGGTCATTTTCTGTACTTTCTATAAATGCCCTGTACAACATGGATTACTTTTTGATCCATGTTTCTCTGATAGTTTTTGTCTGCCATACCAGACTGGGCACTCCATCAGTGAAACGGTATGACTTGGTGAGTTCTAGGAAGTGTGCCTCCTCTATCATAGCCCTTATTTTGTGGAACAACTTCCCCTCTGAGATATGGACAGGTTTGACTTCTGGGAGGCCATGAAGACCTGGTGATTCCTCCAGGCACTTAGGCCATGAAGTTAGCAGAACACAGAATAATAGAGCTCTGATATGCATGTGGATCTGCTTTTTAAATTGTTATTGAGATTTGAGATTTGAGAGGGGAGATTTGAGTGAGATTTGATTTGATTTTTCTTTAATGAAATTGTAAGTTTGGTTTTATCTTTCTACATCACCCAGAGTGCCTTTGGAGATAGGTAACCATATAAGCATGTTGAATGAATGAATGAATGAACGAACGAACCAGAAAACTGGGAGCAAGTTTTATGTTTAGATATTGTGCTCCTTGTTATCTACATAAAGAAAGGAGGACTAAAAACTTGCTTCTTTTCATACAACGACAAATGAAAATTCAAGAAACCAGCCCTTGATTACTTCAAAATATCTGCCTGTTTCCCCATTCTAAGCAAATGCCCCTCCTTACCCGATACATTGATAGATCAATCCTCAGGGAATTGTGTAGCTGGTCCAGCAGTTTGACAAACCGTTCTTTCTGCAAAAAGAGAGAGCCCCAAAAGCAGGTAAATGAAGTTAAAATAGCGAGACCTTGAACCCCCTCCCTCCGTGCCCCACCGTTGGTCTTGAACTTGGTTCAGGCTTTATCAAGTTAATATAATCAGGATTAAGGAATCATTCTTGAACTTTAGGGCAGGGAACTGGTTGAATGATGCAAAGCTAAAAGACACCTACAAATGATCTTACTTGGCCTATCTTTTTTTGGACGTTAGTTGGAAGAATCCTACCACCACCACCACCCCACACTTCCCTCCTAATTACCCTTACCATCTTCTTTTCACGAGGAGCACTCCAGATTGAAGCACAATTACAGTTTTTGTTGCAGACTTACAGAGAAAGAATAAGACGCCCACATTTTGGAGTAAATGGCAATCCACTGGAAATTCCAGTTCTCTCTTTATGGAATCCTGGTTTAGCTGCTTATGTCTTGATCCAAAAATTGGATCTGTGAACTTGGCAAAACCTATGCATGGAGAACTTTATTGGGGAACAATCCCACTTGACTATCTGACCTTAAAGATGCTGTTGTAAGTGCCCACTGCTACAGTAATAAGCTCCAGAACTTTGTTCTGTTTTTTTGCAGAGAGAAAAAAGGAAAATCAGATTTGATTCTTTAATCCAGGGATGGGCAACCTGTAGCTCCAAATTTCTTCTTTGCTGACATCTGGAACCCTGGGAAAAATTGCCCACTCTGGTCCCAACTTCCTGTACCTGACTAGGATTGGTTTAACTTATTGGGGTGTATCAAGCAAGATTTCCTGATTAAGATGCTTCTGCCATCATTACTACCACAGTTCTCAAAGATTCTTGAGCAAAGCAGAGGAGACAAGGGATTTAGCATTGGTGCGACATTGCATGCAAAGAGCAAAACAGTCCTTTAGAAAATAACCACACCTTAGGATACCCCAGTCTTCCCCAATCCAATCACATAGGCTAACTCCCATCCTTTTAACTATGTTTCCCTGCCCTTCCATCCCTGGCTTTCTGAGGCCTAGTCCCAGCTGATGCTGTGTTTCTTAATAACACTGGGCACGCACAGCCAGCCATGCAGGGTATGAAACGTTTGTCAAATTGCCAGGTTGGTGTCAAACAAACTCCCTCCTGGCTAGCAGGCTACAGCCACATTTGCTGTTCTTTCTAACATGGCTCAGTGATATTAAGAAACCAGACCCATGCCCGCCATTAAGACAAGCCAGGCTCATGTGGAGAAAAAGTGTATGTTAGGATTGTGTTGTAAGTGTAGCTGCTGACAGTTTGTGTATCAAGGATCTTTGTCGGTGGAATGTCAGCCATGTACTCTCATTATTTTTTACCCAATTCTTCAGTGTAACATCTGTGATAATTTATCATTCTTTCCATGGCTGAGATGCCATTTTGACATAGGGTCAAGAATAAGAAAATAGCTTCCAGTTCCAACCCTGATAAAATCAAGCCTAAACGACACAACAGAGGCAATGACAAATTTGAGCATGGAGGCATGAATAAAGAAAAATATAGGATACTTCCATAGAAATATCTGCCATTCTCAGGCAGAATATAAACTGTGAAAACAAATAATATGTGTTCTCTGTATTGATGAAACAACAAGGGCAGATCGAGTGGTAGGAGGTTTTATAGCAAAAGCTTCTCCCTAGAGTTATATCAATTTATCATCATAAATATGTTATATAAGCTGTTCTATGAAAATGTGCTTCCCTTGTTTGATTTATAATGCTCTTTTATTTTAATTTTGATTTGAATAATAGTTTGTTATATCTTTAGTTTCTTCAGGTCATTGGTGGGGTTTTCATTTCATCTATGTTACTTTTGTGTTTGAGTTAATTGATAAAATGTTGTAGGGGAAGCAATTTGACGGAACTGTGCATTTTACAGCATCAGTGTTATTTTTAGGTGTGTTTCTCTGCTACAGATTTATTTTCTTATTATTCAATAATACATATTGATAAGCTATTGGGGGAGGGAAAACTTAAATGCAAGAATTTGGGTAGTCCTCACTTAATTAACAACTACGATAAAATTATGAAAAGTCTTTGTGGTCCTTAAATGGATAATTATGTGATCTAATGTGATATTATGATCAATTTTTACAACCACTGTAATGTGAGCCGCTGCAATCGTTGTATGAATTATGTGGTTATCACATGAATCCATTCTCCCAAATGGGGATTTTTTAAAAAAATCAGAAACTGGCGAAAGCATTGCAAATCACATTCATGTGAGTGTTGAACGCTGCAGCTGGTCCTAAGTGCAAGATGGTTGTGAAGCACCCAAAATGCAATCGCATAACTGTGGGAGTGTGGGATGGCACTTGTAACTTTAAGGATGGGTTGTAGTAACTTTTTGGGAGTTGGTTACAATGAACAGAATAGAATAGGATAGGATATTCTTTACTGGCCAAGTGTGATCGGACACACAAGGAATTTGTCTCTGGTGCATAAACTCTCAGTGTACATACAAACAACAAAGTAATATAATCATAAGATACTAATTGGAGAAGGTAGTAGGAAAGATGAGATGGATAATAGTCATACAGCCCCATTACATGGGCAAATATCCTTAGACGTAAGACAGTGCTGTGGGAATTAGGTGTTCAGCAGAGTGATGGCACAAAGGAAAAAACTACCTTATTGTATCTAGTTGTTTTGGCATGCAATGCCCTGTAGCGGTGTCCCAAGGGAAGGAGTTGAAACAGTTTATGTCCAGGATGTGAGGGGGTCTGTAGATATTTTCTCAGCCTTCTTTCTGACCCGTACAATACACAGGCCTTCAATGGAAGGCAGGCTGGTTGTAATTGTTTTTTTTCTGCAGGCCTAACTATCCTTTGAAGTCTGTACCTGTCCTGTTTGGCTGCTGTGCCAAACCAGAAAGTTCTAGAAGTACAACGTTGAATTATTGTTAAGCAACCAGTTAAGTGAGAACTACCTGTACAATGGCTGTATGATAAATCATTGTATTTAATGTTTGATTTGATGCAAAAGCATACTGTGGAGAATCAGCACAGTAGTAGAGAAAAATAATCTTGATTCAATGGTGGGGCTTTCGGGCACAGTTTGTGGGTGGAATAATTGCATCTTTTTTTTTATATGTGTCATTTTACTTATGAAAAATGATGAGGCTTAAATGGTTTTTGTCACTGCAGGACACTTGTACGTATATCTGAGGTGATCCTCAGATATACGTACAAGTGTCCTGCAGTGACAAAAACCTAAAGAAACTGAAAGCTGAGGTAAATGGCCCATGAAATTGGGAATGTAAAAAACAAAAACAAACAGAAAGTTAGGATACTAGACTCTTCAGGTATCAGTTTTATCAACAACTAAAAGCAGAACATTTAAATGTATCAAAATAATAGCAATAATAATTAATATTTTTGCAGCAGTTAAAGAACTGGCAGCTGTGACTTCATGCTGTAGTCTGTGTATATTATTATTGTTGTTGTTATTGTTGTTTTTATTATTATTGTATAATTTAATATTGATTTTATTTTTATACTATTATTATTATTTTGTTATTATTATTGTTGTTATTGTTGTTGTTATTAATCGCACAGTCAGCCAGATGTTCAGACTGGGTTTGGCATTCTTGTCTTTTTATTGAGTCCTTACCAAGAACCTGGGATAGTTTGACAATGTTACATATATTGTTGCAGGATGGAAGATTATTATTATTGTTGTTATTTCTAACTGTCTTTTTAAGGCAAAATTTTGGGAATAAATTCAAATAAGCCTTTCAAAAGCATCTCAGAGTTTAATTTCTTTCATTGATTAAGAAATTGGCTGAGTTCAGCCTCTTAAATGAGTCTGTTCCTTGCTAGGCCTTGTGCTGGAAAATATGAACTACTAGCCAATATCATCAGAAACAGAGACATCTACAGAGGGGTCAAAAAAGTCAAGATGGCAGCCCTGCCCATGCAACTGAAACCCAGCCCTGTTTTTACATGAGTCACAACCGTCATCATCAATGCTTTTGAATTGCCTGCAGTGGACATCCTGACACACCAGTCAATCATTTCCCATGGTAGCATTTCAATGGCCTTGGGAAACTCTTCCTTGGATGAAATAATTAAGGAATTTTAAGGGAACGAAGCTTGCTTTCAGAAAATGTGACATGATGTCTTTACTCCATATATGATTTTTTTTTTTTACTGTTGTAAAGGATGTCTTTTGTGAATAGTCATGTCTGTTACAATCTCCATGTAAAAATATACAGCTACCTTCCTAAAGTCTCCTAACTACTCCTAACTACTTGCTTCACAGCTCTCCCAAACTCCCTCTCCCCCCACCCCAACCTTATCCCAACCTGGTTGCTGCAATCATGCATTTCTGGCTCTCCCCTTCCAGGATGTTGTTCCCACCCCCTCCAGCCCCCTCCTTCCCTCCCTCCCTCCGTCCTCCCCTTCCCCTGTCCTGCCTCTTCCTCTAGCCCTAAGGCACAAGAGACAACGAGAAGCAATCCTTGCAAAAAAAAGAGCACAGATGCGCATCCGGCAAACATAGGCTCCGTAGCACGCCTTAGCACCGGCCACGGCACACAGAGGGTTAAAGCGACACAGTCTGGTTTTTTGGGGGGAAGGGAAACACCCAATTTTTAGGCTCTCTGAGAGGAAAAAAAGAAGAAAGAAACAAGATTTGTACACAACCTAACATTTGCTTTATCAAAACAATACAACTTTTTGCAGCGGTGACTCAAGACACATAAACTGAAAGAGGCCCACACAGACCTTAACCAGAGGACAAAACTGACTATGTAAAGAAGCACATCCAGAGGCTTGTTAAGACATATCTCTGTCACGATGAAAAGAGAGGTTGAGTTCCCTTTATCCCCACCCCATCCGAAAACGTGTGAACTTTGTTCTTTCGGCCGATTAGTCCATAATAGTTTCAAGTTCGGTGATGGAAAGTCTTGATTTAGAGCAGGACTCTCCAAACTTGGCAACTTGAAGACTTTAACTTCCAGAATTCCCCAGCCAGCATGGCTAGCTGAGGAATTCTGGGAGTTGAAACCCTCAAGTCTTAAAGCTGCCAAATTTGGAGACTTCTGATTCAGGGAACAGGATGAAGTCAGACAAAGCCATGAAGTTAGAAATCACTGGCTTCGAACGGTGTGTGAACAAGCCTCTGTTAGCTGACTTTTTAAAAGTGCACAAGAGAGAGAAGATGCATTTTAGAGACACTGTTAAGGTAAAAAACATAATGGCATTTGTTATCTGAAAGAGACCACAATTCAATGTCACTTCCCCCAGAGCAAACATGTAAGGACCTCACTGGGTGAATCCACACACCCATACCCACACCCACACCAGAAACTACAAGTAGAGAGCCTAATTGGGGCCTTAATCTTCTGAAACAGGACTTCGGATGCGGAGTGGAAATCTGCCTTTTGATGGAAAGTTTGCTCCCAGTTGCTCTGTTTTATAAGGTTTTCTAGTTTTCAGATTACAAAAGATATATTACACCAAAGCTAATTAAAGCATGATGCAGTGTATCTGTAATCAGAGAATACATGCTGGAGATGACATGGCTTCACTGGATAACTAATGCCTCTTCTCATTGGCAAATGCTTCCTGAGAGCTCAGCCAAAGAGATGCCTTTGCAAAGACTTGGGAGACATGAAGCACTTAAGCCTCATGACCCAGTGGGTTAATAGAGAGGCAGCCATCTTGTCCAAGGCTCCAGCAGCCATTGTGTATGTGTTTGTATTGCTTTGCTCTCATTATGCAGTTGTGGGGCCATAGCGTTCCATTGAATGGGCTGTAAGCAAACTCAACAAGTAGAGCAAAGAGCTGAGTGGACCAGCTCCATCCTGTGCCTTCTAAACTAGCCTCCAGTCTGTAGTGGAAACTGCTCCCTTACCCACACTGAAGTGATATTCAGCAGCCATTCCATTTAGCTTCGATGTAGGAAGGGAGAGACCTGGCCTTCAACAGAAGAACATTTCAGTGTAGGTTTGCTTCCAAGGAGTCCTTTCAGGATCCCCTTGGATTTATTCCTCTGAATGTGGATCCTCAAGAACCATAACAGTATGCCCAATTAGATGCATAATCCTTGTTGTGGTTTGCAGTGACCTTGATAAAAAGCCAAGGCTTGAAGAAAGAGACGGGGAAGACAAGCGAGTCTGGGTGGCCATGTGCTGCCTGGAGAGTGTCACCAGCTTCTAGATTATGAATCCAGGGTGACAATTGAGAATCAGAAGTAGAAGGCCCTACCTCCCATTTTTAGAGAGCTTCTTCTCCCACTAGTTTGCTTTCTTCAAGAAGTAAAATATATTCCACTACAACTGTCTAACTCAATAGGAAGTGAGGCAGGTGAAGAAGTGTCAATAGATCTAGAAGTATGGTCTGCGAGCTTTCTCTTTTAAAACAGAGATGGGCCACTGGAGAGTCAGAGGCAGCCCCCAGCATCCCATCTGCTTAATTGAGATTTAGGGGCATTTTATAGAAGGGAGTGGGAAGACAAGGGCTCCAGGGAGAAAATGCTCCCATGCCCACTTTTAAAAGCTGCTAAAGATTCTGCAGTCAAGCGGTGTTTCACGTAGAGTAAGTCAGCACACTAAAGGCTATCACTTTGCAGAAACCATTTTACTAGAGAGAGTAATACAATAGGAACATGAAATGCATCATGGGGCAACAGAGATGAATCCTAGAGTGGCAATGTGATACAGGAACCAACTACAATAGAGAGGAATGATAGAGCTGCATATAAGGTAGATGTACCACCTGTAACAGGTGGAAGATTTTCAGCCCCAGCCCTTCCCATGGCATCATCACCTGATCTTTGTTGATAAAACAAAGACAACCCCAACTCCAAAAATCATGTTGGCAGCCATGATGGTACAATCAAATCTCTGCCTGTTTGTGATGTTTTTCTAAAAAACCTTTTCACTGGGAAACTCCATTCCTACTCAATATTGGAACTTCTTTTTTGGACAAATCTTTGCTTTTCTATGGGGGACAGAAGAAAGCAGGGACAGGATCCCTCAAGGTTTAATTCTCT
The DNA here is from genome assembly GCF_900518735.1 of Pseudonaja textilis. The sequence goes on from NW_020769318.1 coordinate 20,730,264, forward strand.
GGTCCATGACCCTAGAACATTTTCCTATACTTAACCAGGCCCTGGAGGCTCTTCATTTATTATGTGGCAATTTGCTAGTCTTTATAATACTTCCAGACATCACTGGAAGTTACCCACAGAAACTAGCCTATGGGGAGGTAAACTACAAGTATAGTATGGTTGCTCTGAGGGAAGTGATCTCCAAAATGACCTTGTTTTTTAAAACATTTTAATTTGGGGGTGGGGGGGCTCGGCTGCATCTCTTTCAGACAACATCCTGTCACCATTTGAAAGCCTTCCTGGTTTAGTAGTTGATTTGTACATCTGTATATATATATATATAAAAAGAGAAGGACTCTCAGGACTGTGCAGATCACCACTCTTAAAAAAACAACAGTAAAGTCTTCTACATTCTTAACCCATTTCTCAAACCCTAAGTTTTCATTGTCAGAATACAAAGTACAAATGGTTGTGAACCCCTACTGTTGACCTCTAGAAGTTTCTTTGATATTATGCTTGTTTTCTTTCATCATGGAACACAAGGTGGCATGCAGAGAGATGTCTAGGCAATCTAACAACTGGCCCTCAGTGGAGTTCAGACATGCTTAGCTGCATATCCTGCTGGCTTAAGAGCTTTCCAAGGGAGATCAAAGGTTGATGAAGGCCAGGACTGCTTCTTAGGGATCCATCCAGGTGTTTCTGGAAAGCTTAACACCTGGCTTTTTTAGACTGGTTGTTATTTTGACTTTCCAGTCTATGTGTGTACTGGGCTATGAGAATAACCTCGAAGAAGAACAGCCAAGGCAACAGTGAGATAAGAGAAATCTGAATCCAGATAGACTTAAGAATGGAAATGGAGAAAGTGCCCCAGAATTTACCCTCAAGACTTCATTTAATTTATATGCCACCCATCTCACTGTCCAGGGTGACATGGGAGGTGTACAATTGCATTCTCGCTAGGATAAAGGTGGAGAGGGGGGCACATTCAGAGTTGCAAGAATCTGCTGGTGTAGCCCTATAATAAAGGTAGTTTTAGTTTTCAGACTTTGGAGTCCTGGTCTATCTTGAAGGGCTGACATCAATCTTGCAACTCTGAATAGTTCTTCCTCATTTTTCTCAAGGTTACTCTCAACCCATTACAATGCTATGCCCTGGAATATGCTGGTGGTCCTCCACCCACATACGGTAGTAACCAGGTCTGGCATGGTTAGTGTTTTGAGATCAGTGAAATTGGGCTATCTGTAGAAGAGATCCAAGTTCAGATTTTGTTCTGAATTCCCAAAGCTTCCTAATATTCAGTGACTCTGGTGACTTTACAGTCCAGCCTGCCTTTCAGGATTCCTATAGGGACAATATGGAAGAAGGAAGCATATGTACTACTTTTTTGCTTCTTGGATAGCGGATTAAATAAATTGTTTAGAAAGAAAGGAAGGAGAGGAGAGAGAAGGGGAGAGGAGAGGGAATAGGAGGAGAGGGGAGGGGAGAAGAGAGGAGAGAGGAGAAGAAGGGAAATGAGAGGGAGGGATAAAGAGGAGAGAGGAGAGGAGGGGAGGTTTAATGGAAATGGGAGGAGGGAGGAAGGGAGGAAGAAAGGAAAGAGGAAGGAAGGAGGAAAGGAAGGAAGGAAGGAAGGAAGGAAGGAAGGAAGGAAGGAAGGAAGGAAGGAAGGAAGGAAGGAAGGAATGCTGTCCTAATTATTTGGAAGTCTAGAACCATTAAACCAGGGAGCTTTGACCTGGTTTCAGGTTGTGACCACTGCTATGGGAGTGCTCTAGGAAAAAGGCACCACAGGATTGGTTAAATTTTTCCAGTAATCCCTGCCAATTGTTTTCACTATTAAACCCAACCCTGTTTGAGTTTGTTCTTGGTCACATTGAATCATAGTTTACCAACCTCTGTATTGATTTATGAAGGTTGGGCAAACGTGTCCCCCCTTTCCATTGGAGTGGTATGTGCAGCGTAAATACCACTACCAACCCCTGGGACATCAAATGATTCCTTAGAAATCATTGGATAAGGCTGTGAGGATTTATCCCCCACAAAATTTCTTCTGGGGTTGAGTGAGTGGCTGCACACAAAGAATCAGGTGTCCTTTTTCACCAGGCTACTCCCTCTGTCATCATGCACCCCCCAGGAAAAAAGCAAAGAGTAAAAGTAAGAAATGAGTGTTCTACGCACCATCGGACTTACCCCGAAATTGGAAGCGGCAAAACGGTCAGAGGCAGAGACATTGGTGGAGGCAGTGGTATGTGCATAATAAGCATTAATGTTGGCCAATAAAGTACTCATTACAGCAGGCACCCCTGGGCACATGTATTTTGAGGAAAGGCAGGCAAAGTGCCTGCAGCATGAAACACAGAGAAAAAGGAAACTTCAGGTAGTTTCTAAGCCAGAGGTAGGAACAGTTTGGGTTTGGTGGATCCATATGACATTTTAAGGAAATTTTGAGTTCACTATTACACAATTTTGGTTCATGGTCACAAAATAATTATCACTGTGCATTTAGCCCTTTGGAGGTAAGCCAGGTCAGGAAACAGATATCGCAAAGACTGCTGGAAATATATTTTTATTGTTATAATATATAAAAACAGAATCTTGGAAACTGACCATGTTTTCCCTTTCCTCCCCATTATACCAGAGAATCAAGATGCAGTCAAGTTTCTTTCTAACATACCTTCCCAGTCCTGGACTTAATTTATATTTCATTAACTGTCACATTCTTTCTCCAAAATCATCTCTGTAGTTTTCTGCACTTAATTTACAACCACTGCTACTGTTGCTGTCTTTACATCTTTCTATTGTCTCTCTACTCACACTTTTGATCTGCAAGATCCCTGTAGAACAAGGATGGGCAACTATGGCGCCTTTACGACCTGCAGACTTCAACTCCCAGAATTCCTGAGCCAGCATGGTTGAAGTCCACAGGTGGTAAAGGTACCATAGTTGCTCAGCCCTGCTGTAGAAGGCCATCCAGCTAAACTGCAACCCGAGACTCTTTAATGAATAACTCTACATGTTTGGTCACCGTGTTCAAGTAATAATTCTCTATTCTTTATCAACATTTTTTTAAACAAGAAGGCCTGCCTTTGAATCTCTGGAATTTAGATGTTCTGAGATCCAAGATAAATATACAGTCTGTCCTGAATTACAGATACTCACGTCATAGCCTGATAGATGGACTCCACTCCGTATCTCATAGCAAACTCATCCACAATCTCCTGGGCAGTTTCGTCAAAATATACTTTCCAAGCATCGTCCCCTTTTGCATCTGGGATTTTGACGACACCATTGTTTTGGATGTCCGTCACAAAATGGAATAGGTTCTAAAAGCCATTTAGAGAAGGAATAAAATTAAATCAGAAGACTCCCACGACTGAGGAGGTCAAGAAAGGAGAGTGGTCCATATCGAAGTCAACAGAATGTTGCTATGATTTTTTTTGTTCAGGTTTTTTTATTAGTTTATCAAAATATTAAATACAAAGAAAAATGAAAATGAAGGGAAAGTAGGGAAGGAAAAAGAGAAGAGGAAAAACTGTAGAATAAAAGAGGGAAAAGAAAGAAAAGCATTGATGTCCAACTCTTTTTAGCACAGTAGGATAATAACATATAGCCTCATTATTATTTTTTTTGGTGTAATACTGTAATACATAGTAGCCACTTCTATAAAAAACAAACCTATCTAACCAGCAAAACCCAAAGTCAAAATTTCATTTTTTTCCCCCCACCTCAAGAACGTAGTCCATAATTGGTTTCCAAGTGGAAACAAACTTCGCTGTATTCTTTTATTTGATTGGGGTAGTCAATTTAGCCATCTCGGCTAATTTCATCAGTTTTTCCAGCCAGTCAGTCATCCATTGTGGGAAGTATTAAAGTATTAACTTTAACTAATGTTGATATTATCTTGAGAAAAGCTCAGCAAAACCATTGTGCTTAGATAGACACAATATCCATCAGTAGATCTACTTTCCTTAGGAACAGAAATCATATTTTATTAAATGAGATGAGTTTTTTTTAAGCAAACACTCTTTGGCAACTACTTAAAGTGGAATGGCTTGCCCTCAGAAGTTAGGGCAATGATGGTTGGTCCATCATTGGAAATTTTTAAGAAAAGTTTGGACAGCCATTTGTCTAGAGTAGTATAAGGTCTCCTGCTTGACCAGGTGGTTGGACTAAAACAGAGCCCCCCCACGCCCAGGCTGTGGCCCACTATTGAGCTGTGGCCCGTTCAGAACCGGTCCATGTAAGTGGTGGGTGAGCGCGTGTACGCACACAACTATACTTATGTTAGTAGCGGACATTGCATTGGTAGTCCCAATTGTGTGAGCAGTGGGTGCATGCGCCCACCATCTCACAAATGGAGCTGTGTGCCCACCTACCCCTCACACAGAACCATCCCTTCCCCCCCCCCACACACAAGGCCAACAAGCTGGAAAGGTTGGGGACTACTGGACTAGAAGACCTCCAAGGTCCTTCTAACTCCATATTTTTTTTCTAACAGCCTTCCTGTGGTTCTCTGAGGATTCTGCAATTACTTGCTTGCTTGCTTGCTTATTCATTCATTCATTCATTCATTCATTCATTTTCTATAGGTGCCCATTTCAGTCCAGTTGACTCTTACATTATGGTCTCATGATCCTTTGTCACTCTGGGAACCAACCATTACACTTCAGCCCAGTTCTATAACATGATGAGATGGCTCCTTGCACTTCCCAGTATATTTGTATTTAGGGCTGGGACCAGTGCATCATACCACAAAAAGCAACCTCTGAATTGCTGTGTGCCTTTTTACTTACTTCATGAAGGCAGGTGTACTGCACATGATAAGGTGCCACTTTCTCCTCTCCTTTGATCTCCACACTAATGTGCAGTCGGATAGCTCCAGATACAGCTGACTTATCTGTTCGCTTGTCTGAAACAAGTCCAAGATGGGGAGAGAAGATTGGTGTTACAGCTGTTTGCAGGATTGATGAGGGAAAGGGGATTTTTCTTTTAATGAGGTCTGTACAAAAATCCCAGAATAAGCAAGAATATAAAGTGAATCCAGATAGTTAAGACAATACAGCCTGATGCCTCTAAAAGGCCTATAAAAGTAGGAATACCAGCAATAGTCCCATCTCCCCTTTGTAGATTTTAGGAGCAGTTAAATTGTTTCAAGCATTTATCCTGACTTACTTTAGTTCCATCTTTTGTCAAAGCAAATGATTCACTGCAATATTCTTCAGAGTAAATTGTCAATTTTCTTACTGATCTTCTAGAGCAGGGGTCACCAATCTTTTGGACCTCAGGGACCACCAAACTCATAATTTTAAATCATGTGGACCACTAATATGAATTTTCACTGACAGTGGCTTGCTGATGTTGGTGGGAAAATTGGACCCATATTCCAGAGCTGCAGTAGTCACAAGATTGGCCCTTTGGTCATCCCAGAGCAGCTCCAGGATGACCAAAGGGCTAGTCCTGTGACTACTGCAGCTCTGGAATATGGGACCGACTTTCCCACCAACATCAGCAAGCCACCCCGGGGCGGATTTCCCTCCCCTGCTGTTGGTCTTACCTTCTACTGTGTTTCTTAGAAAATAAGGCAGGGCCTCATTTTCTTTTGACCCTTGAAAAAATGGCTAGGCCGGCTTTTCGAGGGGTGTCCTACTTTTTTTCAAACATGCCTTGCCTGACTCCCAGGCCACTTCTTTCATGGCCAAAATGAGTCTCTGCGGACCACTAAAATTTTCTCCCAGTTGGCAACCACTGTTCTAGAGTTGATGTGTGTATGTGGGTTTAACTTCAAGCCTGGTTTCCTTGAGCTTTGTATCTCGGAAGTCAATGGCCAGCTACCAGATCTAGATTTTATATGTCAGACTGAACATATTACAAGTACTGAGACAATGAATAAATCCAGGCTCTTTTCTGAAGAAGTGATCTCTTTCTTAGGACTTATGGGTGCTCATGACTCATTGAGATGGAAGGCTGTCCATAAATATGTCCCTGTTGAAGCTGGATGACTGCTTACCCAGATTGTACCAGACATCCATTTCTCCACTCAGTGTCCGCACTTCAATGATTGTCTGACCCAGGAAGTCATCAGATTCCCTCTTGAAGCGCTGTTTTACCCTAGACTTGATGTCATCATCTTCATCCCAAACCCGAACCTTAATTCGATCGGAGGAGTTATGACACTCACTGGTCGTGGAGGAAATTGGGAAAAGAGGTGAAGTAATAAATAAAAACTGTCACTATGAGAGGAGATATAGTTACTAAGGGAAAGGCAAGTCATTCAGGGACTCCTAGAACCTACAGGAGACCTTGTAATTACTAAGCCCATTACACATTTCCTTGCAAGATCTCTCTACCCTCAACATTAATTATATCCCTGCCTCTGTCCCTCCCTCCATTTATCTTCATTTCTAACTCTGCATATTTTAGTATTTTAATCAATGTTTCCTTTAATTAAAAATCCACTTATATTATGGAATTATGTACATTATTCATTAATTTGCCAGGCAAATTATTAATTTCTAACTGTAAGTAGAATTTTTAATTAATTTTTAATTTTGGGGGAAACGGGCAGTAACTGAGGGGATACTCTGGAGATCAACCAGCAAAGATGGAAAGTGTGGTCCTCTACCTGCCATGCAAAAAATTCTACTACAATTATCAATTATTCCTGTACTCTGTGGGCAGTGGGCCTTGTACAAGCCTTCATTAAAGTAACTGGGAAAGGGGAAAAAGATAAAATCCCAAGTTGGGAGTAGAAGGGAAATCTTCCTTCAATCTTCTCCCTTGAGAAAATTCAGGAATGTTTCTCTGCCACAGATATATAAAGCAACATCTAAACTGAATGTCTTGATATACAGAAATGACTCTCTCCAATAACAGTTATTCCTAACTAAACATGTTTCAGTTCCAGAAATGAGGCTGCAGTTCCACATTCTTGGAAAAACAGTTTTTTTAATTTCTGGGAGCCAAAGAAATCTCAAAGAAATAGGAGCCTGATCCTACCTACTTCTAAGTAATCTGGATATTTGGTGCCTGCAGGCTACAATAAATATATTTGAAGTGTGGAAGAATGAAGGCCATAATAACGGTTAGCTTGTAATTTCTGTTTCCTGCTTCAAAATCATGGGTCATGTTTTGTGGTTAGGAAGGGGACAAGAAAGATTTTGAAGTTTATCCCTTAGCTCCAAGAATATAGTAAAAGGTTTATCTTGGAAATGTAGAAGTCATTTTTGGGTGTCCACCTTGTGGGGTAAATCGGACAGGAATTATAACCAGATAAGCTAACTTTACTTTATTGTGTCTATGGAGATTCTCAATTATCCAGGTCATGGTTGTCCCAAAGGTGCTTTTTTCCAAAAGGCAACTGGACTTTCTTGGTTTTTTTCCTTTGAAAACAGTTTGCTTCTCATTCAAGAATCTTCTTCAGTTCTAACTGACTGGTGGGAAATTGAGTTTATTGTAAAGCTACATTGACAGGATCTTACAAGCCTGAAAAGACAATCCTTCCCACATGTTCTTTCATCCAAAGAAACTAGGAATGGGTTCTAGCTTTTTCCTCCACCCACTATCCAGTTGTGGGCTATGCTCTCTCTTATCTGACCATTCCCTTGGCAGCGTCTCTTCCCCGTCTCTCAAAGTTTTTCCAACATACCATTACATCAGAACAATGTTTGGAATGGAAAGTAGAACATTGCCGAACATCTTGTACCTCTTTAGGCACATTCTGCTGCTGCTAAAGGATATCAGATCCAACTAATGCAGGCTCTTAGCCTGCTGGTGTGAATTTGTGTGTCAGTTAAGGAGGCACTGTAGCATTCCCACCCAAACGCCTTAGAGACAGATGCTTTATGATTCACTTACAAATGGAAGTTTTCCTCCCAGACGGGGTTCAAATTTCCATAAATGGTTTTTGTTCTCTTTTTGGTCTTTCCAACCTGGACGGTTACATAGGGGTCACTGGAGCCTGTTTTATCCTTCGCCTGGAGGCCTTGTGCACAAACAACTACAAATACATAAGCCACACGCAAGTACCATGTTGATTCGGCAGAAGGATACCAGAATACCCCACCCCCCCAAACAACAACAACAACAACAAAAGCAACACATGAACAAAGAAAACAAATGAAAAAAGTTAGGGTTAGATAATAGGCATAATAAGAGTTTAACATTTTTTTCTAGGTTGATTAGAATAAAAACAATGCATTTGTCCATTTGTATGTGCATTTTAAAAAAATGTATGCCTTCAAATCCAGCTAATTGCTTAATCCAGTCATGTGACCACATGACATGGACTACATTTCCCAGGATGCCTTATCTACATTTACCATGATGCATTCCCTTAAAGGGACAGCTCCCAATTACTAACTAACTATCCCAATTCCCAATTAACTATAAACTGTCTGGATAGCACAATGTCTATCCTAAAGTCCTTTGGCTGGTTTCATGACCAAAGTGGAACTAGAACTCACAGTCTCCTGGTTTCTAGCCTTCAGCCTTAACTACACTGGCTCTTGTATGAAAGATGGCTAGCCCTAATTTTTGGTTTGATTCACACGCTACCTTTCAGATTAAACTGAGTACCAAAAACTTCAGGCAGCTGAAGCATTATTGAATATTCTCTAAAAATCACAGATCTCTTTGATCCCAAAATGTCAACAGGGAAAAACAGTTTTGATATGCTTTTATGTCTCTCCTCAACCTGGACCAAAATAAATTAAACATGGATGCAGGGGGGAGATTCTACTGGTTCGGAATGGTTCGGGCAAACCGGATGTTAAATTTGCATCTGGTTCGCTGAACCGGTATTTGAACCAATTGGCTGGCCATGGCCACCCAGCCCAACCCTCTCAGGAGTCTCCATGTGGCCCATTTTCGATGCAGGTAAGTGCAGGGTCTGCTTGGAGGCTCTGGGAGGGGGAAAAACGGGCCTTCCAGAAGTCCGGAAATGGGCCTGTTTCCGGCTTCTAGAGGGCCTCCAGAGCCCGGGGGAAGGCCGTTTTCACCCTCCCAGAGGCCTGAGGAAAGCCTCTGGACCCTTGGGAAGGCGAAAAATGGCCAAACCGTAAGTACTGGTAGGCCATGCCCAACCTGGCCACATCCACCCAGCAACTGAGCAGCAAACCGGTTGCTGGGATTTTTGAATCCCACCCCTGCATGGATGTCTCCACAGTCCATAATTGTCTCCAGAGATGGAGAGACATGTGCTCAAATTGATCTTAAGCCTACAAATTATTTAAAGGACAATTGTTCTTTAACATTCTCCTTTTTTATTTGTCTCATTTTTTGGCATTTTGTAATACACTTTAATGAATACCCAACAAAAAGCATACAAAAAAAGTCCATGGGGAAGAAAGAAAGTGCTCGCTTAAATTCAAATACTAGTGGGGGTAGTATAAAAGACAAAATTACTTGTGCAGATGAATGCATTAGAAGTGCATCAAATAATGTTTAGAAAATAACACATTAGAAGGCATGCACTTCAAAAACTGAAGAAAATAAACAGAACATCATGTGGATGTGGAAATAGGGGCAAAAAAAAAAATTGTTTGAAGAATGAGAATCAGAGTAAAACAAAAACTTAACAGATTGGTCTGTTCTTACATGCACGCCTGCACAGAAGAAATCCAGAATACATATATGTGGGTATGTGCATAATTTTTTTGTCATGTTTATGTAGTGTATATTGGAGGTGGTGAGAACTGTATGCAACAAAATTTTATTTTAATGTATGCAGATGAGTGTACATTTAAAGTGACAATAAAGTTATTCTAAGTTCGGAAAGTTATCAGCATGGTACCTGTGATGCTAATCTTGGCTGACCATTTTGAAGTACCATCCAGAACACTCTGCTTGACTGCCTTCATCTGCTGGGTATGGGTGGTCTTGGAGACTGCAAAGATCTCCTGAATCAATTCGAAGATTTCTGGTTTATTCCGCTCCCGGATCTTCATACGGTCTTTCAGCACCATAATAATATTCTGCGTGCGATCTTCTGCCCCATGTTTAGAACTCTTCTCTGCTGCCCCTGTGCACCAGAAGAAATATAGTATTGATAATCCCACATGCAATGATCGTGGTTACTGTCATTATTGTTTGTTATCTTTGTTGATAACAGCACAAGTAGGCAAACCGTAAGACTCTAGACCAGGTGTGTCAAACTCAATTTCATTGAGGGCCACATCAAGAGGTTGTGTTTGACCTCAGGGGGCCAGAGTGGGCATGGCCAGTTTGACATCACTCATGTCAGGGGGCATCTGTGGTGACCGAGCGCTCTGCCAGTGAAAACAGGCTCCCGAGTTCAGTCTTTGGCTGCGATGGCCTCCTGCAACCCTCTGCCAGCAAAAACAGAGCTCAGGAGGGCCCCCCTCATGCTCCATTTTTGCTGGCAGAGAGTTGCAGGAGGCCATCGTGGCCAAAAATGGAGCTGCCCCCCTGCTCCATTTTTGCTGATACTGCCCAAAGGCCTTGAGTTTAACACCCCTGCTCTAGATATTCCTACAAATGAACTGTACTCCAAGAATTTCTCACTACTGGCCCCGCTTGCTAGGAGTTGAAGTTCTGAGCATCGGAAATGTCATCGGTTGTCTATCTGTATTTGAGGAATTCCATTTGTTTGATTTGTTTTGATAATGAATTGTATCATTTAACAGGAGGGAAAATAAATAACTGCATGCAGCCAGTAAACAACTATGTAATGCATTTATTTGATTTTAATTTGAAGATTTAATTTGAAGATTCTGACTCTATTAGTGCTTCACATACAACTCTGCCTTCTCCTTCCTTATGGTGATTGTTATATGCCATCAAACTGGTGTTGCCTTTTAGTGACTACATAGGTAGATTTTCTCCATGATGATCTGCCTCTAACCTGGTTCTTCAGGTCTTCCAATAATACATCCATCACCATTGTAACCATGTCTGTCTAGCTTGCTACTGGTTATCCTCGTCCTTTTCCTTTCACATTTTCCAATATTCAAACCTTATCTAGAGAGCTGGATATTTACATACTATATGTTCGAAGTAGAATAAATTGAGCTTGGTCAGTGAGAACTATGGGTTAATTTGTTTGCTATAATCCATTGTTTATTTCCTTGACTTCCTCTGTATTCTCAGAAGTTTCCCCCACAACATCAAAGCATCAATACCAATACCCTTTCTATCATGTTTCCTCAAAGTCCAACTTTCGTTTCTCTGTCGTGTCAAGTGAATACCATTATCTGTCCTATTCTGACCTTTGTAGGTATAGACATATTGGACCATCTGAATACCTCTTCCAAGTCAGTCATGGCATATTGCTTACTCCTTGTTCTTTTACTCTTGATGGTTGATCCTAAGACTTGGGAGCTCTCTATGTCTTCAATATCTTCACTATTAGTACTAAGGCTGGTTGGTGTGTCTATTGTCATTAACTTGGCTTTCTTTATATTTTAGTCCCATCTTTTCATTGGGTTCCTTGACTTTTATTACTAGAGTTTACGGATCCTTTGCATTTTTGATACAAAATATTGCCATCAGCTGCTTTCAAATTGTGGGGCTGGAGAAGACTCTTGAGAGTCCCTTGGACTGCAAGGAGATCAAATCAGTCAGTCCTAAAGGAATCCTGACTGTTCTTTGGAAGGAGAAATACTGAAGCTGAAGCTCAGATACTTTGGACACTAAATGAGAAGAGAGAACTCACTGGAAAATACCCTGATATTGGGAAAGACTAAAGGCAAAAGGAGAACAGGACGGCAGAGGATGAGATGGTTAGATAGTGTCATCAACACAATGAACATGAATTTGGGCAAACGCCAGGAGACAGGGGACGAAGATGGAGTCTGGCACGGTTGAGCCATGGTGGCACAATGGTTAGAATGCAGTACTGCAGGCTACTTCTGCTGACTGCCTGTTGCCAATAGTTCGGCAGTTCAAATCTCACTGGCTCAAGGTTGACTTAGTCTTCCATCTTTCTGAGGTGGGTAAAATGAGGACCCAGATTCTTGGGGGCAATAGCTGGCTCTGTAAACCATTCAGAGAGGGCTGTAAAGCACTGTGAAGCAGGGGTGGGATTCAATTTTTTAACAACAGGTTCTGTGGGCATGGCTTAGTTGGGGGGCATGGCTTGGTGGCAATGTGACTGGCTGGGTGTGGCCAACTCAACATCACTCACATTGAGGCACGCATCTCCTCGCCTGCCCACTCGTGACTGTGGGGATGCTACAATAGTCGTAAGTGTGAAAAATGGTTATAAGTCACTTTTTTCAGTGCCATTGTAACTTTGAATGGTCACTCCACACAAGCAAAGTACCAGCAAAGGAGGGGGGAAAAATTCCAGAGAAGTTCCTGAGACAGGAAGTCTCGTCCTGCCAAGAATGTAATAAAGGTTAATGGAGAGGCAGTTTCTGTAAACAACACCAGAATGTTTCCTTTCTGCCTTCCTTACAGGATTAGGCCAGCAATTTCTTCTAACAACTGGTTCTCCAAACTGCTTAGAATGTTAACAACCGGTTGTATCAAATAGGTGCAAACTGGTAGAATCCCACCTCTGCTGTGAAGCAGTTTAAGTGCTATTGCTATTGTCCATGAGACTGTAAAGAGTTGGGCATGACTTAGTGACCGAACAACAACAATAAATTACCATCAGCATAGCATATGTTCCTGATATTCCCCTAATTTTGGTTTCAAACAACACCCTTCTCCTCCTGTCCCCAAAACCACCATGTAAGGGGATCCTCACTTTGCAAACAGTCGGCATTGAGCAGGTCTTGGCACTTTTCATGGCATTTCACTCCACACTCGGTACACCGCATTCCTTGGCGTGCAATGCCCCAGAGCAGGCCCTCACACTCGTAACAATAGGTGGGAGTGGTGGCAGTCCACACCTCAAAATTATGGGGGGTTGTGCAAGAGATGGGATAGATTAAGGCTTGGAGGGTCTTCTTGTAAACATGGTTTTTCTATGGAGAAAAAAAAATAGAGAGTATATAGGTTGGAACAAGAAAGGCAAATGACTTAGCTATCACTATTTCTTGTCAATAGTTGCTAAATATGATGGGCCTTTCCCTGCTTGCCCTGGCAACACCTTTTTTTGCTCCTTGTCCCCAGGGTGTTGCCTTCCTCTTGTCTTCAGCCCATGAATGAGGCAGCCTTCATTCATCCTTAGAAGTTTTGGTGTGAAAGTAACATTTACTCCCTTTTTTTTGACTGTCCAAGAGCACTTCAAGATTTGGCTGTATCACTTTTATATTTTCAACTCAACAGTGGGGAGCAGACCAATATTCTAGCAAGAGCCTTCTGTTACAACTATACTTCCTTGACACATATTCTATGATCAGAAAAAAAAAAACCCAGGTAACATTTTTTTCTCTTAGGGTCAGGTTTCTCTCAGGCTAATCTTTTGGGGACCACTTGCTAACAGAGGGCAGAGCACTATATACACAACAGGGGTCACAACTGGCTGACATCCCTCCTCTTGCTTTCTGACACTCTCTTTCCCCACTTCTTGAGATTTCCTTTACATTTCCTGTCCCAAAGTGGCAGCTGCTTCATGTGCTTCCCTAGTTCTGTTTGACTTCAATAGATCATTGTGCTTTCTTTGTGGAATGATCCATATGATGAAAACACAATGTTGTCTGGAATTGAAGCAAGACCCCTCCTTATTATAACTTAGGAGGGGTCTAATACGTATTTACCCAGGACTTTTAATGTTGAGCTGTTTTGCATTACAGGTTTAATGTTTATTGTTTGGTGTTTTATATTTCTTGTTTCTAACACAATTTTATTATACTTCTATAAGCCAACCAGAGCTGTTAAGCAAACATCCAGGATATCCATTTCCTAAATGTTCTAAGTAAATAATTAAAAGGCAGTTGGGATACTTACTAGCTCTTCATTGTTTAAAGTGCTTGATGCAAGTGCTGACGTAATACCAGCTTTCCTGGACTGGACTAAGGACTGTGGGAAGAAACATAAAGAATAATTAAATCAAAGTAATAAAGACTGTACACATTCTTTTTCATGAATAATCCAGATGTGTCTTCATAATTTCTATTCACTTTAGAGGCAAATAAAATGTTTGTAAACAAAAGCCTATATTTTGTATTTAAAAAATGCCTTAGGGGTCAAAATTCATAACGAATTTTGAATCCAGTTTAGCAAACTAAAAGAATCCAAGCTAGGAGTCATCCCTAAATTTTAGCAGGTGAACTGAGAATGCATTTACAAATAATAAATATTAAAAAAGGAATACTCACCATAGCCTGTAAAGTATTGGAGGATGAAAAAGCACAAGAAGAGAGGAAGAAAGTTAACATGATGCAAAAAAATAAATAAATCAGATTTTCTTCCAGATCTTCCCTATGATAAGCAAAATGGCACAAGATCCTTTAAAGATTTGGAGGATTCCTAATTCTTTTCCTATATCAGAGATAGGGAACCAATAGTTCTGGTTCATGTGTCCAGGGAATCCCTAATGGTTTATCTCTCAAAGGCTTCAGCTGCCTTGAAATGGTGTGACTTGGAATTCAAAAACAGTCTTAAATCCACACGTTTCCATTTCAATCCAATATCTATTGAAATCCACTTTCTGTAATCTTGGGTTCTCCAGACGTTCTGAGACTTCAGACGTTTCAACACGTTTGAAAGTCATAATGTTGAAAAGAACCCTATGAGTTTTTACTTGGGTTTAGACTCCATGTTCACATTCCCACTTAATCCCACCCCACCTTCTCCACTCACCAACATCAGCACACTTTTACTGTGTCCTTTAGTGATTTGATGGCAAATCAATTCCTACAAACTCATCAAATTCCCAGAGGATAAATAAATAATTGCCTATTATGCCATACTACATTTCTTCATGTCAAAAGTATACCGTCTGTAATACGTAAGTCTATCTTTAATCCATTGGCTGTTCAAAGTGCTGTTCCAACCCACACACCAAGGTTTGGTACTTGTAAATAAGACACTGGTTTCAGCATCCCCCACTCCCTCTATTGCAAAAGACACAAAATAAGCTGCATTATCAAAGAGTAGGAGCAGAAGCCCAGGCAGAAGACAGACAAAGGAAGGACAATAAAATCCAGATGTTGCAAGCAGGAAGTTAGTAAGATACAGGCAAGCAAAGGTGCAGGGGTGAAGGGAATCAAACTTGTAGGTGATGGCGATTTATGTCATACCAGAACTTAGCTTTCAAGGATTCCTAAACTTTTAAGTTAAAACCTACATGAAATTAATTTAATTTTTTATATGCTTTTTCTATAAAACTGTAATTCCTGAATTATAGTGACTTGTGAAGCATCCCATCTAGGCTTTCTAGTATCTTTTAGAGGCCTCGGATAATAGGTCTTGGGAACTGTAGTTCTGCTTAGGACTTAGAATTAGGAATTTTATCAGGCTTTCCATTTATACTTAGATATACCTCCAAGGTTCCTTGATGACATTTGATCACTCTGATCATTCTCCAACTAAGAAGCTTTGGGATCTGAAGAACTTTGGAGCTCTTCACAATCACATATATACATTTAGTATAAATATAAAGCAGTAATTTCCAACAAAACTCAAGGAAGTTCCTCAAGGAAATATTAGGAAGCCCTGGATGTCACAACCCGACATCCCAAGGACTTTTTTCAGCGAACTGATCACTCTAATAATATTTTTTGTCAACTTCTTGATGAGAACTTTCCGGATTTGCAAATTTTGAATGCTTTGTGACATAAAAATTTTAATATACTGTACACAAGTCTGTAGTCCCCAGAATTTCTTGAGTGCAGAAGTTAGCAAAGGGTAGCAACTAGGCAGAAAGATTTTAGGTATGGCATTCAATACAAATTGCTTGTTTACACATCTTAGAATTGTGTGATCTCACAAAGCTTCCTGCAAGGGATCACCACAATTGAACTTTCAAGGAAGAAAGTGAGAATGATATTAGGAAATCCCTAGGCACATTTTGTGATCCCCAACTATTCTTAGGTGTCTTTGTTAGAGTTGGGTTAGTTTGTACTGTGTATATATAATATCAAATATTGTCCATATCATTTCTCCCACATCGAGTGCCCTTCAGATATTTTGGACCACAATTCAGATCATCCTTGCCTGGGCATGATAAGAATTGTCATCCAAACAGTTGGGGGATTCACACAATGAAAGTTGACCTGAGTTTCTTGTAGTTCTCCAGGCTGAAACTCAGAAATTGCTCAACACTGTCCCACAAGGCAAGCTATGCCACTGCAGTTTCTCTATTCAGAATTAACTACCTCTAGCCTGGTTGCTGGTTTCTCTTGAGCAATGAGATTTATCTGAGCTTTAGAAGAGAATAACAGAATTGGAAGGGACCTTGGAGATCTTCTAGTCCAACCCTCTGCCTAGGCAGGAAACCCTACACCATTACAGACAAATGGTTATCCAATTTCTCCTTAAAAACTTCCAGCTTTGTTGTTTTTGGTTTTCTGAATATGCTCTTTCTCTAGCTACTGAGTATAGCACACGGTATCATATGGGCAGAGGACATTATTATCATCTTGTCCTTCTGGAGAAGCTGGGGACCTAATCCGGTTCATCTAAGTACCACTGAAGCGTGGTTACTTTTGGCTAACAAATATGTCTTCCCAATATTCTCTACTCTAAAATTTTAGTTCACCAGTCCTGCCAAGACAGTTTACCTGAAGAATCTCCTTCAAAGGTAAGTTCTCACTGAACTATGCCTTCTCCAAAAGACTGATGGTAAGGGAATCTGTCAGTAAGGGAAGCATACAAGGAAAAGTGCAAAAAATGTGGTGAGTCAAAAACATGTTGAAGGGTAGGCCTCACACAACAGGAAGGGTTGTATCTTGGGAATAGTGAGGTTTGGGAGTGTGGTGTTAGGAGGAAGGAGACAAAATTGGAAAATTAAAATGCAGGAAGACATTCGGTGTTCCATGTTGGAGAAGGATTTTGTATAGCATTTGTTAAATCAGGCATTTGCAACTAGTTGTTATTGGGATCCTGGGTTCAGGGGAAAAGTAATCCTGGGTGGGGGTTTCTCCCTTTCACCTCGTTCTCACCAGATCGCTGATCACTAGCGGAAGAGATTTACGTCCAGCCTTAATGTCGGGCATACTGTTAATGCAGCGCAGAAACTTTACTGCAGCTCCCCTGAGAGAGAATGCACCCACAACAGCATCAGCAAGCAGAAGATGGAAGAGAAATAAAACAAGCTTTATTAGCAAAGCGAAGCAGAGGCAACTGAATAAGAGGCGGCGCACGCTGGAGCCAGAGTAATGGAGAATGTGATCTTTCCTTCCCTGCCAATCCTGTTTTCAGGTGTTGTTATGAGCTACATTTTAGGGCAGAAAGGGGATCAACATGAAAATTGTAGCAGCAATTATCATTTACTAGTTTTCTTCTAGGCCTTTGAATTTTAATGGAATTAAAAATTATTCTTTGTTATAATTTGAGAACTGGTGCAATGCAGTTGCTAGAGACACATTTCCACTGCAAGTTTGTAGAAGAGATCTCACTGTAGCCAACTCACCATGGCCAACTTGCTGTGAGACAACTCACCGCTGGACAAGAATTACACCCATATCAAAGAAGTAGTGGAATAGAATCATTAAAGAAAGGAGGGACAAAATGAAATGTGAATAACAAAAATTAAAATATTTTAAAATTTATTTTTAATAATTAAATTGAATTGTTGAATTGTCCTGCAGTGAGTTGCCATGATGAGTTGGTTGCAATGAGTTGTCCCATTCCACCATAAGAGGCAGCATCTGGTTGATTTAATCTAATTGGGAAATTAAGTAGAGTTGAATCTGGTTAGTACTTGAATGGGAGACTTCAGAAAACCCAAGAGCCTTGATAGGAAGCCAAAAAGAAAAAAAGCCAATACAATGTTTGTATTGCTGCAAAATGAATTATACGACTGTGCCTATGAAGCAGTCAATCTGGATTTGAAGATGTGAAGAAATTTCAATTTTAGTAAATTTAAAATATGTGGGCTTTAAGATACATTAATATCTATTAAATATCTGTTAGTATTTATTTAATATCTGTTCAATAGCTATTAAATATATCCCTATGCTGGCTGGGGAATTCTGGGAGTCTCAATTCTGGGAGTTAGTCCACATACCATAATGTTGCCAAGGTTAAGAAACATTGTCTAATGTTAAATTATTATATTGCAAATAGGGTTTAGCCAAAGGCTATATTGCTGCTGCTAGATTCATTTTTGAAGCAGTGGGTGCCCTTGGGACTACAGTTTTACTAGTCCAAATACTTTCTTGATTCCAACTCAAAATCTCACAAAGGGCTTCAGAGGGCACCAGGCTTGGGATGGCTGATATGGGTGTTTTTGCAAACGAATAAGTGCATCCATCTTTCTATATAAAGAAAGAGATCTTACCAATGTAGTCAACCTCTGTCTACCTTCCCGTCATTCTCCACTCTCAACATGGAAAGTGGGACACCAATGAAATCAAACTATCAGTCAAATGAGGCTATTTAAGACATTGAGAATTTGCACCAGGGCATTTGCCAATTCACTGCCTCAGCCAAAGGTTACACCAGATCTCAAATTGCAAAATATTGAATTCAAGGACTTCAATCTATGCGGTCACATTCATCCTTCCATTAGCTGGCTCCAGAGACACATTTAGTGGAATTCCTGCTGTTCCAGAGCAGAGAAAGCCAGCAGCTGCTGGAGAGAGAGAGAGAGAAAAAAAAAGAAAGATGTTAGAAGAAGAAACCTCACCAAATCGCTAACTAGGGGAATGGGTTTTCTTTTGCGAATGTCAGGCATACTATCAATTATGATCAACCCGCCACCAGGCCTGGAGAAGAGACAAAAACAGTCAGATCATACAAGAGGACAGGTGAAGGAAGGGTGGAGGAAATTTGAAACCAGGTTAGGATAGGGAAGCAGAGAAGGGAGAGGAGGGGGAGGCATCAAAAGATGAGGCAGTGGAAGTATTTGGATAGGAACATGCACAAGGCTGAGCATTGCCCTGGAGGTCTCTACGTTTATTCTGTTACTTGGAAGAGAATGGGGTGGGAGGAGAGAATTCTGATGTTGTCCCTTGCCCGATGACAGGCTTCCTTATGGGAATGTGGTAATACAATGGCTGATTTTAGAGACACTTAAACATAGAGGGCAACATCATTTTCCAAGGCCCCAACATCCCTTTCTTTTACATCATGGCTATGTCTTGTCAAACCAAAATTCAAAAGAGTACAAAACTTCGCACAACTTGCCAAAGACAGGAGAATTGTGCCCTTTTCCAATATAACTTTGGACGAACAAGGGTCCACAAATATTGAGCAGTAAGAATATGGGGAATCTCCATTCAAATACTTTTGTTCCAAAGCAGAAATCATGATGTCATCTTTCAGAGAAGTGTTTTCCCATTTTGGAGGCCAGGTCTGGACTAGCACGTAGAAACTTCAATAGTCATGACAGTAAAAGTCACAGTTGAATAGATGTGAATCTATTCTTTCAAGAGGTATATCTGTGTGTGAATCTATGCACAGACTGTATGGATATCCCAAATAGAAAGCTTCTTATGATTTGAATTTTTGGGATTTTATTTGAGGATGAGGGCTGTAAGGATCAACTCTGGGACATCAAATTGGACAAATTTTATCAGCAGGAATAAAAAGAGATTCCCCTCTCTCTCCATCTGTCAGAACATAAGGACAGCATGCTAATTAGACCAAGCACCAACGGCTCTCTACATTTAAATAATGGACAACAATCAGATACTTCTTGGGTGGTCCCAGGTTCTCTGGCTGAAATTTTCCCATTAAATGCAGCATTTCTTCATCTGGAAGTTTATGATTCAACATGGTAATTATTTATGCATGATTTGGTCTTAGGACCTTTTGAAAACACCTTAAGTCAGAGGCTATTACTGGCTGTGATTGGTAGACCCTCAAATTATTGATGGATTATGTGAAAAAGGAACTATATTGTCTATTTATTATCAAATAAATTGACAGTATTGTTGGTCATGGGAGAAGGAAAAAAATATTCCTTTTCTATACCCTGAATAGTTTTATACATATTCACAATACTTCGTGCCCAATTTAATCATATTCTTTTAATTAGAGTTTAATTTTTAATTTATTTTCAATGTTTAAAATGTACTGTGTCTAAGTTGAAGGAACTAGGAAATTAAATTTTACTGCTCAGGATTTTAAACAATTACAGTTTTTTGAAATCTGTCTACGACTAACGAAACCCTTCCATTTTAAGTTCAAAAGAAAAATATAAAAGTCTTGCTAAATGTATAGCCATAAATCGTACTAAATGCTTTTGCGTTTGTCAAATCCTGCCAAGAGCTAACTGTTATTGAGTGCCATCTGTTAGATCTAATGTAATCTTTAACTGCTGGATGTCCATTCTTGTAATACGTCCTGAGCATTACAGTAATGTCATCTATGAAATACTGTCAAATAAGGAGATCTGCATACTAGATCTGATTAAATGGAAACCATTCTAATACCCCATCTGTCAAAAACAATTGTTACGTTCTGCAAAATCTTTGCAGAGATTATATTTTACAGTTCTCTGCCATCTGAATGTGCAGATGAGATGTGGTTGCTGATGGCTTTTGGGGGGGAAGACATTCTTTTTCTCTTTAATAATACAAAAGACCTATTAATCCTTCTTGTCTCTACCAGTAGTGAATCCGAAAGGAAGTGCATAAATATGGGAAGGGGAACTGAGTGGTTGCTTCTCAACATGGAAATAAAGTCATGGAAGATAGAATCATGTGGTTGGAAGGGAGCTTGGAGGTCTTCTAGTCCAACCCCCTGCTTATACCTTCCTAGACAAATGATTTTCTAATCTCTTCTTAAAAACCACTAGCAATGTTCTTTAGTGCCTACTTGGATGGGGGCAATGTTGGGAATAACCTGCAATTAGGGCAGAACCTTCAAAAACGGCAATGTACAAGTCATCCAAAGAATGTTTCCATTTCACCCCATTCCCCAGGACTGGAACTCACCCGCCTTTAAACCAGAGGGATTTTGATTCGCCAGAGCCTTCTCCTCGAGCCTGAAAAACAGAAAATTATGGATTTAGCTGAGGCTCTGCTGTGACTTGTTGCGACCAAAGATTCTGGTCCACAAGTCTTTTTTGTGAACCAATGTGCTCTTGTTGCTGCTATCAGTAGTAGTAGTGGTGGTATTAATAATAGTAGTTTTGGATCAAAATGCTCCACCACCCATGCCATTCCACCAAATTTGAATATCCTAGTAGCAGCAGCCAAATAGGAGGAATCCTTCCAACAGACTTTGAAGAGGGTGAAAGTGGACATAAACAGGCCAAATGTATCAAATGGGCCCTGCTATGGCCAGTTCTACATCAGGGGTGTCAAAAGTCATGACGCATCATGACATTTTTCCACTTCGCTAAACTGGGCATGGGTGTGGCCAGCATGTGATGCATCCGGCCTGTGAAGTGTTGAGTTTGACAGCCCTGTTCTATATGGTTGGAGACACACCGCTTCACTCCAACCAGCTTCTACTGCCATATCTTTGCAGGATTACATCTGTCCTCTTCTTTCTTCAACAGCCTTTTCTGTTTCTTCTGAAGAGAAGGCAATCTGAGGCATGTTTGCAGGCAGGGGTGGGCTGATAGTAGTTCATACAGGTTCTAGTGAACTGGTATGGATGGTGATCAATTGGCCCCACCCACCTGCCCCTGCGCTATCCTGTCTTACATTTCCTTCTTTTGCAGTTCAGCTGATTAATGCGGCAAAATGGATTACCATGCCTCAGCTGTTCTACTTACTGGGAAGGCTAGAAGGTGAGCTGGAGAGGTTAAAATTGCTGTTTATTGAATGCAGCACGCAAAGAGTGCACTCACAGAACCAGTTGTTAAACCAGTTGCAGCCCACCACTGTTTGCATGGAATACACTTGCCTTCTTCCATTGGCTAAGGGTGTTCAAATTCACTGCAGAAGCTGGAGGATGGGAAAAATCTTCTACTTTTACTCTGAGTGCCGAATAAATGTAGAATTTCTGTTCATTGTCATTTCAAAAAGTGTCACTCATATGCTTTCTCATTCATATTTCTGGTGATTCCACAGGAAACCCAACAACTGTTCTCTAACAGCTGCAATTTCAATCCATCACAATGGACACCAATTTGCAGAAGCCCATTATATTCCCATCTGTAGTAAGTGGCTGCACTCAGCTGGCCTGAGCCGAGCTTGAAAAGGCTATGCTTAGCCAAGCCTAATTCATACCAAAAATTACAAGAATTTAAGCTTGCTTAAAAAAAAAAACTACTAACAGCAAATAATTTCTGATTACTGCCAAGAAAATTGCAGAGATACCCCCATGAGTTAAGTTTGTTATTTGCCACATGAGAGCCACATGGGACTGTGAAGGATTATAAAAATTAGGCATCTGGTAGCATATTTTGTAATAAATATAATAAATCTGGCTGAAGCATAATTTTCATATACAGGTTGAAGCGTAATTTTCATATTGCAGATTTCTTCCCAGTTACAGGGAATCATATACATATAACTAAGATCATACTGAAGCTGCAAATCTATACGTATATCTGGGAGTGAATCCCATTCAACTCAGTGGCATGTATTTTGGAAGAGAGATGCATGATCCTGCTAATAATTTTATGTGTCATTGGTTTTCAGGAAAGAGAGATTTTCTTTTACCTGTTCTTTTATTTTATTCTCTTAATCCAACATCTCTCAATTCTGTTAAACTAAAAGAATTTCTAAAATTAATTTTGGAATCAATTAATTAACTAGGGATTTCCAGCTCTTCACTTCCTCTACCTCAGGGCTTTTCAGCCTCAGCAACTTTAAGATGCGTGGACTTCAACTCTCAGAATTCCCCAGCCAATTGACGTCCATACATCTTAAAATTCCTGAGGTAAAAAACATTGTTCTGCATCATTGTCATTCACTATATTATGTATGCACATTGATGAAACCACAGTGATAGATGGATTAAAATATATTTTTCCACGAAGAGTCCTTTTGTGCAATGTTTTGCTAAGTATGCAAGATCCCCGAGACTCTGAAATAATCATAACTAAAATAATCATAACTAAAGCATAAATCTAATCAAATTTGAGGTGCATTATTAATGTACCATCATATAAAAAGAAGAATACTACCAAGCATCTATGTAATTGTTTGCATTACTGATCACTGGGGTTCTTTTGGTGTGTTATTGATAACGTGTGCTTGAAATAAAAATGGACTGAAGCATACTGCTACTACAGTATTTGTTGTCTATAAGAATCTGAAGATTTAAAAAACAATTACACTGAAGGAATCTTAGCATACCTATTCTGTTTTAAAAACAAAACCAGATAATTCAAAATGGCAAAAGCCAAAGAGAATCTCAGAAAAAAAAAACAGTTGGAAGAGGTTTTATCTGAAGGATATTCAATAGGGAGAGAAAAAAATATGTTTTTTAAAAATAGATTGATTTAAACTTAGATTGTCTCTTTTTCACTAGAAATAACATTCAGGATATGTAGACCTGGACCTACAACCACAATTGGGACCAGGTGGTTACTAAGTGATTTGTGCCCAATTTTATGATTTTTTTTGGCCACAGTTGTTAAGTGAATCACTGTTGTTATTAAGCAAACCATTGGTCATTAAGTGAATCTGGCTTCCTCATTGCCTTTGCTTGTTGGCTGAGAAAACTGCAATGAACCCAGGCTGCTGCAACTGTCATAATTATATACATGCCAATTCCCAAGCACTCAGGTCTTGATCACGTGACTGTGGAGATGCTACAACGGTTGTAAGTAGGAGGACCAGTTATAACTCACTTTGAATGCTTGCTAAATGAATGGTTTTAAGTCAGGGACTACCTGTGAAGAAAACTCTTGTCCATATATCAAACAAGTCACATTTCTCAAAGATGTCCCATGTATGTCCATGATTTCACAAGGGATACCTGCCTCTTGGAGTTGCATGCAGACTTTGTTGAATGCCCGTAACCAGTTGGCTTTTGCTCGTGCTTTGGGGTCTACCACTTCAACTTCCTCCTTCTCCCTGTAACCAGAATGCAGAGGTCAAGTGCAAAATCCAGCATCTGATCCTTGGCTGAGAATTTACAGGAAACAACTCTATCAAACTGCTTCCTTTCAAAAAAATTTCACCCTATTTTTTAGTAACTCGTTAGTTCCATTTCATGAAATAACTTCAGGTTGTATTTAAGAACCCAAAGAATATTGTTCAAGGGAGGTCAGCCAGCAGAAGGGCGCTTCCCTCTAAATCAGGATCTTCAAAGTGATCAACGTTGACACTGCCCCTCAAAGGGTTGATAAGTGTCTGGGGATCAGTACATGGTTGAAAAATTATGGAAATGGCTGAAATGATGGATGATTGGGGTCCGTTAATCTTTTAGAGTCTCTGTAGAGCTAGTCCTGAAGCCCCTAGTCCTGAAGATGAGGTAGATATCAACAATTTCAGTAATAAAAGTATATCTTATATTTTTCCTATATTAAATGTTGCCTAATTTTATGAAGTCAATACTATTCATAGTACTACCGTGTTTCTCCTAAAACACGACCCACCCCCAAAAGAAGGCCCAGCACTGTTTTGTGTGCATGCATTAAAATTAAGCCCTATCCCCAAAACTGGCCCTATTTAAGTGCATGCGCAGCCAGTACCCACTGGGGCGGTGGCTGGGATTTGGCATGCAGTTGGTAAGTTACAAAAGGGTTGTTTATCATTAAGAACTTAAGACTTAAGATCATTAAGTCCCCTAATCCATTAACCCAATCCATTAAGCCACCTGGGGTGGTGGCTGGGATTAAGTTTCGAAAAGGTTGTTTCCCCATTGACTTTGCCTGTCAGGAGGCTGCAAAAGGGGATCACTTGATTCAGGGCTATAACCAGGGGTGGGATTCAAATTTTTTAACAACCGGTTCTGTGGGCATGGCTTAGGGGCTGGGCGTGGCTTGGTAGTCATGTGACTAGGTGGACATGGCTTGGTAGTCATGTTATTGGCTGGGTGTGGCCAACTCAATATCACTCACATCGAGGCACGCATCTCCTCGCCTGGCCTCTCATGACTGTGGGGATGCTGCAACAGTCATAAGTGTGAAAAATGATCATAAGTCATTTTTCAGTGCTTTTGTAACTTTGAATGGTCACTCCACACAAGCAAAGTACCAGCAAAGGATGGGGAAAAGACTCCAGAGAAGTTCCTGAGACAGGAAATCTACTCCTGCCAAGAATGTAATAAGGGTTAACGGAGAGGCAGTTTCTGTAAGTAACACCAGAATGTTTCCTTCCTGCCTTCCTTACAGGATTAGGCCAGTAATTTCTTCTGACAGAACTGCTTAGAATGTTTACAACTGGTTCTAGCAAATAGATGCAAACTGATAGAATCCTATCCCTGGCTATGACCATCTGCAATAGGGACCTTTTTTGCAAAAGGTCTTCCTTGCTGCGCTGGGCCACGTGGGTCAGGACAAACATAAACACTCAAAAAATTAGGTACTTCAGGCAGGATGGGGCGCGTCGCTCGCCCACACACTCTTCGTCCGCAAAAGAAGCGGCCCGGTGACCAGGCTTGCCGGAGTGGACAATGGCAGGCTTTTTTGGGTGGACGGCTACCGGTAGCTGGAGTGAATGTTACAGGTAGGCAAGGGTGCATGAGGCACATGGCTTGCATTTTTTTTTGGCCATGAAAGAAGTGGCTCAGTGGCCAGGCAAGGCATGTGGGTTGCATCACTCACTCTTTTGGGCCGTGAAATAAGTGACCTGGTGGCCAGGCTAGGTGTGTTAGATAAGGGCGTCGCTCCTTTTGGCCACTAAAGAAGCAGCCTAATGGCCAGGCAAGGTGCATGGGGGGAAATTAAGACACCCCTCAAAAAGAAGGCCTAGCTGTTTTTTCAGAGGCCAAAAGAAAACAAGATTCGGTCATATTTTCAAAGAAGCACAGTATTGTTTAAAGTAATATTTATTAAATTATTTTCATATAATAAAAGTTTGGGATTGATGAACAATCTGAAATTTCATGAAGAAGTCAATGAACTAAAAAGTTTGGGCACTGCGATCTAACTGTTGGATTCAAACTCTACACTATCCACCTAAAGATCCATGGATTAAAAACAGGACCTCAGTGTTTTCTGTCCACTTTTAATTATGAAATTAACTTATTCTGAATTATGAAATTAACTTATTCCAAGTCCAAACACACCCACAGAGTTCCTGGTTGGAGATGTTTTACAAGGGCTATCCAATGTTTCAGAACTAATTTTTTTTTAAAAAATGTTCTCTTAGAGGGAGCAGATGCATCTTAAAGTTTTTAGAAGTAGATCTGTGTTTTGGCAAGTTTTATGTTACAGATTATATGTTAGGGTAGATAAATGTAGGCCACTGCCAAGTTCAAAGATCTTAGAATAGCACACTACTGTGTTAATCCCAGTATCACTTACTCACTTAGCAACTGAATGGTAACTGGATTTAAGGATCCACAATTGTATTCGTTATATTGTCGCCAATATAATGTTGTTCCAGTGTACTATGGGAAATTTAAATAGCACTCCCTTTCTGGAATTTAAATTGAGGTAAGCAATAAATTGGCCAATTTGTGGATCATAATAAATTACTTTGGTTGGTAAAAACCAAAATATTCTGATGAACTCCAGATCTCTTTAAACTGGGTTAATCAAATGCCAGATGTGGTTTAGTTTAAGGAAGGATAACTTGATGCACACCACACCAAAACCTCCTACCTTCACATACCCATGCCGTCACTAACCAAGAGAATGATCTTGAAGTCATAGTAGATAGCTCACTGAAGATATCAACTTAGCTTGCAATAGCAGGGAAAAGGGGGAATTGCATGCTAAAACTGCCAGTACACTAAAACTCTTATGCAAATCTCAAATATGTCTGAACAATGTCCGAGAAAGGGTAAAAAAATGTCAAAGTGTCAATCAGAAGTATGTAAATGAAGCACTGTTTCTTTGTATGTGCATATACACATATGATCAGGCTTGATCCCACCTTGATTTCACTCAGGATGATCAAAACCGAATTCTTTTGAAGATCATTTATTGCATACACTGATTGTTTGCTGCTGAATATATTGCTGAGCTATATTAGGGTTTGTCTGTTACTTACATTTTAATTGATTTATCTCTATTGTAGATGTTTTATGTATATATTATTGAGTGCTTACCAAGGGTGCTTTATGAATTATTTACCATGGAAATTTTATTTGACAACACTGTCAATCATCAGGAGTCCTATGGGATTCAGTCGTACAAATGAATGAATCAATCAAATAAAACTATCTAAACTAGTAGCCATCACCACGTCTTGTGGCAGTAAGGAACTACACAGAAGGAAGATCATCTAAATCTCCACTTACCTACTGTGATTGGATGACCCCATTCCCAAACTTTTGAGAGAGGTGACAACTAAGGCAGACCATAAAATGACATAGTATGAGTGGAATGGAAGAAGTGTACTGTGAGGGCGTTTCCCCTACTCCTTTCAAAACACTGGGACAAGCTTTATTTTCATTTTAATCTCCCACAATTCCACGTCATGATCCTATGCCAGGGACACGGTGGGTGATTAAAATGGCGTTTCTGGCTCCCTGAGGCTAAGTGTAGCATGGTGGATGTATATTCCTGTTGCTAAAGGAACCCACGAAGAGCAATGGTTCTCTCAGGCTCAAAGCTGCCCTACAGCAGGACCGAGACTGACCTAGGCAGACAAGGAAACTCTGACTTTTACAAGATCCAACGATTAAAGAATCTCTTACTTCTCTTCTGACTTGGGGGGCTCTTCCTGGGGAGTCTTCTCCACAGCTGGGGTCTCTTCTGCTGGTTTTTCCTCCTGCAGGACAATTGGAATCTCGTCCACCTTCTCCTCTTTCTGGACCTGCTGCTGCAACCTCACGGCTGCCTGCTGTTGTTGCTGTTGCTGGGGCAGCTGTTTCTGCTGCATGGGGGGCAGCTGGGGCTGTTGGGGCTGCTGAGGTGGCTGCTTCTGCTGCTGCCCCTGAGGAGGCATTTTTTGCTGCAAGGGCTGCTGCTGCCTCTGTTGCTCTGGCGGCACCTGTTGTTGGGCCTGTTGCGGTGGTTTCTGTGGCGGAGGCTGGGCTTGGGCCTGTTGGGGTGGCTTCTGCTGGAGCTGCTGCTGTTGGGCCTGCTGGGGCGACTTCTGCTGGGATAAAGCAAATGGCGTGGCTGGCTGGACCTGTGGGGCCTTCGGCTGCGGCTCTGGCTGCTGCAGAGAAGTCTCCTTGGGGTAAGATTCCTGGTCAGTGTCGGGCACCTTGTCCTCGGGGTAGTACTCTTCGTTCTCACTGTACTCTCCATTGAATTCGTCCTCCTCCAGGTAGAAGTCATCCTCTTCTTCGTCCCAGTGCGGGGAGTCCTTGTGATAGCTCACGGAGCTGTGGCAAGAGTGGTAGGAGTCACCATCCCGTTCGTCCAGGCTGACATCATCGGGGTCAAATTCGTCACTCAGCTGCGAACTACCCTGGCTCAGCTCAGCCGAGGAGGCGTAGCGGCTGCTCCCAGTGGGGCTGTAGGGATGGGCAGGGGTTGGGGATGGAGAAACAGAGGCAGAAACCAAGGAGGAAAGGAGGAGGTTATAAATGAGCTTAAGGAAAGCATGGAGGAGTTAGCTCACTAAAGCCAATCCTCACATTTATTTCTCTACAGGTCCACATAGCACATCTATTGAGCATGTCTAGGTCTCTCTTCCACACACCTCCAAAAATAATAATGATGGATTGAAATTTACACCTATGCTGGCCTTCCTAACACCCCAAAGACTCTGAATAGTTCCAAGCAAGAGGGTAGCCAACATTACAGGGGTGCATCCTTGCTCAGATTACATTTCCAAATATGTCCCATTCGGGGCCTCATTTCAGTAATCTCTCCTATGGAACTGTAATCTCATCAGGAGGCTGTGAATTTCTTCATGTGAGATCTCTAGATTACTTTTAGATCTGGGCAGCTCCTTTCATTGTGAGCCAGGGGAACGACTAGCAAACATTATTAGAAGGCATCTGCTTTCATGAGCAGCTGCTCAGTAAAAGGACAGATTAGGGATCCTGTGAACCCCACAAGCATTTAATATAAGCAAATACTTATATTTAGAGCGTTCTATAGGTCAGCCCAACATAAAGTTTAGGAATTTGCAATTGTATGTAACTCCAAGCTTACATGCAATTGCATCTAATCCACTTCTAGCTATTAACAGAGTAAGTACAACATCAGTTCCAACTCTGGTCATACCATTGTGCTGATATTTAGTGCCAGGGAATGAAGGAAAGGTGACAGTGTCTTAGTCCACCACTCTGCTGCCTATTATTCCCACTCACTGAACCATGATCAAACTGGTTAATCAGAGTCATTCCCCCATGTACAAACTGGAGAACAAGCTGCATAAGTTAGCCTGACTACCTTTACAATGCCCAAAGTCCATTTTCTGCCAGTTCCACAGATTCAGCCAAGCCACCAGCAGCAATCAGTCACAAAAAGAGACAGCAGCCAAAGACGCAGAAACATAGAACAATAAACACCAGCCTGCCCCTCTAATGATTCAATTCTTTTAGGGACATAGCAGTTATAGATAGCACTGGATGATAAAGCCAAATAAAATGTACACCTGCTGCTGGTATAATAGGAGAGAGAAAATTGGTAAAAATAGGGAAACCATATACACCTTTCTAATCAGTGGTCTAGACATGATCATTTACACAGACAGACATACACAGAGGCCCTCTGTGACAGAATTATCAGGTATCCCTTGACTTACAACCATATTTGAGCTCAGAATTACGGTCATATATGATTGTGGTCATTAAGCAGGTCACCATGTGACCGCACCCTATTTCATAAGCTTTTCTTGTGGTGCTTGTTAAGCGAATCTGTTTTCTGCAATGGGTGTTTTTGGCCAGAAACCATTGAAAATAATGGTCACATTGTGTGGACTATAACTCCCAGAAATCCTCAGCCAGCAATAAAATTTTGATTTCATTCTTCTGAATAAACACGCACATACACACACATGCATAGACTGTACCTCTCGATCAAATGTACTCATGATGTCTCCAAATGAAGTGGATGAGCCCTAAGGTGATGGTGACGTGTGTACCCTTTCCCACCTGCTTAAAAATAATACAGACCTCTTCATACAGATTGGTAGCATTTTAGGGAGGAAAGAATCAAAGCTACACTCTGGAATTGACACTCATACAAGGTTTGCACTTGTCTTCTAAAAATCTATGGAGATTCTCAATCATTCAGGTCATGGTTGTCCCAAAGGTGCTTTTCAAAAGGCAACTGGACTTTTCTTGGGTTTTGTTTTCCCTTGAAAAAACCAAGATGCTTCTTCAGACCTCTAAAGAAAGATTGATGTCTTCCAAAAGGAACTCCTCCCTTCCCCTGACAGAGTTAGATTGACTCGTCACACATTCTCAAAATATAGAGTATCAAATGACAGAAGAAAAAGGGGACATGAGGATCAGAGAGGGGACACAAAAAGAACAGAGGGACAGCTGGATTCACTGTAGGGACAGATAGCTTTAAATCCCAGAAGCTACATTACGGCAGACTGATCAGACTGTCTCTGAGCAAGCAGAGAGGCTTACGGGAAGCACATGCAGACATTATATGGGACATACCTGGATTAGACCAAAACCACATTTCCAGCATTGGCAATGGGGGAGGGACAAAGGAAGGCAGACTCACAAAATAATGCGGGTGCCTGTTTATTCAACTTTTGGCCTGGTAGAAGAAGGCATCTAGTCTCAATGGCTTGATTGCAATTTTGAAGTCTTAGATGGAGGCAGTGCCTGGTTCTCCCAATATGCTAAGACAATTGATGTGTTTTCCCTGAACCCACTGAGCTTACAGGCTTTCCAACTCCATTTTAGCCTACTTATACACATTGTGTACCTGCTGATTTCAGAAGTCACACAGCAATGGAAAATGGAGGTGGTGTGGAAAGGGGAATCCACTCAGATAGATTTCCAGATTCTGGCTTTGTATCTGAAACTTTGATCAGGGAGGGCAAACTGGTCACGGAAGACAGCAGTTTTGCACTAACTCACCATCCCTAGTAGTAAGCAGTTACCCATGGCTGATGGCAGTGATAGGGCTGCATCCAAGTGGATTGGGGAAAGGGACAATCTGCACCAGACTTGTTTCATTTTTAAAGAAGAGGATATTGCATAGCATCATTTCTTTTAAATCTTGCTGAGCCTTCTTTATGTTACAATAGCCTGTTGGGAAAAATCTTCCCCCAGGAGTTACAAAGTGTGTGCGCGTGTGCATGCATGTATATATTCCACTGAGAACTAGTTCAGGGAAGTTCAACGTTAGCAAAATCTTGATTTCAAATTCAATCTTTGTTTGGGAAAAGAAAAATATTTGCAGGGGGTGGAATGGGAACAGGAAAGGAGTCGTAGCAGCCACTGCTGGATAGATGCTGATGGCCTAATCCAGTTTGCAAAAACCAAGAACCACGTGACTCTGCAAAAGGCACACAGCGGAAAAACAAGAGAAAGACCCACCTATCAGATAGGTCTATGGAGCGCCTGCTCTCGAGCGAGGGCTGGCGGCTCGTGCGTCTGCTTGAGCCGGAAGCAGACTCAGCGTCACTGTGCCCATTTGCGGCAGAATCTACACTACCATAGCGTCTGCCAGGGAGGGGAAGAGGAAAAGGGTCAGCATATCAAATGGCAGAGAGAAAAGACACCCCCCTCCTGTCTTGGGAATTTGAAAGGGAGCAGAAGGAGAGAGTAAAACACAAATTTGCTAGCTATGAACTAAGAGACAAGGAGGTGGGTTTCTATCTGAGACCTGTTTTTTGTTCAGATAGAATATATCCAGGCCAACCTCTGCAATTCAGGGCACTCCACTTAGGCTGCATCGTAGCTCTCATCATTCAGAGCCAGTTTGGTAACAATGGTGTGGAATAATTGGAGTTTGCTTGAAGAATGCTGGCCTGGAACTATTCAAAGGGTAGACCTATCGTTGGGGAAAAGAGAAGGCTATTCTGAAATACAGAAAACAATGTTGAACTGGGATGGTTGCAAGTCATTTCCCCACCCCACCCCTCCACCACCTCCATCCCCAGCAACCAACCATGGTTTTCTCAAAGAAGTAAAATAAATCTATCATCGAAGTTAGCTACCAAGGGCCCTGTGATCCGCAAAGGACACGAACAATCACATTGACAGCATTGTTAAAAATGCTAGGCTACGATGAATGATTAATGGCTAATGGAAGATTCCGGGAATGGAATGGAGCCCTTTATTTAAGCATATGACTTAATTACTCTTATGCAAACAGCAATTAGGAGGCCCGCTGCTGTCGCCCCGCTGCAGTCGAGGCCATTCATTTTTCTTGGAGTGCTATCAGGGTTTCTACTCCCCAGGTTACCCGCCACACTCCTTATTTTATTATGGATCTGAGCCAAGTTTTAAACTCTTCCTCCTCACTTTGTATACCCAGAGGGTCTTCGGCAAGAATCTCCCCATATATTCCAATGTGCTAGAGCAGGGGCCCCCAAAATTGGCAACTTTAAGACTTTGTTGAAGTCCACAAGTCTTAAAGTTGCCAAGTTTGGAGACCTCTGTGCTAGAGCTAAAACCAAGCTGGAGGAAAGGAAATAGCTAAGGATATGAAAGCCAATTTGAGTTGCAGGGAAAAAGTCTGTTTGTTAACTATTGTCCAGAATTTGGCTCAGGATCCATTGCAATGTTTCAGCTCTTGAACAACGCCAGTAATGAATGGAGCTGATCCTTTCAATTCTTTGGTCCTCGCTCCATTCTAAATGTGACCCCAGTTCAAAAGGAGCCCCCGAAAGGCCTTGAGAGGTTAGGCCTATTACCAGTGACAGGCACAAATAGATCTTCTGTACTCTGCTATATACTTCTGAGTAGCCAGAGGCAGAGATCAAGAGCAAAGAAACTAGTTTCCTATGTTTGCTGCAGATAGTCCTTAACTTACAACCATTCGTTTAGCAATCATGCAAAGTTACAATGGCACCGAAAAAAGGGACTTATAGTCAGTCCTCACACTTATAACCATTGCAGCATCCCTGTGTTCACCTGATTGTAATTCGGGTACTTGGCAATTGTTAGGTATTTAGGATGACCGCCATTCGTAACCTTTCCAACTGGCTTCGGACAAGCAAAGTCAATAAGAAATCCAAGGGGGGGAATTGCAGTCACGATCACGTGATGTCTCATTTAATGATCGTGGCTAAAAAGGTTGTAAAATTGGGTGCAGCTGTGTGAGAACAAATTTTCTGGTCCTAGTTATGGTTGTAAGTTGAGGATTACCTGTATAAATATATGTTGGGTATTATTATGCCCTTGGTCGAGTCGGACTCTGAGGGAGAGGAGAAATAGCCGACAGGGAGTGGAGGTGTGGCTCCTGAGGTTGTGGAGGAGGCTGGGGAAGGGCAGAGGCCGGCTGGGCAGTCAGAGGAAGAACCAGGCCCATTCCCTCTCCATCGTAGGGCATGCAGGGAAGAATGGAGAAGGCAACAGCTTGGTTTACGCAAGAGGAAGCGGCCATGATCCTCCTCATTCGTTGCAGCTGGGGAGACTAGTATATAAGAGAGACGATTACATCACAGCATTGACAGAAGCAACGTGTGTTTTATTTTGGGCTGAAGTTATCTTGGTTGGCGTCCTTCCAACAGACTGTGCCTTGTTATCTCCTTGAATCTGGTAATTATTTATCCTGGTCCATTGTGGAAATTTCATCATTGTAGTTTGTTTGGTTTTTTATTTCACCTTTATCTGCTTATTAAGTTTGGACTGTATTGCTTTCTTTTGAAGACTATTTATGAGTACGTTTTATCTCCAACTGAGAATTATTGAACAGTGGGGCCAAGTTGGAGGCATTAAAGGACACTTATTTACGTTTTGAATTTTGTTACGTTTGTATTACACTCTGGGCCATCACAGGTATACGGTGTTTGAGACAGAAGGTTGGATTTGTTGCTTTTTTTGTCCACCATGATGTATCATGCTCTTTCCCCATTTTATAACCTTCTAGGGGGAGGGCAAGAAACCCTTGCCTACTTTTCCCAACAGATCCAGGCTGCATCCACTCTACCTGATTGGCCGATGGTTAGAATAGTCCATCTCATAACCCTGCATAGAATCTGTATAGGAGTCTCGGGATACTCGCTGTTGATGACGTATGGGGTACTGGTGGACCGAAGCATTGGGCTGGGAGGTTGTATAGTAAGGGGGTGGGATGCTGTTGCTGGTCTCACTGCGATAGTCACTGTCCCGGTCATCCACGGTGCTGTCAGGGTCATCATCTGTGAAAAGGGACCCAATATCATGATATAAAATAACGAAGTGTTCATTATTAGAATGGGATATGTGAACATTTTTTACGTGCAAGGGACACAATACGTGTACATCTGTGTGTGTTGGCAAGCATCTGTATTTAGAAGGTCCACATGCATAAGTGTCAAAAGGATGCAGTGTTCTGATGTGATAGAGAATAACAGAAAAGGGTCTCCATTGGAGAACAGAAAAAAAAAATGATGGTTTCCAGAGGACAGGGATACTTGGTAACTGAAAAGAAGTGGAGAACATAGAAAGAGATGAACGGACAAATAGAGCATGAAGACATCTCACAAGCTGGTTGAAGAAATTTAGAAACAATCCAAGGACCTCCCCAAGCTGGTACCCATTAGATCTAATGGATTTTAACTCCCACAATGTTCAGCTTGGATGGGCATTTTGGGAGTTGAAGTCCAAACTACAGTATATTCAGAGAACATGATCTTGGGGAAAGAAAAGAAAGAAAAGAAAGTCACATGGTTGTTTAAAATAGGTGGGGCAGGAAGCTGTTTACACAGGTCACAGTATGGCATGGATTTCCTTGCAGAGCTGCTAAGTAGGATGGAGTGGAGAGAGAAAGAAAGGGCATGGGGAATGTACATTGGGGGTGCAGGTTGGAGGCTGAATGTTTCCTTGGCATGCAAACCTACTTCCTCATTCAGATATTGGTTCTTGACCTTGCTACAGCTGTAAGCAAGCCAGGACATGATGCATTGCATAATTATCCATAGTTCCTCTCTACTTTTCCCTCACTGCTGGCTGATTTCTCAATTTCCTAAAAACGATCCTGATCACCATTCAGCGATCCTTCTTTCTAAGATCTAAATCAGAGATGTCCAACCTTGGCAACTTTAAGACTTATAGACTTCAGCTTGCAGAATTCCCCAGCAAGCGTGGGAGTTGAAGCCCACAAATTTTCAGGCTGCCAAGGATGGACATCCCTGCTATAAACCAATAATCCAATTAAAGTTTTTATATATATATATATATATATATATATATATATATATATATATATATGTATATATGTATATATGTATATATATATATATAACAACCAAATCCTTAACTTTTTCTTTAAAAAAAAGTTTATGTTAGTGCAGAAAAACTGTCTTCCTTGGCATTTTGGGCAGCCCTTGTGAAAATGTTTTCATTAATTAACTTGCCTCCACTCTCAGTGGTTGGATTATATGTCCTGAGTGATATTATTTTGCAGCCAAATTAATTGGCTATTAGATTTAAGCACTCCTTCTATGCCCTATGTGATTCCTGATTGGAAGGGATTAGATTCCAAATTGGTCCAAGAAGAATAATATGCAAGCTAAAAGAGTGTCAAATATACGTATTTCTAAAATAAAACCAATTGCTCTCCTAAAATAATTCCTGTCTCATATGATCCTTAAAAGGAAAACAAATTAAGACATCAATTTGGCCATGCTCAATCAAACAATATAAATTGGAAATGAAGTGGACAGGAACATAACCCTGCCTCAGGAATCAAGTCATCTCCTTTTCAATCTAAGTGCCATCTCACTGATTGGATTCCCAAATGGACTGAACAAAATTCCTCTCACATTATTTATTTGTACCCCATCATTACAAATAACTCAAGGCAGTGAACATATCCAACATAGCTTCCTCCTATTTCGCTCACAAGGACAACCCTGTGAGGTGAGTGCGACTGAGAGAGAGTGACTGACCCCAGTTGGCTTTGATGGTTATATCCCCCTCCCCAATAAACATGACTGAAAAAAGGCTGAGTTCCCATGATCCACTCAGCTACAACAGTCCCAAGCCTATTTTAGCTTAGTCTACTGTGTGGTAATCCCAGCCACCAGCTGACCATACAACACTCTGAATCTGATTCCTGAATTAATTCATTTTCTAGGTTCATATTATACAGTGAACTATAAACTTATCAAGCAGACTCAGTTTACATGACAATCTAAGCCACAAACAAAAGTAACACTGTGGAGTCCTTGGTGCTCTCTGAGTTTGGCTATGTATGCTTGTAGATGTTTCATTACCTAGCTAGGTAACATCACCAGTGCTAGTGAGTGTGGGGTATGTTCCCTGTTTATACATATAGATTAATTTGGCTTGCCAGTGTGGGTGCAGTTTTCTCCTTGGTTAGGGTAGTTCCTTGATTAGTTGAAATTAACACTAATAAAACTTAATATATTGTGTAGATGTTTCTCCTACATTTTTGTCATGTGTTATATGAATATAACTGTGTATCTGAAAGAGAGAGTTTGATCCATGACCATATATTTTAATAATTAAAATTTATTTGAAAGAAATATTGCTGCTTGGCTGGCTTTGTCAGAATCACTAAGCATCTACACAAAACACAATGTATTTTTTTGGTGGAGGCCATTGACACAATTAGTTTAAGGGTAGGTTCACACAATTATACCCACCCTTTTGATGCCCGGCATTTAATGAATGGCTGGACTGTTCTAGTATTAAAACATTGTGTGAGAGTCTGCAGGAACATTTTATCTGTGGTCATCCCTTGACATTACAAAGCATCTTTTAAACAATGAGCAGCCTCAAAATAACGGATGGATACAAGTTAAGGAAAAGTACTGAGTTCATCGGATACAGTTAAGGATTTAGAGATTACATTTGCACATCAAGTTAGATTCAGTTAGATTAATACAGCAAATTGATTAATGCCATAAATCAGTCAATTAAATAATTTGAAAAATGTTGCTAAAGCCAATTTTGGTTTCTAAGCATCAATTGTTTTAGCTACAGACAAGCCGCAGAGGAGGAATGACTCAATTCTATTAATGTCATCCTAGGGTCAGAAAGTCCCTAGTTCAAATTTAATCACTGCGTTGAATTCACTAAACAATTTTAAATAAGTACTTCTTCTCCAGTTCTCTATCTTTATCTGGAGTCTAGTAAGTAATACCAAGGGCTTCTGGAGGATAGAATTTTAAGTCTCAAGAGCCTGTCATAAGTGGCATGTGAGGTTATTCTAGCTTTAAAGGTATACACTAATTTAAATATCTGCTAACTATGAAAAAAAAATTGTTGTCATTATCGCTCCTGCTTACTACCTGAAAATACCTGCTTCATCTCTTGCCCTGGGGAAAGGTGGGCCATGTTAGATTTGACCCATACCTCCTCCCCCTGGAGTAGAAGTAATAGGAAAATATTTAAGAATGCCACAGAGTGAAGTGGGAGGGTACAGGATCAGAATCGCATACTTACTTTGTTGATCTCCCCAGCCAAAATAATTCCAGTTGCCTACAAAATAAAAGCCAAGAAGACATGTCCCTTTAAGAGACAGGCCAATTCTAAATACTGTATACTTAGTAATTCTAACCCTAGAGGGAAGAGGAGGTTGTAGGGAAAGGGAGGTATAAATTCTACATCCAGGTGAACTTTGGAAGCTAACAAAACATAAAAACAGGCAGGGACAATCTGCAGCTTGGGGTGTGGCGTTGACCCTCAGTTTTTGCAACCCTTTGAAATTGCACTACCAAATTCTTTTACCAAATAGCTAAATAGCAAATAGCTGAGAACTACAATTATCAGGAATTGTTTCTTTTTTAAAGTAGTGAAATTAGCAGATTGGAGAGTATGATTTACTAATCTTAAAAGCTTGATTTACCACTAGATTGGAGTGGAACAGAGAAAAAAAGAAGTATACAAGCTTTTAAGACTGATAGTTCACACTCTTCAATCTACTAATCTTACCATATTAAATTTTTTTCCTGCCTCATTCATTTGGTGATGTCACCTTATCTTTATTTTGCCTACTGTGTATCTCTTAGCCACATTTTTAAAGGGCACTGGAATGTGGTCTGCTCTTAATAGACAGGGAAAAGCCTTTCTACATTATTCTTATCTTCTATAGTGCTTCTCAATCTTGGCAACTTTATACTGTGTGAATATCAACTCCCAGAATTCCCTAGCCAGCATGATGGCTGGGGAATTCTGGGAATTGATGTCCACCCAGTTTAAAGTTGTCAAGGTTAAGAAACAATGTTCTAGGATGCTGCTTTTGAACATGGAGGTTCCTG
The DNA here is from genome assembly GCF_900518735.1 of Pseudonaja textilis. The sequence goes on from NW_020769318.1 coordinate 20,768,582, forward strand.
TACCTCAGTATTTCTCAGCCTTAGCAATTTTAAGAGGTACTGGCTGAGAATTTTGGGAATTGAAGTCCACACATCTTAAAGCTGCCAAGATTGAAAAACACTGTCTTAAACTTTGATAGCACCAACCTCTCCAAAATTATTCCATTCATTTTTCGCCAAAAACATATTGAATCTGGGATAGGAAAACATCAGAATTAATGGATCTGCTTGGTTCTTTAGCAGAATTTAAACTCTGCCAAACAGAGATAGATCCAAAAAGGCATTTACAGTACAGCATTACAGAACACAATATCTTTGAGCATATTTTGAATCCAGGAATTTGCAGTGTATCTACTACATGTTCCCAAGAGATATAACAACAGTTTCTGACCCATTTCTCACTCACCTCTGCCTTCAACTATGTGATAGGTATTATCTGCCCTCCTAAGAACTCTGGTAAGAAATGCATGTAATGCACAATTGTAAGAGATGACGAGCGCTAGTAGCTTGAGAAGACTTTGAAATAAAACAGAGCACACAAATAGAAGAGGAAGCACAACATTTTCGGGACAGGCAGAAAAAAAAATCAAGATGGCTGCTGGAAATTCTAATTGGATTTGTAACCAGCAGCATCTGCAGAGGCAGTCAGCAAGGTACAAGAACCTCCCTTTCAATGTGCTCCAAAGAGATGGGACTCTTTATCCTAATCTTTGTCTGCTCACCAGATTTTCTCACCCTATCTTATTGGAGAGGCAAGAATCATTGAGATATGCCTGAAAGCAGCATGATTTATGCCTGATTAAGCTAACCATTTTAATTTTAACTAAAGTAGAGCTATGGACATTTGTCAAGAAGATAAAGGCATGTGCTTCTTTAAAAACACACTTCGTTGTTCTTACGTGTCTCAGTGATGTCACTGAAAAAAAAATCAAATCTCACAGTCTATGCGGTATTTTTAAAAAATGCATTTATGGATAAAGGATGCCTGACTGAGTGCATCTAAGTTTGTTGTATGGAAGATGTAACAGAAACAAAATGAAATTACATCCTACTTACAAAAAAAGTGAAGAATAAATTGTGGGATTCAGGCACTGAGGAGTAAGATTTTTAGGAACAGCTTATTCAGTATTAATAATAGAAGCAGGATGGCTCCTTAGTCTGATCAATAGGGGCTGATTTTGCATCTGTTCATGGATAGTACATCTTTCAACAACTATTAATCATAATATATAATGGAGCCTCAATAAACAAGAGCAGTTCACCTCTCCTGATCAAATGCTGAGGATTAGCAAGATTGTTGGGCTTTAGTAACCATGGGCTACACTCTAGAGCAGGGGTCCCCAACTCTCTGTCCTTGGGCTGGCATCAGGCTATGTCATGCCAGAAACCAGGCCGTGCAAACAAACGAAGCCCCATCTGTGGGATGCAGGCAGCATGTGAAACCACATTTCCTCCAGCCTGCAGAAAAACTTCTTTCCGTGGAACCGGTCCCTGGTGCCCAAAACGTTGGGAGCCGCTGCTCTGGAGAACAGATTTCTTGATATTTTACTGACAACTGTGGCTGGAATCTTTGGGATCTTTGTCTAGTCTTGACTGGACCCACAAAGAACCAATCAAAGTTCTCACCAACTTGAAACCAACTCAGCTGAAAGCCAATCAGACATCAGAAAATCTGGCTATATCGCTCTCTGCTCAGATGTGTGTAGTCTGTATAACAGACTACACCACCTGTGAATGCACAAGCCACAGTTGTCAGTGAAAGGAAATAGGTTCGCTAGGTCATGGACACTAAACCTTGAAGTTCAACACTGTCCAACTGGCTATGAAAACCTAGCAAGATTACTAACAATATTAATGTGTTCCCACCCTGCCTGTGGGATTCCCATGAGGGTATCTGGCTATCAATTGTCAGATGCTTGTTTGATGAGCTTTTTACATTTGATCTAGCAAAGTTCTACTATAATCTAGTCTGGTTCATACTGGCTTTCCTTATATTCTAGAGTTGTAAGTTCAAATGTTCAGTTTAGAAATCTTTCCTAACTAGGATAATAATAGGCTATTTTCCAGGATGGAATTAAATGGGCTGTTTTTCCTTAAAGGCCTCTGGAAATCCCTTTTACCTTTCTGTCCCCAGCATCTGCCCTCTATCCCATGCATCCATCACCCAATAGATCTTCTGAGACTTAAAAGGGTAGGAAGACATAAGGGAAGAAATGGTATTAGGAAGACACAGAGGGAAGGGATAGGAAGAAAGGATGAAGCTTTCATTGACCAAACTGTAAACAGCTCTGTCTTGGGTTCATTCTGGCTTTCCTCATTAATCTTGGAATGAAACATTGGTTTCCAAATACTCCGGCCAAAAAAGGAGGGGGGAATCCATCTTGCTTGGAAAAGTATGAAGGGAGCACTTCATGTGCCAAACCTAATTTGCAGAAGAAATTAGGAAAACACAATCATATATGCCCAACCTCCCCAAATCAAAATAACACTTACAGCACTGCGAGCCGGGGACTGGAAGCGGCTTCTCCTGCTTCTCCCAGGGTCAAGAGGAGAGGAAGAAAACACAAAGATTAGGACCTGTCTGAGAAGAACCCCTTTTCTCAAAGCCCTCTGATTTGGGAGCTCCAAAGCAAGAGCTGAAACCGGTGGTAGACGGGGGAAGATGGAGAGAAAAATGGTTAAATGAAAAGTGCTTCATTTGGAAAGAGAATTTTTGACAATGAGAGCCAAGGGATATGGTTCTATTGTGGACTTCACTGGGAACAGCACATGCCTGGTGCAACTGGTACACAATATAAAGTTGTGCAGGGGCCCTGAACCCCTAGATTGTGCAGGGGGGGTCTGTTTGGGGCAATGCAGATCCATACAGCACCAGAGATAGTATTACTTCTAAAAACCGAGGTGCCAGTGGTGGGATTCAATTTTTTTTTTTACTACCAGTTAAATTCAAATTTTTTTACTACCAGTGGCTTGGTGGGTGTGGCAGGGGAAGGATACTGCAAAATCTCCAGTCAGAGTGGGTATTTACTGGTTCTCTGAACTACTCAAAATTTCTGCTACCAGTTCTCCAGAACTGGTCAGAACCTGCTGAATACCACTTCTGCCAAGGTCCCTAAAACCCCAAATCACTGACTATTGCTAGGGTTCAGCTGAAGCCTGTTGTTCCTCATCCAGACACTGAGATAGGACATCGCTTAATTCACCAGGAACAGAGACAAACAGTTGGGTCCCCATGGCTTCAGGGTCTCATGTCAACATTAAATAGGAGAGAAAATAGCACCAATCCATGCCCATATAAGTAGTCCTCAACTTATGACCCCAATTGAGACCAGAATTTCTGTTGCTTAGTAAGATGGTTATTAAGTGAGGCACACCACATTTGACAATCTTTTTTGCTGTGGTTGTTAAGTGAATCACTGCAGTGGTGAAAGGAATCACACAGTCCTTAAATGAATCCTGATGCCCCCAACTAACTTTTTTTGCCAGAATAGAATAGAATAGAATAGAATAGAATAGAATAGAATAGAATAGAATAGAATAGAATA
>NW_020769318.1:20774210-20791043 GCF_900518735.1 Pseudonaja textilis
ATAGAATAGAATAGAATAGAATAGAATAGAATAGAATAGAATAGAATTCTTTATTGGTCAAGTGTGATTGGACACACAAGGAATTTGTCTTTGGAGCATAAGCTCTCAGTGATAGATCTATCTCTGGGCCTGCGGCTCTGATGGTGTAACAGGGACATGGTTCTTGGTTATATAAGAGGTCCTTGACTTATGACCAAAATTGAGCCCAGAATGTATGTTGCTAACTGAGAAATTTCTTAAAGGAGTTTTGCCCCATTTTACAAATTTTCTTGCTGCATTTGTTAAGTGAATCCCTGCAGTTGTTAAATTAGTAACACGGTTGTTCAGTGAATCTGGCTTCCCCATTGGTTTTGCTTCTCAGAAGGTCACAAAAGGGGATCACATGACCCCCTGGGACCCTGCAACCATTATAAATATGATACAGTTGCCAAGCATCTGAATGTAAATCACGTGACAGGAGGGGCAAACAGCTGATAGGTTCCGAAAGACATGTAGGTGAGCTTTGCTGCCTCTGATGCTATTAGTGATCTAAGTGAACTAAGAATCAGTAGACCTCTGAGGCAACAATCAACACCAGAAAAACCAGAAGTTGCACTGATTTAATGCATATGTCTTCTGCATTTAAAATTTTGCAACAGGAAAAGCAGGCATTTGCAAGCTGAATATTATATATACTCATGGATAACCCTATCCATAGATAAACTGATCCTTGAATTTTTAATCAAAATATTATGAAAAGTGCGCCACTTGTAGATAAGCCAATCTAATTTGGAATATATTTTGGCCCCTAAAATTCTCACCTTATCTGAAATACACATGGCATACGCATTTATAAATACTGTATTGCATTAAAAATCTCATTCTTTGTACGGTGGGAAAAAATTGCATTCTTTCACTCCACAGACACCCATTACTTGCAGTATAACCTACCGAGTGGAAGTTCAAAGCGGGTGTCCAGTAGGATACGGTGGAAAGTGGGGTCTTTGGTCCCAGAGATCTCATTATCTGTCATGATGACGTGAGAATCAAGAGTTAGCCACTCTCCTGGGCCATCCTAGGGGAAGAACAAGGAAAGGGAGAAAATGTGCTTTGATTAGTCTAATCTTGCACCTTCTTATCCATCATGCTTGCTATGTTTCTGGGAAGAGTACAGTAATGTCTTCTTTGCTTTTTCCCCCTTCAACCATGCTTGGTGCATCAAATAAATGCCGGTGTAACACAAAACCATCAGGTCTCCAAAACACTGATACCCTTCTCCTTCCTGATAGCTTAGCAATTGCAAAAAAAAAAAAGACAGACAAAAAAGAAAAGAAAGGAAAAGAAAGATGAAGGGAAGGGAAGGGAAGGGAAGGATGGAAGGAGGACTACCCAATTGTCTTTGTTTCCTCCACAAATGCTTTTATCTTTCCTAAAGAGGAAGCTTCCTGGATCAGTTGGGATATCTCTGTTCTGTTGGCAACACCCTTTCCAAGATGAGGATAAAAAAGATAGCCAGAAGAGCATTCTGGAAATTTCAATCCCACACATCTAGAAGGCACAAGTTTGAGGAAGCCTGGACAGGAAGAAAGCTGTTCACTTTCATTGTATTGTTAACTTTTCTATAAAATCCAAACCCGTTATGTTGGGGAGGGGGCTCAAATCTGCTCAAAGAACAAGGATATCTTCAGAGATTTGGCTGTATACATACCTCATTTGATTGGCGGATTGTGCTTAAGGGGATCCAAACCGTGCCCACCATGGTGTCCCAGATAAGACCTTTGTTCCACACTTCCACTGTCAACCCGAGGTCTAGTCGATTAATCTCACTGCAAGAGAGAGATGCATCTGTTAGACTTGCCTAGAGCGACCTTCCCCAGAGCTAATATCCACCCACTATTTCCCCCCCATGTCTCCCACCCTGATTTTAACTCAGGGGGTCCCAAACTCTTCAGCTGATCAAGCCCCTTATGTCAATTTTAGATAGTTCATCAACCCCCAAACGTTTACTATATGAAAATAATTGAATAAATACATCTGTAATGAATAGTTCATCGTCATCATATTGACCCCTTGGCTAGTCCCAATGACCTTTGGAGGTCGATATTGACCTCTGTGGAGAACCCTGGTTTAACAACTAGAACAAGCATTTCCTTAACCAAAAGTGTCATAGTCAGGGTTCCAAGTGATGAAATCCATTTAAAAAGAAAAGAACAAAATTCACCTTCCAAGACAATTTCTTTTATTTAGGAAAGCATCAAATTGGCAAAGACTGTGGTAATTCTGGATCTGACACAACCTGGAATTACCCCACAATATTAGAATATTAGAATATCTGATAATAATTAAAGAACAGAAATTGAAAATGATGAACTTGGCTCTTAATATTCACAGGACATTGTTTTTGATTTTGTTCCCAAAAGTTGCTCAGAAGTACACATCAGCACAAATGTGGCACAGATCTACTGCTCTTTAACACAGCCATATCTTTTCCCTGGATTACATGGCTGGCCTTTTATAGCTGCTACTTGATTCCAAGAAACGATGAGGCTGTTTTGAAGATTTGCAGCATAATTAAATCCAAAGGATTGCGCAGCCTTAGCCCTCCCAGACACCCAGATTAGGGGAAGAATTGCTGATCCTGCTGGTAGCTTCTGAGATTGGTTAGATTGGCTGAATCTTGGAAATAGGGCTTTCTCAAGAGGAACTATGATTTTGAGGTATGCTGTCTTGGTATAACAGAAGAACAGGATTGGAAGGGACCCAGAAGATTAAAATTTTGCATGAGAGCTTTTATTACAAGCACAGCTAAAAAAAATTAGCTATTATTGCTAGTAACAAGTAACAAGCCTTGGCTATGTACAAATTGAAACCTTAAAAATGAGTTTTTTTATAATTTTATTATTATTATTATTATACATAATCTTCAAAAGCTTTGCCCCAATCTGGTTGACTTTTTAAAAATAATTTAATTAAGTAAATACTGTCCTTTGGCACACTTTGGTTCCATTTTTAATGCTTTGAACACCAAGCAGCCCACTGGTACAACATTTCTAGTGCCAGACCTAATTATCCTTAATTAAATGGATTTAATCCTAGATTCATTTAACTATGCATTTTAAATGTGCAAGCACCCAATACAACTGAATTTCGTAATAAAGTTGAACATTACGAGCCTCCAAACAAGTCCTGTAAATGGCATATATATTACTGGTCTACGCAGCAGTTTCACATCATTGTCAGCATTTATCCCACCACCAAGATTTGGGAAGGTGAAAACATTTTCCCTCCTAACTTACAACATGAAATCTTGTTCCCAGCAGGGAAGGTTCCCTCGCACTGCAATTGTCGTGCTCTTTACATTCTGAACTTTGAGGGTCACGTATGTGTTGAATTTTTCTACCAGAGAGAAAGCAAAACAGAGAATATAAATGGGGTGTCACAATTACCAGCATTGGAGGAAAGCACCTGGGAGATTCTGGATTAGCATACTTTATCAGAATATTACCCCATTCAACATCAGGTTTTCAAAATGCTTATGAATTCTGAGTACTTCCTCTCTTTTACTCTCCCCCTTTCCCTTTAAAATTAAATCACAACACTTTAAAACATACTTCCGGAAATGGAAGTTGTCATCGGCTTCTCAACAAAGGTGTTCTCAAGGCTATACCTTTTTTATTACTCTGGGTTTGTGTATGTCAGTTTGTCTTCATCCAATTGGCTATCTCCAGTTGGATGCTGCCAGCCATAGCTACTCAGTGCCAGGCTTGCCATTTCCTCAGAGTAGTAGTCATTGAGGATATAACTCATTGAAGACACTCATTGTCAGTAATTCTGTCTTGTTTCACCCTTCTTTCACACCTGCAAAAGTCATGCTATTCTGTGCTTGAACAGCTGGGCTACTTTTGGACATGAGTTTAGCACTTCTTCAAAAGAGCAGTAGAGCCATATTTAGAAATAGTCTGTCATATTATAGGAATGAATATTGTGCTTGCCACCCTTTTAGATGGGCAACTTGGCCGGTGGTTAAATCAGCCATTCCAAGCTCCCGCCATTCAGCCTCAAGAAATTTCAATTCAATTCAGAATACAGCTGGAAGGGACCTTGGAGGTCTTCTAGTCCAGCCCCCTGCTCAAGCAGGAGACCCTATAGCATTTCAGACAAGTGGCTGTCCGGTCTCTTCTTTAAGGTTGATCTCCTACCAGCACATGAGTCTCCATAAAAAGAGTCTCAATCCAAAGGAATGCACCAATTGCATTCTTTAATTGGTCTTATTTTCATAACTAAGGATAGCAGTATTTCTTCATCTTGTTAACTTAGACAAATTAGGTCTTGGCTGTCAGCATATCAGATTTTATGCAGGTATATTTTTCTGCTGATTCTTGTACATTGACATGACTGCAGAACATACCCAGGTTACATGTTAATGTCCTGCTCTCACTCATTTCTTATCCGCAGGAGTGCTCCAAAGCCACATTTCTAGCAACAGTAATAATTCATTGACTTTTCAAGGGTTGATGTTTAATCTGGTTAATGCTGGGTTTGCTCCCAAATCCAAGGTAAGAGCTGCCTTCTAAAAGTTTTGTTTTCTTTCTCTAACCATTTTAGCTATTTCTTCTCAGTATTAGAGATATTCTCCCACCTGTTTTATAGTTCTTTGGCTGACTGTTCATATGTGATTAAGTAGGTCATCCAGAAATAAGATTCCATGAAGACTACAGTTGAAGGGATTATTACTTAGATGTTGCTAGAATTGTGACTTCTGAGCTCTCTTGAGGATAAGAAATGTGTAGGCAGGACATTAATGTAACCTGGTTATGTTTGGAAGTTATTTCAGTGCACAAGAATGGTGGAATGAAACGAAGGGTAAGCACGCTGTTAAAGTTTAAATTTCAGTTGTGTAGCAATCTGCACATCCACAGACAATTAATGGTCTTAAACACATGCCTGTACTGAAACTAGCAATTGTTCCAGAAAAATGTCAAAAATTCGTGATCATTCAAACACCTCCTACTTCTTCCACATTTAACAATGCTGTGTTTAGATGAATGCTTCGTGTGGCATGAATGGCACATGGTATTAATTTGCCATTGCATTTTGAAGAAAGTCTACATGATGTTGTGCAATATATCAATGAGATTTCAGGATCATTCCTATCTTATGCACTGCCCTGAGATTATATTGATTACAAGGGGAATTCTAATACTGGTAGTCCTTAACATACAATCATTTGTTTATTGACCATTTGAAATTGTAATAAAACTGAAAGAAGTTACTTATGACCGGTCTTCACAAATATGGTTAACACAGCATCCCTTCAATCATGTGATCAAAATTTGGGCACTTGGCAACAGGCATGTATTTACAATGGCTGCAGGATCCTGGGGTCATGTGATTTCCATTTGCAACTTTCCCAGCCAACTTCTGACAAGCAATGTCAATGTGGGAAACCGGGTTCGCTTAATATCTGCATGATTCACTTAACAACAGCAGTGATTTGCCTAACTAACCATATCAAGAAAGGTTGATTTAGCGGAGGGGTCTTCAAACATGACAGCTTTAAGACTTGTGGAATTCAACTCCCAGAATTCCTCCTCCAGTCATGTTAGCTCAGGAATTCTGGGAGTTGAAGTCCACAGGTCTTAAACTTGCTAAGTTTGAAGACCCTTGATTTAGTGACTCATTTAACAACCATCTTAGCATCAGGAATTCTGGTCCCTGTTGTGGTTGTAAGTAATTAACAGAATAATGGAATAACAGAGTTGGAAGAGACCTTGGAGGTCTTGTAGTCCAACTCTCTGCTCAAGCAAGAAACGTTATAGCTCATACCATTTCAAACAAATGGCTGTCCAGTCTCTTCTTAAAACCCTCCAGAGTTGGATCACCCACAGCTTCTGGAGGCCAGCTATTCCACTGATTAATTGTTCTAACAATCAGGAAATTTCTCCTTAGTTCTAAGTTGGTCCTCTCCTTAATTAGTTTCCATCCATTGCTTCTTGTTCTGCTTACAGATGCTTTGTGGCAGCCCCTTGGTTATTGAATATTCAATATTTTATTGTTTGGACCAGTGGGACACTAGGAAGAAGCTTTACTTGAAACCTCAACTTAAGTTTGTCTTATTTCCCCATAGAAAAAAGGAGAAAAGGTGGGAACTCACCTTGTGGGCCATCAAACTTGGCTTTTTTGACTGGAAAAATAAGGAGAAAAGAAAGCAGTTAGTGCTCAGCCCAAAATGAATAAAGTCTGCACAGCCTGATTTGCATATCCTCTTAAGCTGTTCCCTGGCTAGGTCTAGGACATCATGCAAACCAGACCATGAATTCCATTGTGGTTAAAAAGAATTGCATTAGCCATAGTTCCTAACCATAGCTTGCTGTTAGCTGTGTGTCATCTGAAACCAGACTAATGTCTACTTTAAGCAGACATTAGAGACGGGAGGGAGAACTGCCCCCCATAGAATAATGCTAGTCTTCCTACAGCAGCAGGTGTGTGTATGTGTTAAAATTTGCAAGATGTTGGACATGGCATCGAAATAGATGTTTCAATCATCACGCCGTCCCTGCCATTTTGCAGATTTTGACGCTTCCTCCCCCATTTGTACCTGCTGCTCCTCTTCATTTTCCCACATGCTCCAGATACGAGAAGGGTTATTTTTGAAAACTGCAGGAAGTATTATTGGATGGCTTTCAGGCTTTCTTTAATAGTTTTAAAATATGCATACATCAAATAAAAAGTACTAAGTGAGCAAGCCCACTGTGACATGTATGAAACTTCCTTTAATATCACAAATCTCAGATTTTTGCAGTATTGCATCTCAAAAATTAAACTTTCACCTGGCGAAGAAACAGGCCATAGCTGTTCCTAGTAAATATAACAGGGACTCTAGCTTAGAAGATATTTTTTCAACCTTTCCAGTTGTATTTGGATTGTAAAGATAAATTTGCTCCTGTCTAGGCAGTGGTATTCATTTCTGTTTCTTAACCAAGGGTCAGTGTTGTCCAAAGACATTTCTGTGGTCATGTGACCAGCGTGACTATATGCTGAGACACAAAGAACTCTGTTACCTTCCCACTGAAATGGTACCTATTTATCTACATGCATTTGCTTGCTTTCAAACTGCTAAATGGGCAGGAGCTGGGACAGGTAACAGGAGCTCACCACATTGGATAGTGCTTGGGTCTCAAACCTGGTTGTCAGCTCAGCATCTTTAACTGTTGCATCATTGTGCCCTCTACTTGGACTATAGCTCCCACATCCCAAATAGCTATATCCATCATGCTGGGCCATGTATTCCCATCACATCTGGAAAGCACCAGATAAGAGGAAAAGAACTCCATCACTATTCTCATTATTCTTTGCAAATCATATTTCCGGTATGGTCAGAAAATTGGATTAAATCCATTTTCCTCGCTCCTGGAACACCATTAACCTACTTCTGAGCCATGAATGACATTGTTTGCAGCATTGTGATGAAGCCCAAGGCAAGTAAGGAAGGAGAAGGCGTATTTTTCCTCACTTGCCTTCAGTTGCTGAACTCCCACACTCTTGAATGATTCAGGATTGGTACAGACCACTATCTCTCTCTTATATAGTTTTGCATACGCCGTTTATAGGTTTTCCAAACAGTTATACTGCATACATACAGCTCTAAACACACACACTAGCACTGTCTTCATATTAGTGTCTTCCTCTTTCTATATGTTTCTCATGATGCCCAGGAGCACCATTAACTGTCTCTCATTGGTCTAGACCAGGGGTCTGCAACCTTAAACATTCAAAGAGCCATTTGGACCCGTTTCCCACAGAAAAGAAAACACTGGGAGCCAATAATTTAACAACTGGTGTGACTGGGTGGGTGTGGCCAACTCGATGTCACTCAGTCCCACCCAGTCACCTCCTGCTCTGGAATATGGAGTGAGTTTTCATCCCCTGCCATCACCCTTACCTTCTCAGACCAGACAAGGAATGACGGGGAGGGGAGGGGCCAACCAGTGGTAGGATCAGCCAACAGGGAGTCACAGCAGAGGGCTGAAAGAGCCACATGTGGCTCCAGAGCCACAGGTTGCAGACCCCTGGTCTAGACCAATGTTTCTTAACTTCAGTAACTTTAAGATATGTGGACTTCAACTCTCGGAATTCTGGGAGTTGAAGTTCACACATATTCAAATAATTGAAGTTAAGCAATACTCTTCTAAACACTGAATGATGATAATGGAGCAACTTTCTATTCAACTTTCACGACATTCAAATAGCCCTTGCAGGAGCTAAGGTGCTGGACTGTGTCAGAACTAAGAACTTTGGAGAACCAAGTTGCTTAGTGTTATTAAAACCAAAGCATTGCGATTAGATACCCAAAATCAAAGGTCTTTCAGAATTAAGTTTAAATCAAAGACAACTGCAATCTAAAGAAGTCTGCTACAACTTGTTGGATTCTCCCATTTCTCTCTTCACCAGCTTTCACGCTATGCAGCCCCCAAAGGTATATATGTCTCTGTCTTTATAGGAATTCTTTCCAGTCAGTTTTGACCCCCAGAAATTAAATGACAAATTATGCCATTTTATTTGAAATGTTGTTTTGGAAACAGCTTGCTATTGCCTCCCTTTTCCTACAGCTGAGAATGATAGGCCTGAAGTCACCCGTCTGATTTCGAGACTAAGATAGAACTAGAACTCACGGTCTCCTGGTTTCTAATCTAATCCCTCTAACCACTTCATAAAGTTGGCTGTTATCAATGTCTATATTCATCTATGTCTATCTAGACCAGAGGTCTCCAAACTTGGCAACTTCTTTTGTTTAATGAGAAAAGATAATAGATAATTGAAACAGGACAGACAAAAAATATAAATACAATGATTTGAATTGAGATGAGATAATTAAAATAAAATTGAGAAAATTAAAAGAGGGGAGAAGCTATGCAGAAAATGTAAAATAGTAATAAGATATGGAATAGAATATAAAAATGAGCATGAACCTGAATTTGTGTCTGTAAGAAGAAGTGGAACCCGGGATTATGCTGCTTTCAAAAAAGATGTTTTATTTGTATTTTTTTTTCTCTTTGTGAAAACTCAAATAAAATTTACAAAAAAAAAAGACTTGTGGACTTTAACTCCCAGAATTCTCCAGCCAGCTATGCTATGCTGGCTGGAGAATTCTGGGAGTTGAAGTCCACAAGTCTTAAAGTTGCCAAATTTGGGGACCCTGATCTACACACATATAATCTAAATTTCAAGTGAATCTGAAATACAGGTAGTCCTTGTGGAACAACCAGAAGTTACAATGGACCTCCCAAAAGGTACTTATGACCCAGTTCTGGAGTTTGGATGTTAGAAACCTCTCCCCTGCCCTATAGTCACATGATTAAATGACATTTGGGGCACTCGGTACCAGGCTACCTTTTACAACCAGGTGTAGCACTCCATGGTCACATGACTATAATTTACTTTTTTTGCTGGTTTCTGGCCTTTTGGCCATCAAAAAAACACCTATGGATATAAATTAATTTGCTTTACAACCATGCATTCACTTCCCAACTGCCATGTTCAGTTTGTAATTACGGTGTTCATTTTTAACAGCCACTGCAAACAAGTCATAAAATTGGGTCAGTCATATGGATGCCTTGACTTGCAAGCATCGTGACGTCTGTAGAAAGTTAGGACCCACCTCTCTCCTAGAAGAATGAAATATTTTGAGAAATATTAAAAAGGCAGAATATTATGTTTTCTTGGATGAGAAATGGAGAAACATGGAAAAGCAGCCCGCATCTTCCTTAATAGCTGACAGCAGATGTCAGCACTTAAGAGATAAAGAGATAGATAGCTCTATTCATAAGCAAATACCTTCACCCAAGATCCAACAAAGGTAGGATTAGCCCTCAGCCACAATAGGAATTGCCCAATGCCCCTTCATTGCATCACCTTCAGAAACTTCAACCAAACTTAGCTCAGACAACCTCCTACGATTTGTACATGGCCCCATGGGAGTCTGACAACAGCTAATCATGGAATACATGTTCTTGCACAGGAACAGGAAGTTGGAAGGAAGTGCAAAGCCCAACAGAAGGTATAAATACCCCTCACTCTCAACTCCATGTGTTCAGCTGCACCAGAACTACAAACATGAGTTTCTGTTCATCAATAAATGGACCCTCTTTCCAATCAGCCTCCAGCCTCCATTTTGTCTCCAGTGCCTTTCTTTCGGCTTGAAACTGAACCAGATCAGAGGTGGTATTCAGTAGGTTCTAACCAGTTCTGGAGAACCAGTAGTGGAAATTTTGAGTAGTTCGGAGAACCGGCAAATATCATCTCTGACTGGAGATTTCACAGTATCCTTCCCCTGCCATGCCCACTATGCCACACCTACAGAACCACTAGTAAAAAAAATTTGAATCCCACCACTGAACCAGATGGATATTTTTTCCAACATTTCTAACAGAAATTCCAGGCTTACAGTCACAAGTCAAGGACCACCTGTAATATAAATACTGACTGATATGCAACTCAAAAGCCATTCCTCACTTGTGCCTAGCTGTGACTCAAACACAACCTGGCTACCGTTGTTGTTGATGTTGTTGTTGTTGTTGTTTTGTGCTGTGTCCTCACAAGATCACCTTCTTCCAGTCCTCAGCCATAGAGAGGCTACCCTTAAAGAGCAAAGGTTTTTCCTCTTTTACCCTAATACAGCATTTCCCATACCCCAAGAACCATTTGATGGCTGGCATGGTCAAGTGACTCCTATGGCAACCCCTATTGGTGCTTTAGACTGGGGTGGGCACGCCCCCTTCCTTTTAGTTCCCCACATTGTGTGTGCTTGAGCAGGGGTCCCCAACCACCAGGCCCCAGACCGGTACCGGTCCGCGGATCATTTTGTACCGGGCCGCCTATTTTGCTTGGGCGCCGCCATCTTGTTTCGACGGCGCTTGAGAAAGTGCTTCCGGGTGAGCTTGTAGGTCGTCGATTGGATGGAAAGTGGCATTTGGGTGCTGAAGGAATCCTCGCACCTTAGTTTTGTTGAAGAGTGGGGGGTGGCTTCGAACAAAGAGCTGTCCCGATGGTGGCAGAGTCTCGCGTTACTCAGGAGGAGATTAAGAAAGAGCCTGAAAAGCCCATCAACTGCGAGAAGGTACAAAGGAGGAGTTGAAGGTGGCGGGGAGAAGCAGGGGACAGCTGGCTGGCCGGTCGCTTGGCTTGCCTTGCCTTGGTCGTGCGTGCTGATGCTGGTACCGGTCCGTGGATCATTTTGTGATGCCGGTACCGGTCCGTGGTACAAAAAAGGTTGTGGGCCACTGTGCTTGAGGACTATTATGGCTTTGACCCTGTGGGGGGGTTGTCTCTGCTTTTGGCAGAAATCTGGATCAGCAAGTGAGTGGCGGGACAGTGCCCTTTGTGATTAAATGGGAGACAGGGAATCAACAACTCTCTTTGGCTGCTGCATTGTGCACAATATATTGGGGTTGTGCTGTCCAGACTGTAGATAGTTAATTGGGAATTGGGATAGTTAATTGGGGATTGGGAGCCGTCTCCTTAAGGGAATGCCTCATGGGAAATGTAGTTAATGCATCATGGGAAATGTAGTTCATGTCATGTGGTCACATCTGTAATCCTGGTTGGTCACTGAATTGACCCTTGGTTGGGTTGGGGGAATTTCCATTATTCTTGCTTGGACCCTAGCAGCATCACGCTGCTTTGCTCCATCGTTATGGGATGAAGATAACTGTATTTTCACACTATGGAGCCAACTATGCAAAGATTTGGACATTAGATGAATCTCGACATAACTGGGAGTTATACCTTGAGGATGCCTTGTGATCCAATAAAGAAACTTTCTATGGAAGCTTTTGTAGAGTTTGCCTGACTGTCTTTATATTCAGCCAGCAATTTACAGACAGAACAGGGGTGCTTTTGAACTTGAGTTTAGGAATTGTCTTCACAAGCCTAGCTATCACCAGCTGGTATCAGCCCTGTAGAAGACAAAATCCTTAACACTGAAGTTTATAGAAAACCCATCCATTCAGATCAATACCTACATTTTGAATTTCACTGCCTACTGGAACACAAAATGGGAGTGAACAGAGCCCTACACTACTGAGCTGAAAGTTTGCCTACCAGCAAAAATTGAAAAGAAAAATAACTAAAACACGTCAAGGAAGCCCTCAGAATTTAACCTGTGGCTATCTCAACTGGGCCTTCATCAAATCTAAAAAAAGACCTAGCAAGAGCTCCTCCTTAACAGACAAAGAAGAGAACAAGAAACAAAACAACATTGTCATTCCATAAGATGTAGGAATATCTGAAAAGCTCAGGACGATTTTCAACCAACACAATATACAGTACGTACACATTTTAAACCCAAAAATACACCAAGGCAGAAGCTTGTCCACCCCAAAGGATAAAATATCAGACACAAACTGAGAAATATAAAATATGCAGTGCAATGCAGTAAGGCATGTATAGATCTGTACATTGGAGAAACAAAACAACCACTTCACAAACACACGGCATAACATAATGTAGGAGAAAAAACCCATTAGGACAAAATTCAGCAGTTCATCTGTGTTTGAAAGACAGAAGTCACTCTTTTGAAGACAGCAAAGTCCACATTTTGGACAGAGTTGACCACTGGTTTGAAAGAGGGGTCAAAGAGGTCATCTACATTAAGATTGAACAGCCCTCTCCAGGGGTGGGATTCAAATTTTTTAAGAACCGGTTCTGTGGGCGTGGCTTAGGTGGTGGGCATGGCTTGGTGGTCATGTGACTGGGTGGACATGGCTTGGTGGTCATCTTATTGGCTGGGTGTGGCCAACTCAATATCACTCACATCGAGGCACGCATCTCCTCGCCTGGCCTCTCATGGCTGTGGAGATGCTGCAACAGTTGTAAGTGTGAAAAATGATCATAAGTCACTTTTTTCAGTGCCATTGTAACTTTGAATGGTCACTCCACACAAGCAAAGTACCAGCAAAGGAGGGGGAAAAAAAAACTCCAGAGAAGTTCCAGAGACAGGAAGTCTAGTCCTGCCAAGAACGTAATAAGAGTTAACGGAGAGGCAGTTTCTGTAAGCAACACCAGAATGTTTCCTTCCTGCCTTCCTTACAGGATTAGGCCAGTAATTTCTTCTAACAACCGGTTCTCCAAACTGCTTAGAATGTTAACAACCGGTTCTAGCGAATAGGTGTGAACTGGTAGAATCCCACCCCGGCCCTCTCTCAACAGAGTGGGAGGGATATGACACCACCAAGCTCCTGTTTAGAACACAATCCTTTCAGAAGTTCCAAGAAGGCTCCACACCCACTTGCACTATTCAGATAATCCTGAGGGCACAGATAAACCCAAGCGACCTCAATGACTCTCAGAATGAGTGCTAACAATCAGGTGGCTACAAGGAATATAAATCCTTCGATTCTCCACCATTCAGTCAGAACTGAAGAAGCTCCTTGGACGAGAAGCAAAATATTTTCAAGGAAAAACAAAGTCCAGCTGCCTTTTGAAAAAGCACCTTTGGGACACCCTGGGTCAAAAATTTGCTTTCTCCTTCATGCCTTTCTTGTGTTAATAAGTGCATCTGGTGGATAATTCCTGCCAGCTTGTGGGAAAGTGGGGAAAATAAAGTCAAGAGGTTGATAACTATTCTTAATGTAGCTTACAAATAAAGGCAGCAATATTTGATATCATGCCCTTGATAGGATAGCATCAACCCTTCAAGGTAGGACAGGTCAAGAAGAGTTACAGGAGGGGCTCCAGGAGTGCTATTTATTAGTTGTAGGGTAGAGCTATAAATCCTGTCGCCCATTTAAAAACAGCATGGTGAAGGCAGATTTCGTCATACTTTCTCCTTTCCTGGGGCTCAGCCACTGTTTCATTTCTCCCACTTCCTTCTCAACACCAGAAACTTTGCAAAGAGATGCCACAGTGAGGGCACAACTATTTATCCTTATTTAGTTCTCAAGGACTGATAGCACTTTAATTTGCTGTGAGGAAGAGACAATAGGCAAATTGTCACTAACAACAAAAATTAGTCTTCAACATGTATCTTACATTAGTGACTAATCAAAGTTATAGTGGCACTGTGAAAAGCAACTTATGACTTGTCCTCACACTTACGACCATTGCAGCATACTCACAGTTATGAGATCACTATTCAGGGCTTGGCAACTGGCATGTATTTATGATGGTTTCAGCATCCCAGGGTCATGTGATTGCCATCTGCCACCTTCACAGCCAGCCTCCGACAAGCAAAGTCAATGGGGGAAACCTGATTTGCTTAATGACTGCATAATTCACTTAGCAACTGAACAACTTAACAACTTTGTCACAAACATGGCAAAACAGGTAATACCATAACATCAAGCTTGACCAGTGGTGGGATTCAAAATTTTTTACTACCAGTTCTGTGGGTATGGCTTGGTGGGCATGGCAGGAAAAGGGATACTGTAAAATCTCCATTCCCACCCCATTCCTGGGGGAAGGATACTGCAAAATCCCATTCCCTCCCCACCCCACTAACCTGCTTTCCAGCTACGTTTTCCTGTGGAGGGGAACCAAAGAAGACCCAGCCGATCAGCTGGGACTCAGGAGGCAGAGAATAGATGTGGGCGGGGCCAGTCACAGGTGGTATTTGCTGATTCTCCAAACTACTCAAAATTTCCACTACTGGTTCTCCAGAACTGGTCAGAACCTGCTGAATAACCCCTCTGGGCTTGACTCACTTAATAACCACCTTGTTTAGCAACAGAAATACTGGTCCCAATTGTGGTTGTAAGTTGAGAGCTATCTGGGGAAGATTAGGAATTTTTGCATTCAATATAAGGTCTGTGAACAGAGTTTTGTTGAAATTCCACAGATAGCAAAATCATCATCATCATCAAACTCTTGCTTCATTTAGCGTAGTCTTAATTATTCAAGAACTTTTCTGCATCCAGTGAAAGTTTGTAGCCTATTTCCACATTTCATTTCATTTCATTTATTTAATTTCTACCGTGTTTCTCATAAAATAAGGCCAGATCTTATTTTTTTTTGAGCCCCGAAAAAATGGCTAGGCCGTCTTTTCAGAGGGTGACTTAATTCCCGCCCCCCTTGCATCTTCAGGCGGGCGGGCGGCGATGGCTTGGATGTTGACCTCGGCGTTGGTGGGGCACTTCGTATCGGGGTCAACGCAGGCAGCACCATATCTGGGTGTGCAACAAAAGTACTTCCTAACGGCAAGCCCCCCCACCGTTTCCCCCCCATTTTGCATGTTTTAATATAGGCCTTAATTTGTGGGGGGGGGGGCTTAATTTCATTTCATGCCTATAAAACATGCTGGGACTTCCTATTGGGGGAGGCCGTATTGTTGGAAAAACAGGGTATATGCACCCAGCTGAACCTCAAATGCTTTGGCCACCTAATAAGAAGAGAGAACTCATTGGAAAAGAGCCTGATGTTGGGAAAGTGGAAGGAAAAAGGAGAAGGGGACTGCCAGCAGACGTGGAGAAGGTTAGATGCGATGAACATCAATTGGGGCAATTCTGAGAAACAGTGGAATTCTGGAATTCTATGGTCCATGGGGTCGCAAATAGTCGGGCACAAGTTAGTGTCTGAACGACGACAACAAAAATAGTCACCAATCTCAGTCAATGATTCTGGGCCAGCCTGCAATTCAATTTTATGGTTTTTTTCCCCCTTTCATTCCATTTATGATTCCCCCTCCCCACTTCTCATTCCATTGTGATTCTCGGAGGGTGCCTGGACAAGTCCCTGCAATTTTCTTGGCAAGGTTTTTCAGAAGTGATTTGCCCTGGCCTCCTTTTCTAAATCTTAAATCCCTGCTTTCATTTTGAAAATATATTGCTTTGTTTCCTGCTCTAGAAATTCTGGAAAATTCAAACAGCTGCATGTTATTTTATAATCCCTGAGATGGCCTGATTAAGCTATTGTGCTCATATGAATTGGAGATGCATTCAATTTTGGTTATATATTTGCCAGCATCGGTGCTAAGACAGTACTTATGTGTATCAGACCCATTCAAAAAATGTTGACATTTTTGTCTAAATTTACTTGAGATTTTCCACCAACAATCCTTTCATCAATACAAATGCAAACACAGATTGACCCAACATTAAAGGACATCTGCAGAGGTTGATTAAAAAATCAAGATGTCAGTTGTGACTGCATATAGCCACCCTTACTAACATTTTTGTTTACATTTTTTGCCAATATCTACTTCAAGCAGAGGTTAAGAGAATATTGGTATTAATATAGAGTATCAAGTACTTTGCAAAAGAGTATGTGCACACCTGAAAATTCATAAAACAAGGTAGACAAGCCATTTTGAAGCTCATACCCACAGAGCTATTTTATGTTAAACTGGGTTTGTACACGATGCTTAAAGTTTTTTGTTATAATCTCCTTTCACACAAGATTAACTTGATTTGGTGAACTGGCAGCAGATGGATCATTAAAAGATATAAGTTCATTGGTTTAAGTTGGAAGGAGGCACGAGTCAGGCTTAATGCTGAATTCAGATTAAACCAGTGTGAATGCAGCAAATATGAACCCAGGATTAAAAAGCTGAAGGAGAATGGTGAATGCCATTGGTTCTGCTTTAGAATGAAGAGCTTCAAATGCAAACATCCAAAATTGGAGCTAAATAATCAGATAACCCTATATAGTCTGCTAAATACCTGCCAGCAGAGGTGGTATTCAGCAGGTTCTGACCAGTTCTAGAGAACCAGTAGCAAAATTTTTGAGTAGTTTGGAAAACAGGCAAATACCACTTCTGACAGGCCCCACCCCCATCTATTTTCTGCCTCCCGAGTCCCAGCTGATTGGCTGGGTTTTCTTTTGTTGCCCTGCACAGGAGAACGGAGCTGGAAAGCAGGTTAG
>NW_020769318.1:20799161-20811244 GCF_900518735.1 Pseudonaja textilis
TCTATCTATCTATCTATCTATCTATCTATCTATCTATCTATCTATCTATCTATCTATCATATTTCTATACCAGCTATCCTATTTAACTGACTCTGGTTGGTTTACAAAGACCATCATACAATAATATAAAAATGTTACTAAAAAGCACAGATAAAAAAAAAACTTAAAATACAAGATAAAAAGTAAAAAAATCAAAGTTGAAAAAGTAATAAGGCTAAAATACTAAGAGCTCTCTTTAATTAAGAAGTCTTGGATCACATAAGCAGAGAATTATTTTTATACCATCAGCTAATATTAATCGGAAATGCCAGAAGCAGAACCCATGAATCTGATGCCAATCCACCAAGCCAGACCGAAGGGATGCCAAACTTGATATTAAAGCATAGACCTCTCTCTACATTGTCACATACAATTTCATGGAATCGGGCCCATTTTCAATTTTTTTGCCCCACCGGAGAGAAATGTTTATTATTTTGTGGGTTTTGTATATGAGTTATCTGAAAAAGATACTGACCCCTTTCCAACCCTAATCTAAACAGGCTCTAGGTTCACACATGATATTTAAGAATGAACTACATTAGCAAAACCGAATTCCTATGTTCATTCCATTCATGCTCACATTAACTACATTATGGTTTAATATAATGGATCAGTAGTTTATCCAATACACTAGGCCTCTACATTCTGCCTCAGAAATTATCCAACCCCATACAGTATTAGCCTAACCTAATCTAGTCTGTTGTTGTATAAATATAGTTAATGGATGCATTCACACAACTTGATTTAACTGATTTAACCCATTTTCTGACTTTTCATACTATTTTCATCCATAAATTATCCAAATGCCCCTTGGCTTCCATGACATGCTAAGGTACAAAAGGCAAACCAAAGTGAACATTAACCAAGTATAGTTCGGCGTATTGGATGAACACAACTGGGGGTGTAGGAGCTATGCTGAAAAGGAGAGAAGCAAATTATTGGTGTGATAATAAAAAAGGGGGGACATGATGATATTGCATGTTTATGACACAATTGCACAAATAATTGGCACAAATTACATAATTCATATTGTTTGCACTACAACATGATTCAGGTGACATCACTTGCCACCCTGCAGAGGTCCATAAAGGGTGCAGGAATAAGGCATGTTCCCACTGGGGGCTGAAAAAGAGTTGCTTACACTTTAGTTCTCAGGCTCTGTGTGTGTGTGTGTGTGTGTGTGTGTGTGTGTGTGTGTGTGCTGATCCATCAAATTTATATAGCTGCCCATCTCATGTATGTGACTGGGCAACCTAAACTAAACAAAATAATGTAAACAATGTTTAATGATTGTTTAAAAACAATTCAAATATGAATAAGACCATGGGAGAATCCTATATTCAGGATCTGTCTGTGGCAAGTAATTTCTCCCTTAACTTCATTAAATTTGCTTTTTTTTTTTGTAATGAAGTAGCTGCCTGGAGACCAGCTATGTCTTTATGCAAGGAGCCAATTGAGACTCGCACTATCCTACTGTGTGGACAGCTGTTTTGGGATGCCACCCATCAATGCCCCATCAAAGTGATTAGTAGCATTCAGTTTAAATTGCTAGATTCCAGAGGATTGAGTGGGAGGTGTGAGCCATTGCCTTCTTTTTTTAGGAAATCAGATGAACGATCCATCAGGCCCAGACTTCTGACAGGCAGCAGTGCCTCCAAATCTCAAACTGGGTGTCTTTCCTACCGTTAAAGTACTGATTCCCAAACTTTTGCCTTCATTACTCCAAACTAGTTATCACAAAGTCTTATCAAACTTCCAGGGCTGGAGAAAGTCCAGAAATATTTCACAAGAAGAGTTCTACACTCCTCTACTCGTTGCAGAATACCTTATGCCACCAGACTTGAAATTCTAGACCTAGAAAACCTATAACTACGCCGCCTTCGGTCCGATCTAAGTATAGTATGTAAAATCATACATTGCAATGTCCTACCTGTCAATGAATACTTCAGCTTCAACCATAACAATACAAGAGTACACAATAGATACAAACTCAAGGTTAATCACACCAAACTTGATTGCAGGAAATAAGACTTCAGCAACAGAGTGGTGAATGTCTGGAATACTCTACCTGACTCTGTGGTTTCTTCCCCTAACCCCAAAAACTTTAACCTTAGACTGTCTACTATTGACCTCACCCCTTTCCTAAGAGGTCTGTAGGGGGTGTGCATAAGTGCACCAACGTGCCTACCGTCCCTGTCCTATTGTTTCTTTTATTTTTCTTATATGTATCCATTTCATGGATTCATATCTATGTTTATTCTTATACCTATTCTTATACCACTGTAATGTCAAACAGCTGCTGAACAAATGATCGTAACTCGAGGACTACCTGTATTATAAAAACAGTTATCAACGAATGATTTTTAATTCATTTCAACTAACTACCATTGGTAATTTCATTAAGTTTCATCCACCACATGAATTCAACTAGCTAGACTTGAGGAGAACGGACATTCAACCATTTATTGCAAGTCAGATGCCACACCGTTCAGCTGTGTTATCACACTTTGATACATCAGCTTAACACCTAGAAGACAAATTGGAGCCTCTTGCCGAGCTTACTTAGAAATAACTTTTGTTACTCTGCCTTAGTGTATTTGTGAATCCAACCCACGAAACCAATTTATGGCTCAGTGTCTTGGGCAAATCTAGAAAACAGGTTAATTGAAGTAACCAAGTTAATCATATTGTGCAAGTCCAGACACTTTGTAGAAGCACTGGAAAAATACCTAACATGTTTAGGACAGCATTTCTGATATCTCAGATGGCATTGTAATAAAATTTTTAAAAAATGAGAATCTATTTGGGTCAGAAAGCAGGATTGTCAAGAAGAATTTGTGGTTGGGGGCAGCTGGAAAATCTATGTCAACTAATGCCACAGCAAGTCCATTTATCACTGTGACTGTATTATTAGGCCATTGTCTCCTGATTAAATGCATTTTTATTTTAATGATGCTTGTGGTTTCAGCTGGCTCTGAAGAGCTTTATTGCAATTGCTTAGGAGAAGCCAGGCCAAGGAAGAATATTAGTGTTGTGGTCTCTAACAAAAGACCCCCATCGGTCCTGGAAGAAGCATTTATAAGACAGCAGTGGCTTGATGAGGCTGATAATCCAACACCCGCCCAAATCAGGTCTGCGGGAGATTTAAGCTCCTTGGTTGAGTTGAAGGTTGTGGAGTGCAATGGTTAAGATGGTGAACTGGGACTCGGATTATTCAGTCCTCACTCAACTTTAGAAACCAGTTTAGAGAGATGTGCAAAGCAGGCCAAGGGACATGCGTAGATCTGAACTAGAAAACCTCCCTCAACTTCTGCCCTTGTGATTGAAATGATCGATCTAAATTGGCCTGTTGGTTTTCCATTTCAAATGAATGTGTGATCCAGCTTCCTTGGGAAACTCATTTTAAGATACCGGCCAAACAAATGACAATCCCAGTGTTTGTCCTCAAGGGAAACCTTGGTTTAAAAAGGACACCATTCTAGCCCTTCTTGAAGTCTCAGCTTTTCCTTAGACTCACCAGTGGTGGATGTGCCTCTTCTTTAATGCCAGGCATGACAATTTGCAATGCATTTATGTGCATATGAACCTACTGTTATTTCACGCATTCATTTTAAACTGTTGGGAACAGATCTCAAGAACAGCTGCGTTCTTCTACAGTAATGTCTCTTTATAGCACAGAAAAGATCTTTTTTTTTCTTTTGCCTCAAAGGATGTGATGGGGCTTCTTTAAATCCTTCAGCATCATGTAAAGAAGATTTGTGACTCTTGATACAAGAAGGGAAACATTAATGAGCAAGTTTCAATTGTCATAGAATTGGAGGATATTGCTAAGATCTGCATTGTCCAACTGGCTACCCAAAATAGGATGAGTGAGGCCATAAACAGATATGGTAGCAACAAGTTTAAAAGGCTTTGAATGGAATATGGGGCTCTTAATTGCAAAATGTTGTTTGTGAGTCTTTTCTTGAAGGCATCTTGGTAGTTGAATGCAGTTACTACTATAGAGGGGTATCTTGGAGTCCTAGTGGATAGCCAATTAAATATGAGCCAGCAGTGTGTTGCAACTGCCAAAAAAGCCAACACCATCCTAGGCCCTAGGCTGCAATTTACAGAGGGATAGAATCAAAATCACGTGAAGTGTTAGCACCAGTTTATAACGCCTTGGTAAGGCCACACTTGGAATACGGCATTCAGTTTTTGTTGTCACAATATAAAAAAGATGTTGAGACTCTGGGAAGAGTGCAGAGAAGAGCAACAAAGGTGATTAGGGGATTAGAGACTAAAATGTCTTGGTTCACTTCCTTCCTCTGCGGCTGCTCTCAGTCAGTGCTGATAGGAGGGGAGAGAACCAACCCTCGCCCACTGCTTTACGGGGTTCCGCAGGGCTCGGTACTCTCTCCACTCCTGTTCAACATTTATAAGAAACTGCTGGGTGAGATCATCCATTCCCATGGACTGAGGTATCACCAATATGCTGATGATACTCAGCTGTATGTCTCAGCCTGTGGTGAGTTAAGTGTTGCTGAGTCCTCCCTCTCGCAGTGCCTGGAGGCTGTTAGGGGCTGGATGGGGAGCAACAGGCGAGTGGCTCTGGGTTTGGGGTTTGTTGGTTCAGGGACAATTGCCACCTTTGGTCTTGGATGGGGTGGCACTACCCCAAACAGACCCTGTGCGTAATCTAGGGGTTTTCCTGGACTCACGACTCCTATTCGAAGAACAGGTGGTGGTGGTGGTCATGGACAGGAGGGCCTTTGTGCAACTGTGGGTTGTGCATCAGTTACGCCCTTTCCTGGACCAGCAGTCCCTGCTCACAGTCACTCATGCCCTGGTCATTTCCCGTCTTGATTATTGCAACACGCTCTACATGGGGCTGCCCTTGAAGAGCATCCGGAAGTTCCAGTTGGTGCAAAATGAAGCGGCCTGCATGGTTTTATGCAGACCCCAGTGTGCACATGTATCACCTCTCCTGCAGGAACTGCATTGATTGCCAATTTGCTTCCGGGTGCAATTCAAGGTGCTGGTTGTCACCTTTAAAGCCCTTCATGGCTTGGGTCCGGGTTATCTGAGGAAACGTCTCTTGCCAGTGACATCTACCCGACCCATTAGAGCGAGGAGGCAGGGAATGCTACAGGTCCCACCCCTGAGGGATATACACCTGGTGGGACCTAGAAGAAGGGCCTTCTCTGTGGTGGCTCCGTCTCTCTGGAACATCATCCCACCCAGAAATTAGAATGGCCCTCTCATTAATACTATTCCAAAAGGCACTGGAGACCTGGTTTTGCCAGCGGGCCTGGGGAACCCAGAGAGGGATGGAACCCATCAAATAGCTAGTGCCATCTGCTGTCGTCAGGGTGGTGGTGGGGGAGCTGGTTTTTGTTTTGTTTTGTTTTCCCAAATTTTGTTCTATTGTACTTTACTAATTTATTTGATTCTTATTGTTTTTGTTTTTGTTTTAAATATGATTTGACATTATGTAAGCTGCCTCGAGTCTCCATGGGTGAATAGACAGCAATATAAATCAAATAAATAAATAAATAAATAAATAAATAAATATGAAGAACAATTGCAGGAATTGGGTATGTCTAGTTTAATGAAAAGAAGGACTAGGGTAATATGACAGTAGTGTTCTGATATTTGAGGGGCTGCCCTAAAGAAAGGGGGTCAAGCTATTCTCCAAAGCACCTGAAGGCAGGACAAGAAGCCATGGGTGGAAACTAATCAAAGAGAGAAGCAACCTAGAACTAAGAAGAAATTTCCTGACAGTGAGAACAGTTAATCAGTGGAACTGCTTACCTCCCGCAGTTGTGGGTGCTCCAACACTGGAGGTTTTAAAGAAGAGATTAAGCAACCATTTGTCTGAAATGGTGTAAGGTTTCCTGCTTGAGCAGGGGGTTGGACTAGAAGACCTCCAAGGTCCCTTCCAACTCTGTTATTCCATTATTTCAAGTGGTAATATTTGGGCATAATTCTGACTGGTCCAGTGAAGTGCATGTACATCTTGCCATTTAGAAAAAGAAGCTTTCTCTGGTTTGAGGGGTCCTTGGTACTCTCTGAGCTTCGTTTTTTTTTCTTTCTTGCAGACATTCCATTATCCGAACTAGGAAACTCACAATGTTACCTAGTTTGGGTAATGTAATGTCTGCAAGAAAACAGCCAAGCTCAGAGAGCACCAAAGACCTCTCATTTCAACCCTGAGCTCCAAATGTTCTTCATTGGTTTCTCTGGTTTGGGATCCAGCTCAAAGTGCTAGTTTTTACATCCCTCAATAGCAAGGGAACCACCTATTAAGGGAGTATCTATTCCCATATCAACCTACCTGAGCTTTGAGATTTTCTATGAAAGCCCTTCTCTCTTTTAATTGTATACATTCAACGATGAAGTACCAGTTGCCTTCCTTCCAAGCAAATCTGCCAGCTGCAAGGGTGCTAACACTTGGTATGGGTGGAGGGGAGGAAGAAGTCTCCAACATTAACATCAAGCCACACGGTGAACAAGCCATAATGTAAAGTTTCTCCATAGTTTCATTTACAAGCCAGAGAAATCTATCTGTTGATTTTCTGCTTAGCAACCCCATAGAGAGGTCTCATTCCCTAGCCAATGTTTAAGGGGCAAATGAAATCAGCTTTATGTTACAATTTATCATTGAGAAAATATATACATGCCTCTTAAGACTAAGTCATCATAACTTTGAAATTAAATACGGTCATAAAACTAAGTGAGCTTCAATAGATTAGCAAAGAACAATGATTGGACAGCCACTTTGGTCTAGTAGTTAAGGCATCAGGCTAGAAACCAGGAGACTTTGAATTCCAGTCCTGCTTTAGGCATGAAAGCTGGCTGAATGACTTTGGGCCAATCACATTCTCTCAGCCCAACCCACCTCACAGGGTTGTTGTTGTAGGGTATATAGGGAGAGGAATGAGTATTTGTTATGTTTGCCCCCTTGATTTATTTATGAATAACAATACAGGTGGGATATAAATAAATAAATAAAATGCTAATTTGTTGTAACAATAAGATATGCATTTTAAAAAGAGTTAACAGTTCTTGCTCAAATAATACTGTAATTCCAGGAAAGTTTTTAAAAAATGCAGGAATGACCTCAAAAGAACGGAGAGTAAATGTGCTACTTCTCTTTCAGAAATCCAGAATATGGAGAAATAAAGATCACTTCTATATTTTCTTCCTTCAGAAATGCATGTTGCTGCTTTGGTGCCTGCCCAATTCTGTCCACCCCACCTAGTCCTTGCCGATGCTCTCATAGCTTAAAGCAATGTTATTCAACCTTACACATTGGTCCTTCAACTATCCGGTGGTAGTGATGGATGAGGAGGATCATAATAAAAAAAAATACCTGCCACGAGAATGAAGAAGACTAAAAAAAAAAATTGTAGGAGGTGAGATTTAGCTATTTCAAAACTGCATTATATCAGGCTCCCTATTGCAGATGTGAATACATCTAAAACAAATATAAGGGTTGGGAGTTTTTCAAGGAAAGGTTAGGTTACAACTACTTTAATAAATGAATCATTTTTTCAAAATTAAGCAAAACAACAACCTCTTCCAGGTAGCCTTTTCTGCAGCGTTGTTTGTAGTATGTTAAGGTTTCAGATTTAAAAGGAGGAGAAGGAAAAGGAAAGCAGAGGAAAACTGTGTCTAAATCCTTTAAAAAGAGCCAAAATGGAGTCACCCTTTCCCAATAGCTGTGCTTCTTTTCTCAACGCTGATATAGCTGCTGGCTTTCTGGAAAGAGTCCTCCACCACTCGTTCATTCATAAATTGTTCCCAGAAAGCACCTGTCGCCAGAGGCTGCGACACACCTAACCTCATATGACAGCTCCGATGTATAGATTTTGCAACTGTGATGAATGCTTAAGGACCTGGAACCTTGCTGTGTGTTCTTGGCCCCACATATCTTACAAACATAGCCCCTGCCCCACCAAGCTTTGCAGAAAGCCATTTTCTTCAATCTCCACATTTGGGCGTGCGGTTCACCACCTTCTCAATGTGATCCTAAGCCGTTCTGTGCCTGATATATACAGAGCACTCATCGACTGAAAATCAGGACCAAGCACTGCAAATGTCGAATTATGAGGAAGTCATGAGGAGGGGGTTCACCCTGTCTCATTTCTGCTGATGAAGAGCTTAGCTTTGAGGTTCACAAGGTAATAGAGAAGGAGTTGCTTTATTTAATTTTGAGACAGAATCCAGAATCAAAGCTGGTAGGGTACTTTAAATGACTCCAATTACCTGGCCACCCTACCATGCAAACAGATCTTTCTGCAAGGAAGTAAATGAGAAGGAGCAAGGGGAGGATGGAGGGAGCCATTTTAAGCTTGAAACAACAACAGCTTCCTTGCGCCTGTCACATTTTAAGCTATATAGAATATACAATAACTGAGTTGGAAGGGACCTTGGAGGTCTTTTAGTCCAACCCCTGTTCAAGCAGGGAGCCCACTACCATTCCAGACAAATAGCTGCCTAATCTTTTCTTAAAAGCCTCAAGTGATGGAGCATCCACAACTTCTGGAGGCAAGATTGATTGTCCTCACTAACATCTTAGTTATCATTTTATTGATGGTTCATGCCATGGTTTGGTTGGCCCATGTTATTCCTTTTAACATCCCCAAGTCACACATCATCATTGGAGCTGGTCAAGAAGAGATTGGACAGCCATTTTTCCAGAATGGTATAAGGTTTCCTGTTGAGCCAGGGGTTGGACTAGAAGACCTCCAAGGTCCTTTCTTCTTTGTGATACTGTTGAATCAAACTCAAGTAGAAAAGTTGAGGATGCTCCATCACTGGAGGTGGTCAAGAAGAGATTGGACAGCCATTTGTCCAGAATGGTATAGGGTTTCTTGCTCAGTTATGGGGTTGGACTATAAGACCTCCAAGATCCCTTCCAACTCTTGTTATTCTATTCTGTAAGTCTTCCCTAACAGGCCCCTTTTGTGAATGAAGAGAGCTCTGGGAATTGTGAAGAGTAGAATGTTCTCTCCAGAGCTCTGAAGGGATCAGCTAATGAAGACATTGTTGTCAAGGCAGCAGAATTTTTGCATCTTCTTTTTTTTTTAATTTAAACACACACAAACACACACACACACACACATGCACGCACAGAGCAAATGTTTAACATGGAGCTAAATATTTTACCCAAAGGGAAAGACTTGGTTAAACTGCAGATCAGATTATTTGCTTATGAAATGGTTAGTATTTAACCCGGTAGTAACCACGCTGGGAATTAACCTGCGCTTTTGATCCTTGCTGGTCTCCCTGTAATTCCTACCATGTTCCCAGTGGCTGAGTTAGCACAACATGCTATTGGCAAAGTAATACATTGCATTCTGGTTTCACATTATAGCCTGCTTTTTACAGCATGCTGTGAGAATGACTGGGTTCCCACACTCCAATTGAGTGTGTTTGTGCAAAGCTAGAGGATGTACACCTTCCAAATTCTAGCTCTAAATGAATTTTCCCTCCTTTATTTTGGAGATTGCAGCCTAAGAATTGTTTTTCCTGTTAAGACCAGATACCATCAAGTTTTTTTCCCCCAAAGACAACCTACTATTTTGAAGATGCCCACAAATAGGGCATGAAGATATCACCATCTTCTATTTGTCGTTCCCAGAATGAGGTTTATGTTGTAGATGGAATATGAATCAAGGCAGGGAAGTGGGTTCAAATCTGTGCTCAGCTCTGAACTCTGCAGAGTGACCTTGGGTCAACCATTAATCTACCATGCAGGATTGTTGTGGGATCACAAGGCAGAAAGATACAACCACAAATAAATCAATCTGATTTTGGGAAATAGACAGCTTCTGTTATGAGGAGTCTTTCAGATCCCTTTAAGATCAAGACCATCTTCTATGAAGTTTTCTTTTTTATATATGATGCTTATAATGGTGACTGGTATCATGTCTTGCCCTAAATAGAGAATTCCATACAAGAGTTTGTTGGGACTAGTTCCAAATATCAGTCCAAACCATCATTCTTTTCACAAGTCTAGCCAGCCAGAAAACTCACTAATAGGTTTTGTAGGTGCATAGCCAGCTCCAGTTTAGGTGCAGCATTTGACCATCAGGTGGTATACTGCATCTGCTATGGAGGATCCACAAAAAAATCTTGGCTAATAACCCACTCCTGCATTTAGGTGGCTTTGCCTAAACAACTGCCCATCATAACATCATGTAGTGAGTAATGTTCTAACTCAAACAATATAAAACAATAATACAGAATATTATTATCATGCTGTGCCTTTTACATCTTTCTTCCCTTGGAAAGGGAAGAATGATTTTTAAAACTTCATTTTATGGGGACTGAGATTCAAAAAGCTGAAGAGCAAAGGATGGCATCAAGAAACGATAAGCCAAGACTGCTCATTTTTTCATCATCATCATCATCATCATCATCATCCTCTGCCTTTGGAAAATCAAGAAGTGTGAAACCACGCTTCTCTGCTAACAGGAGGTAGGAGGTTGTAAAATGAATTCAGCATCTCAATTAGCCCACGAGAAAGATAGGAAAAGATTTTGCCCATGTTCCATCTGCCCATCCAACGTCTAAGTACCATGTGAAACCAAATGCTGAAATTGTTAAAGTGGCATGAGCTGGCCCCATCGAATGTGGACACACACACTGACATAGAGAAAGCCTGAAATCCGTCAACCTGTACCACACCCCAAAATGCTGGATTGAATTAGCACCTATTGGAGAAAAAGGCAAGAGAAGCCTTTGCTTCAAAGGTTAAGTTTAAACACCTCTTTGCTAGATGGAATCTGAGCAGAAGACATTCCATCCCTCCCATCCCATATCAGCATCACGGACATGCCTTCACTGTCCCATGCCTTGGTATTTCCACTGAGGCTAGTCCAGAAATGGCCACCTCCCCATTGCCTCGTTGACAGCTATATATTTCTGCCTCTCTCCTGTTCTGCACAAAA
Source organism: Pseudonaja textilis (assembly GCF_900518735.1). The sequence goes on from NW_020769318.1 coordinate 20,810,141, forward strand.
ACGACACCCTCAAATCTCCAAAAACAAAAAACAAAAACATAGGGTGGAAGTGAGGTTGCCTTACCTCCAACGCAAAGCAAAGACATGGCATAGGCGCTCTCCCTCTCCCTCTCGCTTTCAAGGCGGCTGTTCTAAAGCAGATTTGGCTTTACAGCGTGGGGAGCTGCTTGGAAAAGGAAGGGTGTGTTGCGTTGTTGCGAAATGGCATCCTTCTCTGAAGGGCCGCCGACTGCTCCTCCTTCTCGTGCCTTAGTGAAAGCCAGCCATTTTGCTTCAGCACCACGGCCTGTGGATAGCTCCCGACGTCAGGATGATGAAAAAAAAAAACCAGAGCGTGGGGCGGGAGAGAGAGAGAGAGAGAGAGCGAGAGAGAGAGAGGAAGGCGGGGGCCACTGGATCGGCTGAGCGTTTGCATCTTTAAGATGCAACCTCTCTGTGTCGGCTCGGAGGCAATCTCCGAGCCTCGATTCTCTTAAGGAAGCTTCCAAAATGCTCGTCTTTCGCATTTCAATCCAGGTGGAGGATTTTCCAGTTTTCAGAGTGGCACTGATAAGGTTGGACTCCTTATCAATCACGGTTCCGGTTTTAAATTTTGTTCCTGCCGCTGGCATTTCTTTCTGCCTTCCCTTTTCCTTCTGTGTGAATGGTGCATATGTGGGAAGAGATCAAATGCTGGATAAAGAGGAAGGAGAAGGAGATTACTTCATAATGACAAATTGGTTTGATGCCCCCCCCCCCGCAATATCTCATGAATGACCTGGAGACACAACACACACACACACACACACACACACACACACACACACACACACACACAAAAGCAATCGATCTGCCTATCCTGCCCTCATGGTGGCTTTCTTGTAGTGTTTAATTCATGGGCACAAACACTTAGGTGGGAGAGAGAAACCAAAAACCTAAAAGTTGCAGCACTTGCTGCTTGAATTAAATTGAGAAAGTTCATCAATCAACTTATAGGAGGCAGCAGAACATGGCAAAATCTCTCGGCATTAACAGTGTGGAAAAATGGATGGCTTGCCTAACCCTAGAATAGAATAGAATAGAATAGAATAGAATAGAATAGAATAGAATAGAATAGAATAGAAT
>NW_020769318.1:20822775-20844274 GCF_900518735.1 Pseudonaja textilis
TATTCTATTCTATTCTATTCTATTCTATTCTATTCTATTCTATTCTACTCTACTCTACTCTACTCTACTCTACTCTACTCTACTCTACTCTATTCTATTCTAAACCGAAGAATCATAAACAGATTTGCAAAGCGGGGACCAACAGATTGAATTACCCATGGAAAAAAATGAGAAGTTTATAAAATGAGGTTATCATTTTTTTTAATCAAAGTTTTTATTTTTTTCAATAAACATACAAACAAAACATAAAAACATAAAACCCTCTTTCAATTATATACTGTATGTACAGTGTGTCAGTTGGTTACAATCTTTTGTGCTATCCTTTTTTTAACCATTACTCACAAGTTATATAAATTCTCACCTTATCAATCTAGCTTGTGCTTATATACTATCAATTATTAAACACTCATTTGACTAAACTATTTTTCCATCATTTTATATGAGATATTCTAAATTTCATTATGATTTAATCTTATACATTCATCCAATTGTTATATATTTTATATTGTATTCTATATCAATCTATTGACTTTTATTGTAAGGCTTACTAATCTATTTCTTTACCATGTCTTTTTATCTAACCATTGATAAAATAAATCCCATATCATATAAAATTGTTTATCCTCTTGTTCTCTAATTTCAAATGTCAATTTACTCATTTCGGCACAGTCCATGATTTTCTTAATAATTTCCTCCTGCATAGGTATTTTTTCATTTTTCTGATTCTTAGCAAATACAATTCTAGCCGCTGTTAAAACATTTACAATCAAATATTTCAATTCTTTATGATATATTTCTGGTATGATTCCCAATAAAAATATCTCAGGTTTAAAGTCTATGTGTTGTTTTATCATTTTTTCCAACCATGTGTGGATTATAGTCCAATATCGTTTTGCATCCAATCATGTCCACCACATATGGTAATACAAACCAGGTATCTGATGATATTTCCAACATTTATCTGATTTATTCTTGAACATCCTCACAATTCTCATCGGAGGTAAGTGCTACCTGTAAAACATCTCATACAGATTTTCTTTATATGCAGTTGACATTGTCATTTTATAATTTTGAGACCACAATTTTTGCCATTTATCTAAGTCAATCCCATATCCAAAATTTTTCCCCCATGCAATCATTGTTTCTTTTATTTGTTCTTCCTCTAATTTAAAGTCCAGCAAATGTCTATAAACTTTTTAAATTATTTTTTCATCCAGTACCTGTCAAAATTTTATCTAAATCGGTCAGCATATCATAGATACCTTCTATTTTAACATCTTTATCAAATCTAGATTGTATTTGCAAATATGAAAACCAATTCATTTTTACATCTTGTTCTTCCAACGCTTGCATAGATTTAAGTTCACCCTTTTCATTCAATATCTCAACATATCTAACTGTTTGTTCCTTTTTATATACAGTATTATTGGATAGGAAAAAGCTTCAATAGTAGATAACCATAGTGGAATTTTTAAATAATATTGCTTTTTTATCTTCTCCCAGTTTAGAAACAATGTTTCTTGAATATAATGTTTTCTAAAATACCCCTGCATTTTAGTTCCCTTATACCAGAGGAAGGCATGCCACCTTAACAGCAAGTCATGTCCTTCTAAATTCAAAAGTCTAGTATTCCTTAGTGTTATCAACTCCTTTACCCACATCAAACTCATCGCCTGGTTGTATTAATTCCCAATTGGGCAAAGCGAATCCTCCTCTTATTCTTGCATCTTGTAACAATTTAAATTTTATTCTCGCTTTCTTCCACTGCCAAATGTATTTTAGCACTATTTTGTTTAAATCTTCAAAAAATTCTTTCCCTAATCTGATTGGAATTGTCTGGAATAAGTATAAGATTCTGGGCCATACATTCATCTTAATTGTAGATATTCTCCCAATCAGTGATAATTGTAATTTTTCCCATTTTATCAAGTCTGTTGCAATCTGTTGTTTGAGTTTAAGATAATTATCCTCCTTAAGCGTGCTACATCTTGGTGTTATATGTATCCCTAAATACTTAACCTTATTTGTGACCTGGATCCCCAGAACTTCCTCCAATTCTTTCTTTCGTCTTGCTAACATGTTCTTTGTTAAAATCTTTGTTTTATCTTTATTTATTTTCAAACCTGCTACTTTCCCATACTTTTCTATCTTTTCTATCAGTTCCTATAGGTGCTGACTCCAATGGATCCTCTAATATGAATACCAGGTCATCTGCAAAACCTTGTAATTTATACTCTTCTTTTTTAATTTTCATTCCTTTTATTTCTTTTTCTTCTCTGATGTTCCTATTCAGCATTTTCAGTGTTAATACAAACAGTGGTCTGCAAACCGATAACGGACGGAGTTGCGGTCTTCCTACTTCTGAGATTTACCAGAAACATTTGACTGGCCGCTGTTAGAGGCATAACCCTGGGCTAAGGAGGAACCTTTGATCTGAGCCCAGCACGTTCTGTTGTGGAGCAGCTCCTCCTAATGGGGAGCAGAAAACATTGCAGCAATAAAATATGGTTTCTCTAGTCAAACAATAATAAATAATTTCTTGAGTTTAGTTCCCCACTCAATGAATACTGAACTCAGAGGAACGTGGAGAAGGGGATATCACCATCCTTTCTGAAGATTATTTTTTCCCAATTTCCTAATCTAGTTGATGGTCAGACTTGATAACAAGATTGATTAAAAACCATCAAGTCAGTGTTGACACTTAGCAAGTCTATTATTTTACCCAGGAGGATCTGTCCTCAAGGCATCCAACGATGTTATATTGGTGCTATAACTGAGTCCCTTACTATCAGTCTGTAAGGCATCCAGAAAGTATCCATGATATCAATCACTCCGAGACATATTCTCTCCAATTGATTTATTTAGGAACAGATCTGGTACTCTAAGGCAATTTCCCAAAGTGAAAGTATTTTCGTGTGTTACACAGAATCCACCTTCTCTCCTCCCACTTCTACACTTCATAAATCACGAGAACCAATTAACTGCAACTGGACTTTCTTAGTACCACATACAGAATAACCTTGAACTTTTCAACTCCTCCACCTCCCTTCCATTATGTGGTAGCTGAATTTCAAAGCTGACACAGTTATTCTCTTCTGTCTCCTTCCATCAGTGATAAGACCTTTGCAGAATTTCCCAGAGGTTCAGCTTTGCACATTTAAGATACTGATATGCACAACAGGGCATATCTAGATAAGACTTGAGCTAGAGCTATTATCTAGAATCTAGATTGTAGAACCTACTAATTACCTACTGCCAACATTAGGGGTCTTCAAACTTGACAGCTTTAAGACTTGTGGACTTCAACTCCCAGAATTCCTCCTCCAGTCATGTTAGCTCAGGAATTCTGGGAGTTAAAGTCCACAAGTCTTAAAGTTGCCAAGGTTGAAGACCCTTGGTCAACATGAAAGAGCAATTCACTTTTTATATCCACTAAAATTTAATTCTGGGGTTTCCTTTCTTCAACTTCATTCCTAATTGCTTAACAGACCTTGCACTGTGATTCTCTCCTTGAAGAAGGGCACCTGTTGGTTGTTGACATAACAGACATACTGGACTTGAGACACAGTAACTCTCAACTTTTACATCTTACAGTTCCGGGATATCCCTGGGTGCAGTAATATGGTCAGCATTTGGAGGCAGGCTAGATCAAGGAACAGCCATAGCAGGAATTCCAAGAAAAAATTCCTTGTTATTGTAGGATAGAATCGGGTGGGATTCTACCGGTTCGGACCGGTTCTGGCAAATCCCTAGCTCCAAAGATCAGCTGGGAGAGAACCAGTTTGCTTTGACGATGATATTTATCATCCCAACTGATCAGCGTAGGAGAGCAGATTGCTGCTCTTCAGCTGTGTTACTCCCCCAAAGTAACATAGCAGGTAGGGATTTTTGCATTGCTGTTTACGGACATGCAGCGTGCATCAGCCAAGCATGTGTGTGTCGCGCAAAGCATGCGATCACCAAACTGGTTGTTATACCGGCAGCATCCTACCCCTGTATAGAATAACAGAATCTTGAACATCTGTCCATGTTTCTTCCACATTATTTTGAGTTTCTTTCTTATAGTCCCCTCTTTGTGAGGACTTTGTTGCCTTTTCTGCAAGTTTCCCCCTTAACTATCTCATTCCTCCCTTCCCTGCTCCCACGGCCAGCTCCAAATTCCTTTACAACAGGGGTCTTCAAACTTGACAGCTTTAAGACTTGTAGACTTCAACTCCCAGAATTCCTCCACTGGTCATGTTAGCTCAGGAATTCTGGGAGTTGAAGTCCATAAGTCTTAACGTTGCCAAGTTTGAAGACCCTTGCTTTACAAGATGCCATCTCCAACTAGTGCTGACTGTTTTTCCATGCTTTGTGGGTTCCATCTTGATTCTTTGACACCATGGAACCCCTATCTCACATCAGAATTTCAACCAGGCCTGACTATTTAGTTTATAATTTTTATCAGTCAGAGTTGGCCGGATGCTGCCGCCTATTATTTCATTTATGTAGTTCTCACTCAAGGCACAAATGGCCAGGCTCAAATTAGCCTACTTCAGACATATTATACAAAGACCTAATTCTCTCTAAAAGGCTCTAACGATGGGAAAGGTGGGAAAAAAGGGAAGAAGAAGATTCAGTTGCAGTGGTGATGGGGAAACCATATTAAGGACAAATCATAATGGAGAAAATCTATGTAGTCACTAGAAGTCAACAATAAGTTGATGATGCTCAATCAATCAATCAATCGACCAATCAGTAGGGAGATAAAAAAATGAGGTCACTTGAATGGTCTGATATTTTCAGCCTGCTTTTATATGGACATTGGAATGATGGAAAGAATAGGATGTCAAGGTCCATTTGATTACCAAATCCCCAAACATGTTGAAATATTTGGACCCTGATACTGATCAGATAGGATTTGTAAGAGCTTCATCAATCCATTTTTCCTTACGTGAACCAACTTCATTCCTGAATTTATGTTTATATGATTATATGCACTGGTTTTCTTTGGTATTATGCACTTCTAGGAATTTGGCTAATGCACCTTGTGGACCCAGAATCCTGTGCAACTTTGCAAATTGGGGAAGAAATGTGTATTTTAGCATTTTTAATATTTCAGATTTTTTAAGGGAAAGGGCTCAGAAAATGTATATTTTATTTTAAACAGATGTAGAATTTAAATGCAAATGTTCATATTTTCGAAGTATGAATATTTGCATTTAAATATTTTTTTAACCTCAAATGGATGTGAAAAAAATTAGTTATGACACAAGTTAAATCAGGATGAAGAATCTCTAAAGTATTGTTTCTCAACCTGGATGACATTAAAATGTTGGACTTCAACTCCCAGAATTCCCCAGACAGCATGGGGATATATCATGACATCACAACCCAAGACCCACCCTTTTGGATAAGTGCCCACATTTTGATGTATTCCCTTCCACCACCATCCCAGGTTTGCAGGGCTGTTCACAGAGGGGAATCAAAATATGGTGGCCCAAATGTGTGAGCACAATTGGTATCTTGACACTCTCTCTCTCTCTCCCTCCCTCCCTCCCTCTCTCTTGTATACACACGCGCACACACACACACACACACAGACAATCTGGGAACCAATCAAAAAATCAAGTGGAAAAAAAGAACACATCAAAGAATTGAAAGGACAAAATTAAGGAGAAAAAGATTTGTTCATGGCTAATGAAGATCTCCAGTGGAATAGTATGAATCCTATCTCTTGAACATGGCTGTGGGAACTCAGGTGAGGCTATTATGTAAACACCTGGAGGGCACCAGGTTACAGAATATAGAATGACAGAGTTGGAAGGGAATTTATATACTTAATTTAATATATATATTTAATATGTTGTTGGAGCTTCCTTAAAACTAGATCTGAAAGACCTTTCCATACTTACGCACAGAGAATAACTGATGCTTGCTAACTGGAGCTAAAGGATTGAAAGGACTGTGTGGTTATATACAATTACAAAGGACTGGAAAATAACAGTGCAGTTGGATTAACGCTGGCAAGGAGGGGTTGTCACCTCCCACCTAACTGGAGTAAGGAAAATCTCTTGTACCAAGGTTGGTGAGGAGAAGGCAGAGCAAAGCCAGAGAGATGAGGCTCTTCCGGGCAAACATATTTCCTAAAAACTGTAAGACGAGATGCTTAGCTGCACCACCAGCCAAGGATCCCGGCAGGCTGATAGTCCTCAACCTACAACCACAATTGAGCCCAAAATTTCTGTTGTTAAGTGAGACATTTGTTAAGTGAGTTTTGCCCCATTTTACGACCTTTTTTGCCACAGTTGTTAAGTGCATCACTGCAAGTTGATAAGTTAGTAACCTGGTTGTTAAGTGAATCTGGCTTCCTCATTGACTTTGCTTGTCTGAAGGTCGCAAAAGGGGATCACGTGACCGTGGGGCACAGCAACGGTCATAAGTATGAACCAGTTGCCAAACATTTGAAATTCTGATCACATGATCACAGGGATGCTGCAAAGGTCTTAACTGTGAAAAATGATCACAAGTCACTCTTCATTGCCGTTGTAAATCTGAACAGCCACTAAATGAACTGTTGTAAGTTGAGGATTACCTGTACTAGGAATTAATACCCATCAACCAAATGCTGACTAACTAGGATTGAGAACAACAGCCCAATTTTGTACTGTCTTCCCAGAATCTGATCACTGAGCCAGGGGTCTACAAACATGGCAACTCTAAGACTTGTAGACTTCAACTCCCAGAATTCTTCAGCCAGCCTTAAAGCTGCATGAGGAATTCTGGGACTTGAAGTCCACAAATCTTAGGTTTGCCAAGTTTGGAGACCCCCTCTCTAAGCTAGACTACTTTACAGATTAACAGAGTTGGAAGGGACCTTGTAAATCTAGTCCAACCCCCTGCCCAAGCAGGAGACCCTACACCATTTCTGATAAATGGCAGTCCAATCTCTTCTTGAAAGCTTCCAGTGATGAAGCTCCCACAACTTCCGAGGGTAAGCTGTTCCATTGGTTGATTATTCTCACTGTCAGAAAATTTCTCCTTATTTCCAGGTTGGATCTCTCCTTGTTCAATTTCCATCCATTATTCCTTGTCTGGCCTTCAGGTGCCTTGGAAAATAGTTTTACCCCTTCCTCTTTGTGGCAGCCCCTCAGATACTGGAAGACTGCTATCATGTCTCCCCTGGTTCTTCTCTTCACTAGACGAGCCAGGCCCAGTTCCTGCAACTGTTCATCGTATTTTTTAGCCTCCAGTCCCCTAATTATCTTTGTTGCTCTTCTCTGCACTCTTTCTAGAGTCTCAACATCTTTTTTATAGTATGGTGGGCAAAACCACATGCAGTAGTCTAGGTGTGGTCTTACTAAGGCTTTATAGAATGGTATTAGTACCTCACTTGAGGTTCTTCTCTATATGGCAGTTTCACTTCCTAGGTCATCTTTTAAAACTGGTGATAGATCCATTCTCTGTTAAAATTATTATCTTCTTTATCATCAGGATCATCAGGATTACAGGTTCGGGTCAGAGGTTTTACAAAATGGCCACAGAATGCACCAAATGTGGAGCGTCTGCAGTTTGGCCCCTTAGTTTTATATTCAAAGGTAGATTGTCTCTGCATTTGGAGGTTCTATTCTTGACTATAATGACTAATAAAAACATAATAAGGAGAACTTTTCTGACACTAAGAGAAATCAACCCATGGAACAGATGTTGCCTTCGGAAGTTGTGGGAGCTTCATCACTGGAAGCTTTCAAGTAGAGACTGAGCTGCCATCTGTCAGAAATGGTGTGGAGTCTCGTGCTTGGGTGGCGGGTTGGACTATATGAACTACAAGGTCCCTTCCTACTCTGTTAATCTGTTAATACTGGATTACGTGAAATTTCCATCCAGCCCCAGCATCCCTTTTCTATTCAGAGGTTGTTGGAAGAAATGTCCGACTGGGTTCAGTTCCAAGCGGGAAGAAAGACACTGGAAACATGGAGGCTGATTGAAAAGATGATTTAATGATGAAACAGAACCACCAAGTGTTGTAATGACGAGGCAGTCGAGTTGTTTGATCATGAACAACTGAATCATGATGATGATCTTTATTGGAGTATAGTCTTGTATTTATATACATTTTTAGTTATCCTCCATCATTGGTTAACTTGGGTTACTGCTTAACTTTCGTTACTGTTTAGTACAGTAATCGATACAATTTATTATCTCTAGTTAAAGTCTAACATATGTTTACTTCCCCTCTCTAATCCTCCTTTATCCATAGATTAGTGACTTTGTTTACCTGAGTTGTATTTGCTTGGAAACATTCTTTATCTGAGGTTTGCCATCCGAGATTGGAACATTCCTGCAATTACAATTCTACAACCAATCACATATGATTCTGGGAAGCTGACCACATGGGCTTGAGAGAGAGATTTATACCCTCTCTTGGGCCTTGCCCTAGAGCTTCCTGCTTCCTGCGCCTGTGCAAGAAATGTATCCTATTGGTTGTTGTAGGGGTCACTGCTAACATTGTGGGCTGTCTGAGTCAAGCTTGGTTGAAACTTGGACTGATGCAATGCAGTTCCTATTGTGGCTGAATGGCTTTGCCCTGAAGGCGAATCCCATCACCCTGAAGCTTGAAGTCTTGTAGGTAAGTTGGCACCCAAATATCTGCTGGGGGCAGGGAGCTGGGGCGGAGTTTCTGTCTCTAAGAGCATGTTTCTCAATTTCTCATCCAGGAAAATATAATATTCTGCCTTTTTAATATTTCCTAAAATATTTCATTCTTCTAGGAGAGGGGCGGGTCCTACATTTCTACAAATTGTCTTCAGCAACTGAATCTTTAGCAAGCCATCTATAGAGTATTCCCATATCTTGTAGCAATGAGTTCCATAAGCAAAGCACATATGTGCAAATGAAAGTACTGCCATTGGCCTGTTTAGTGAATGAACATTTCATTTGACACAATTTACAAGTAGTCCTCACTTAACAACTGTTCTCTTAGCGGCCATTTGAAATTACAATGGATCCCCTTCAAAGCTACATATGACCATTACCAGAATTCTGATGGCGCAATATTGCCCCCCCCCCCCAGTCACACGACTGCATTTCAGAAGGTGGGCATCCAGCTCAGCTTTATGGCCAGTTGTAGTGTTCTGTAGTCGCTTGACTGTAATTTACAAAATTTCATTGCCCATTTTCAGTCTTTCTCAGCCCATTTCCAACAAAAAAATGCCTGTAGAAATATATTAACTCGCTTTATGACCACAGGGTTCGCTTTACAACCACAACATTCATTTTATGCCCATTCCCCAAAAAGTCATTAAATTGGATTGGTTATGTGGGTGCCTTGACTTATGACCGTCATGACTTGCGATGGAAATTCTGGGCTCCATTACAATTGTAAGTCTAAGGCTATCTTTACTATGAATCAGGAACAGATCTTAGAAAATAATATCAAATATATAATAATATAAAAATAAGTGGGGGCCTCAACATTGGAGGTTTTTAAGAAGAGATTGGACAAGCATTTCTCTGAAATGTTATCGGATCTCTTGCCTGAGCAGAGGGTTAGACTAGAAGACCTCCAAAGTCCCTGTTATTCTGTTAACACATCACCCACTCCAAAAACAACCATTGCTTTTATTTTCAGTATTCATGCTGCTGCTTCTTCCTGGGAAACCCTTGTGAGCAACCAGGATATGTAGACTATTTAGCCCTGACAAAGTCATGTTACCCAGGGATGCACCCCAAAGCGGCTAGTCTACATTGCACCCATTTAATTGCCCTTCATTTAATTTTATTCATAATTTTATTCATCACTCGTACTGCGTGCTTTTAGAATAATTCACTGCTGTGGTGTTTTATATTTTGATACCCATTTTGTATGTCATTTTGTATGTTTCTGTGAACTTTACTCGCCATGCTGCATTTTGCTTTCACCCGCTCCTGCAGCCACCACCATCATCCAAGGCCGATGGCCGATAACTTAGAGGTTGTTTTTAAAGAGTTAAACAAATGATTGGCAGAGGAAAGGAATCAATAAGTGCAGGCCATATCAGTGAATGGAACCTCTCTGTTCAGGAACAGGCTATCTGAGGGCACCATTTGCCATGCATTTGGTTATTTGTCAGAAACAGGATGTCTTTGGTGTGATTTATATATTGCAAAAAGAAGCATTTGGAGACCACATCCCCCCCACCCCCTCAGGAATCCTCCATCTCAGCCTCCATCTAAAACCACATCTCATGTGCCATCCGAAACCTACTCCATACCCTCTTATTCATTCAAATATAAACAGGAGGGGAGAGAGGGAAAGACATATTCCACAAACCAGCTATTTGGTGTATGTTCCCTTGGTTATTACACCTCCTCAGAGACCCAACCACCGTGTCACACAGCCAGCCTGAAACTTTTGGCCACCCACAAACCAAGGCAACTTTGCCTCTGTCCGTTCCTGCGCGACGTCTTTTTTTATTTTGACACGGAGGTTTTGTTTTTTAAATCTGCTCCGTTACTTGTTTTGGGTTTGGTGTTTTTTTTTTTTAAAGGGGGGGAAAAAAACTAGAAACGCTCTTAAGAGACACAATCGGTTTTTGTTTTTTTTAAAATAGTTTGGAAGATTGGCCATTCAATTAAACTTCCTTGGAAGACCACTGGTTTCATTATTGGTCTAATTTTATTTTTGGTCTCTCTTTTCTTTTGATACCTTCCTGCAACGGAGGGCTTGTTTGATTCAACAAAGGATGAAAAGTGACCAGACTGTCATGAATGGAAGTTTTCTTCCCAAGGATGCTGACTAAAATTGTCCAGCTGTCCAAGGTGACCTCACGACACGGTAACCCTGGATTGGTTTGGTTCATTGGAGAAGCCATCATCCTGACCGTCATCCAGTGGAATGGAGTTCCCAAGACCCAGTGGGGCAACTGGCCAGACTGGAGAGAGCACAGTGAAATGGCAGTTGTGTTATGACATGGCAGCCAAGACTTGGTGGATGGTAAGTAGCTGGCAGTCGTCAGGTCTGGGGAGCCTCTAGGAGACTGCATATTCTTTGGGATTAAAATAGTTTCCATTTGAAAATTTTATATCGAAGAGTCTACTAACATTTCAGAATTTTAAAGAAGAATCATACTTTTTAAAAAATGCATACACTTGGGAAGAGTGCTTGGGAGAAACAAGGATAATTCTACACTAGATCCTTAGATTTTACAGCTGGGATGATGAAATGTTGTAATGTAAAATCCAGTAGACTAGCTCTGTTCTGTTGAGTTATTTTAGAATAACATGGACGCATTGATTTTGATGAGTTTTCTACATGAAAAGATCAGATCTAACTCAGCACTGACCCTTTTTCAGTTGGATTTAAAATAAGTTTTTATCTGTGGAACTGAATTTCACAGGAAATTTGAACTATATATATGGTAATTTTCATGTTTGAAGTATTTCTTTCTGTATATTTAAATCAAGGAATATACTGCATATATGCTATCTTTGGACACCTATAGAAAAGTTTGGATATTCTATCTGTTCCCTACTCCTCTCCCCCAAAATATTGGTATCTATCCGCACATTTATTTCTCAAATTTATATAGCTTCCCATCTCTTCAAAAATGACTTGGGATAGCACACAACAATGAGCTAGAACAATGTAAGAAACCACAGATGTTTTTAATCAGAAGTGTTCTTCACTTAGAGATGATATTTATTAATATGGATTCCCCATTTTATGGGAATTTCCCATAAAATGGGGAATCCATATTAATAAATATCATCTCTAAGTGAAGAACACTTCTGATTAAAAACATCTGTTTTAAAGTGAGCATTGCAAATATGGCTACAGTTTACAAAGTTTCGGGACTGTTTTACTGTTGTTAATTATTTATATATGTAATGCATACATATATATATATAGGCATATATATATATATGCATATATGTATACATGTATAGTTTGATAAATTTTAAAGGCTAGCATGAAATTGAAATTTGCTGTGCAGCTTATCAGAAAGAAACACATCTTTGATTACCCCCCCCCCCCATATATTTAAAACACAAAGTGGGGAAAAGGATGTCAGAGAATTTCCTTGCTACCCCCATGGGAAATAAATGCATGTTAAGTATCCATCTACAAAAAGTTGGAATATCTGATAAATAGAACCCCTTCCAAGGTATTCTAGACAGTCCTTGTTTCTTGCAAAATCATTTACCAATCTTCTCACAAAAAGGGAAGAAAACTGCATATAGAAGCAGACTTTGGCTAACTATTAGAAATCGCAACAAATACAAACAATTCAGCCGTAAAGTAGGTAGGCAGATAGGCTGGCCAAGTGAGAACAGGTTGTCTTCTGCTGAAACCACATGAAAACATGCTAGAAAGGTTGTGTTAGAATAACAAAATAATAGTATTGGAAGGAACCTTAGAGGTCTTCTAGTCAAACCTCATGCTCAAGCAGGAGAGTGTATACAATTCCAGACACATATCTATCCAATCTTTTATTGAAAACCTCCAGTAATTTTGTTGTGATTTATTTATAACAAATAGATCAATATATAATAATAAAGAGCTAGACTGGAAACACTTTTCTAACTCAGTGGTTGGGTTAGTAGATAGCTGCTCCCTTGCCATATTAACATACTTAAGTATTATGGTTTGCAAACTAAGGCTTATGACAATGATGAGCCAACCTTAAAATAAGTCACGATTTTGCAGCATGTGGGATCCCAGCCATCGGCTAACCTGGAGTTTGTTTAAGAATGATTTGTTGAAAAAGCTACAGCAGCTGGGTTTGCCCATTACGCTCAACTACAAGCCACAGTTGTGGCGGTTCGTCCAACATACAAACCATCGTTCTTGGATGAACCCAACGCTAAAAGCAAGAAAAGTGGCATTGTGGTTTCATGCAACAGCCTGTCCAGGACAGGGTCAGGTGTGTGTGTGTGTGTGTGTGTGTGTGTTGAGGTGGTGACTGTAACATGACTTTTTTCACCATTGCTGCCTGAGATACCGCAGGTTGGTTAAATAGAACTGGGGGGTGGGGGGCACTGAGAAAATGTTTTAGGAAGCAGATTGAACATTTTAACATTTAAAGCAGCAGCTTCCCTTTTGGATTTGGATTCCCACCCACCAACCTTTTTTTTGGGGGGGGGGGTAGATGATCATAGATCTCTTTCTTTCTTCTCTCTCAGCTCTGAGAAGAAAGAGGCAAGGACAAATCTCTTCCAAATATGATGAAAGAAAATTGCTTGGACATGTCCAGACATTTGCCAGGAATCAAGTCTGATTCAAACACACTAAAAACTAAAACTAAAATATTAGAGCCAATCCTATATTTTGCTCACTAAATAAGACAGGAAAAATCTGTCACACAGAGCCACTCATTTTTGTTTTCTATGGGAAATAGCATGAGATGCTCTGACTTTTCTAAAACGAAAATAAATTTTATTTTTTTCCTTTGCTTTTCCTTCAGTTCTACACCTGGCCTTTCCAGGGTAAAGGAATCAGACTGGTCCCAAACCAGTGATGCCAAAATTCTGCTTTTGAGTAAAAACAGAAACATTAAGAAATTCTGTCACAACCATTCTAGTACTGGCTTCTTAATGAACAGACCCAGCCCACCAATCTGGGGCTCTAAAGTCACTTAATCTTCCTTCCTTCCTTCCTTCCTATAAATAGCTCAAGGCAGTAAACACCCACAATTCTTCTTCCTCCTCCTATTTTTCCAACAACCCTGTGAGGTGGGTTGGGCTGAGAATGACAGACAAAAAGCCATCCAGACAATTTCCGTGCCTAAAGCAGGACTAGAACTTGCAATCTCCTGGTTTCTATCCTGGGAGAGGCCACACAGGAATATCCAGCCCAGATGTAGGCTTCCAGATGGATTTGGGACTCATGATTGGGGTTGCGGGAAAGCACCATTTGTAAAGCAAGAAAAAGTCTGGATCTGCTGTTCCAAACTGTTGATCTGTCAGTTTGCCAGGACTACAATTCCCAGGATACCTTGCTTGTATGGCTAGTTGATGAAAGGCTAGTTCCAGGCTACTTAGACTGTGTGGACCATAGTTTGTGCACCAGTTGTTGAGCAATCTGTAGAGCAGTGTTTCTCAACCTTGGCAACTTTAAGACTTGTGGACTTCAACTCCCAGAATTCCCTAGCCAGCATGGGCTAGCTGGGGAATTCTGGAAGTTGAAGTCCACCTGTCTTAAAATCATCATGGTTAAGAAACATGCTGTGGAGACAATACTTATATATACCTGCTAAAGATATATATATACCTGCTAAAGATATATTTAAATTGGTGCTGTAATCCCTTCCTATAAAAACAAACAAAGCTGGAAATGGGAACAGGTAGCACTTTTTAAAAAACTAAGTAAAATAAATAAAGCAATTTATTTTTTTAAAAAACTTCAAACTGTCTGAGAATTGGAAAAACGTCTAAAATTCAGCAGAATGAAGGTCCCATTTCTGGAGTAAGTTTTTGGCGTGTCTGAGGTTGTGGACTGTGGGAGTGGGGCAGTTAAAGATGGAGATGATAGCTGGGATCTTTTGGGGAGACCAATGGTTAGGCTAATGTGCTAATCTAGGATAGGCCTGGTGTTTGCATTTGTTTTTATTCTGGGTCAAGGACAACCACTTTGTCTCTGACCAAAAGTTCTCTAGAAATAACTGGAAGAGTCTTGCATTTTCCATCTCGAAATTCCAATAATAATAATAATAATAATAATAATAATAATAATAATATCATCGTGGTGGTGGTGGTGGTGGTGAGGGATTTTGGGCCTGCCTCTTCCAGTCATTTCTAGAGAACTTTTGGTCAGAGACAAAGTGGTTGTCCTTGACCTTGGGGGGAAAATCCACAAAAATCAGTCCTGTGCTGGATTAGTACATTAATCTAACCATTTACTCTTTACTCTTCTCCCCGCTTTCACATTTGGTAATAGAAACAGGAACCCTGGAGGAGCCTGGGAACACCTTTTTCCGGCTAACATATTTTATTAAAAGGCCTAAGGCTTAGACCTTTTAATAAAATATATTAGCCGGAAAGGATATTCCCAGACATCCTCTGATTTTTGCCCACCATAGCTGAATAAAACTTTCCTTCCTCAGGAGGAGCAACATGGTGATTTTATCTTCCTGGCAGGCAGGAACGAAAATATCTATCTTCCTTCATGCAAAATGCTTCCCATCTCCCCAGTGCCCCAGTCAACTCTTGGGGAGGGGCTAGCCCTTGCGCAAGACCCCTCGGGGTTAGCCCGTTCCTCATTCTTATTGGTGAAAGCTTGTGCTTCCTTGAAAAAAAAAAATCTTTTCACCTTCGAGTGATAACTGAATAATAAATTGGACATTAGGGCATCTGGATGCATGCTTTCTGGTAAGTTCTTTCTGTCCAGCTCATCAATATGTTGCCTTAATGCTCCCATTAAGACAAAATAAACCATTATTTTCTTTTGGGAAATCTAATCTTCAGGAGGAACCGCCTGGCAGCTTCCCACCTCAGAAATGTACATTCCCCTTCAACCAATAAGAAAAGCTAAAAGGAGGAGAGGACCAAAAAAGTATTTGCAACTCTCTTTTCTATAATGACTTTTGGGCCTGCCTTTCTCTAATTTGTGCCTCTGAGATTTTGTTTAAACTGTGCACTTTTTAAAGGTTACAAATGATAGAATTACTGATAATTAAAAGGCAGGTGGTTTATTCGGCATAGACATTTCTTTAAATTAACAAAGCGGGTTCTTTACCCTTTTTCTCTGTTTTTCCATTGGATCTGCTCTCTCTTACACGCCTATGTGCATATGATAATGTACACACCAGATCTCAGTCTTCTAGATCTCTTAAGGAAGGGGTGTCAAACTCAAGGTGCTTAGAGCTGGCCCACGGGGCCACCCTGGAAACAGTGAAGGACCAGCCTGGACCAACCATTTCTGACTGTGATGGCTTCCTGCAACTCTCTGCCAGCGAAAACAGCCCTCCCAAGCTCCGTTTTCGCTGACAGAGGGTTGCAGGAGGCTGTCACAGCCAGAAATGGAGCGTGGGAGCCTGTTTTTGCTGGCAGAGCACTCAGGCTACCACAGGCACACACATACCCCTGACATGAGTGACATCGAGCAGGCCACACACACCCCGGGACCCCCAAGGTCAAACACAACCATGATATATGGCCCTCAACGAAATCGAGTTTGACACTGCTTAAGGCAGTGGGGGTTAACCTTTTGGGGCTTCTGTGCCAAAAATTGTGCATGCACCAGCGCACATGCACTCGCGTGCCAGCACCCAGAATGCAATGTGCACCCCCTCCCCACGCCCCCCGTGCATGCGTGCGCAATTCTCACCCCACCCCCTTACCTGCCCTTGACCTCACCACTGATTTTTCGGCTGGTTTGAGGCCTTTTTCGGCCTCCCAGAGGCTTGGGAAAAGCCTCTGCGAGGCTTTCCAGGCCAAATTATAGGCCTGTTTCGTCACTTCCAGTATTATAGGAAGTGACGAAATGGGCCTGTAATTCATCCTGAAAAGCCTTGCAGAGGCTTTTTCCAAGCCTCTGGGAGGCTGAAAAAGGCCTCAAACCAACTGAAAAAAATCAGTGGTGAGGCGTGCGCATGCTCAGTGAGGTAAGTTTGCCTGCGCCTCATGTGCCAGCACAAATGGCTCTGCGTGCCACCTGTGGCCCACGTGCCATAGGTTCACCCTCATGGCCTTAAGGAACCACAAAGCAGTATGGTTTGGTCAGTGAACATGCTCGTCTTTTAAGAGGAAGGAGTCAACTTCAAGGAGGATATAAGAAATAATATTAAAACAATTTTATTTTTAATATTTAAAAAATGGAATGCAAATGCTTGTTTATAGATCAAGATGCCCTTTGGAATTCTGCATGACTTCCGATTAAATTTGTAAGTTGTGTCTGGCCATGGGAGGGAGAAACTTTATGTATCTTTTCTATAATTCTGCTCTGACTGCTCTTCTTGCCTTTGTGAACTTCCATGTCACAAAATTAGTCCCTTTTCTATGTTTTTTTTCCTGAATTTACCCCTTTCAGTGATTTATGAAAAAAATATACAAAGGGAGTTCAACTCCGCTCAGAATTAGCAGATTAAAAATAAGGGAAGAGCCTTTATCACATTGTCATCATCTTGATGATTTTTTTTTTACCATTACCCTACGGCAGGGGTGTCCAATGTTGCAATGTTAAGATTTGTGGATTTCAACTCCCAGAATTTCCCAACCAGCATAAATGGCTGGGGTACTCTGGGAGCTAAAGTCCACAAGTCTTAAAGTTGCCAGATATGGACCTTATTGTCCTATGGATACATTTGATGTAAACACAGGGCAGAAACCCCCTCCTTTTAAAAGTGAGTGGATCAAAAATGTGCAATGCATTTTATGGGGGGTGGGGGATTGATTTTAGAGAAATTTAAACTTGCAGTGGGAGGAGTTTTCAACAGATTGGAAAAAGAAAAAAAAGTGAGATGAACAAATGAATGTATTTTGGGATATTCAGTTAGTATGAATAGTATGGATATAGATTAAACATTAAAATTGCACCACAGGAATCAGAAGTAATGCTAAGATTATTTCTTGAATATTTTGCCATCTCTCCCCTTTTACTGAATTGGTTTTTTACATGTTCTTCAAAAAGACTTCTATTAATCTTAGTTCAGGCAGTCCTTCAGTTATGATCGCAATGTTGCCAAGCAAGATAGTTGTTAAATGGGTTTTGCCCCATTTTACATTCTCCACTGCAGTTGTTGAGTGACTCTTATCGTTGTTAGGAGTGAATCTGGCTTCCCACATTGACCCTGCTTGTCAGAAACCAGCTGGGAAAGTTCCAAATGGTGATCATGTGACCCTGGGACACGCCAACCATCATAAATACATGCCAGTTGCCAGGTGTCTGAATTTTGATCGCATGATCATGGGAGTTGCTGCAATGGCCATGAGTGTGAAAATGGTCATAAGCCACCTTTTTCAGTGCCGTTGTAACACTGAACAGTCACTAAATGAATGGTGATTAGTTGAGGACTACCAGTATTATAAATTTGAGCATCCATGTGTATGTTGTAGGAGAAAATATAAACAAGAGGATATAATTGTTTATATTACTATGAGAGGGATCTTGGAGTCTCAGTGGACAACAAATTAATTATGAGCCAGCAGTGTGCAGAGGCAGCCCAAAATCCCAATGCAATCCTAAATTGCATTAACAGAGGGATACAATCAAGATCAAGTGAGGTACTAAAACCACTCTATAAAGCCTTAGTAAGACCACACCTAGAGCACCGCATCCAGTTTTGGTCACCGCACTATAAAAAAAGATATTGAGAGTTTAGAAAAAGTGCAGAGAAGAGCAACCAGGATGATTAGGGGACTGGAGGCTAAAACATATGAAGAACGGTTACAGGAACTGTAACAGTACAGTTTAGTGAAGAGAAGGACCAGGGGAGACATGATAGCAGTGTTCCAATAATTGAGGGCTGCCACAGAGAGGAAGGGGTCAAGCTATTTTCCAAGGCATTTGAAGGCCAGACAAACAATAATGGATGGAAACTGAACAAGGAGAGATCCAACCTGGAAATAAGGAGAAATTTTCTGACAGTGAGAGCAATCAACCAATGTTACCTTCAGAAGTTGTGGGAGCTTCATTACTGGAGGCTTTCAAGAAGAGACTGGACAGCCATCTGTCAGAAATGGTATGATGTCTCCTGTTTGAGCAGGGGGTTGGACTGCATGACCTACAAGGCCCCTTCCAACTCTGTTATTCTGTTATTATTCTGTTAATTGAGTTCTCAGATTTTCAGAACATAGCAGCAAAGAGCTGGAGTTTCCTATATTCCATTGTTACCATCTAGCGCAGGGGTCTCAAACTTGCGGCCCGCGGGCCAATTGTGGCCCGCAGGACGATATCCTGTGGCCCCCACCGTGATATGAAAGTATAATATTAGTGCGGCCCGCAGGGGGAATGGACCTCTGAAGGAAGTCCCACCCGCTGTTCCTCGTTGTGGCTTCTTCTCCAACCTGAACTTTAACAAGTCCAAGTACAGGTCCAGACTTACTGACGATCATCTTCAAGCCATACTGAGGGTCTCAAGTGCCTCCTCTCTCAAGCCAAATGTGGCTCAGATATGTGAGAGGAAGTGCTGTCAAGTCTCTGGCAGCAAGGAGTAAGCTGGAGAAGCCATGTTCTGAGGAACTGTTCATGACCTTCATTCAATGTTCCATTCATGTGTTCAGGACAGTTCATGTATTGGAGAAATCATTAACTGTTGATGACATTTGAGGATATTTTTTTAACAACGTTTTTTGTGGAATCCCTTATGTGCCCCAGCCTCACCCAGACTCTGCCTCCAGTGGCCCCCAGGTAAATTGAGTTTAGGACCCCTGATCTAGTGGCTATCCAGATTTTTGCAACCCCAATCTGACAGCCCTAGCATCCGGGGAGCATAGGGTTAAGGTTTCCTGGGGCAGCTTCCTTTGGATGTCTGAAAGGCCAAGGGAGGGGTGGGGATTGAAATAAATAAAGAAAACTGGCAGTTCTGCCACAGAAGCTAACAATTTGCTAGGCAAGGAAGGTTTGTGTGTTCTAATTGCCGGTCTGTTTAGATCTCAGCTCTCCGGAGAGGTCTTGATGGGTGGGCTGCATGCCTTGCGCCTCACTGGTTTGAATAGAGCTGCTAAGTCCCAGCAGGGCTGGATAACCCAACCAAATTGTTGCATCCTCTGTTGGTTTTTTGAGAACATAAAATTGGCTGAGTTCAAATGAACTCCCGTCTGAACCTCCTTAAAAATTGAAGATATCAAAGCAGGGAGAATCTATGTAAAATACAAGCTACAATGATACCAAAAGGTCAGCTGGGACGTATATCATGATATCATTGTGCAAATGTTGTAAGGAGGTAATTCGTGTTGTTTGTCCAGTGACATCATTACTGGGAAATTATAGTGGGTTATTCCCAGTTTATTTTGTCCCCAGCGCATTCCCAGGCAATCCCTGTAAACATTGTTTCTCAACTTTGGCAACGTTAAGAACCCAGAGGTGGGTATTCAGCAAGTTTTGACCAGTTCTGGAGAACCGGTAGCGGAAATTTTGAGTAGTTCAGAGAACTGGCAAATCCCACCTCTGACTGGCCCCGCCTCCATCTATTCTCTGCCTCCCGAGTCCCAGCTGATCGGCTGGGTCTTCTTTGGTTGCCCTGCACAGGAGAATGGAGCTGGAAAGCAGGTTAGTGGGGTGGGGAGAGAATGGAGATTTTGCAGTATCCTTCCCCTGCCACGCCCACCACGCCACACCATGCCCACCAAGCCACTCCCACAGAACCAGTAATAAATTTTTTTGAATCCCATCACTAATTAAGAAGTATGAACTTCAACTCCCAAAATTCCCCAGTCAGACACATCACCAAGTTCAGCTAAGAAAAACAATGGTGTTTATTTATTAAAAATCAACATGAACTTGATGTTTATTTATTAAAGTTCAACAAAGCTTATGTTATCAATTGATGTTATTTAAATGTTATTTAAATTTATGTTATGAATTGAACAACTAATCATTAAGAAGCCACAGGGCTTTCCAGAGCCACTAGAAACAATACTGTGGTAAGTACAGTCCCAAAAGGAGTGGCCTTTGGTTATTCCAGCTGTATATAAAAGGAGAGTAGAGAAGGAAAGGAGGACACCAGGTGACCCCTCCTCTATTTTGCACAATTAAAAAATAATTCAATAGAGAGGGATGTATCCGCCACCAATGCATATGCCCATGACAATGGCAGGGCCCTCCATGGCAGTGTTCTGTCGATGTTCAACCTAATATGTTGCTTCAAAACTGACAAAGGAATCTGAAGGAACATCCCATCATGCCACCTGACTTGCAGTGGTAAAACTAGAAGAGGCAGATGATATGTGGGGTTTTAAAATCTCTGCCCACTTGATTGGAATTCAGCTTTCTGAGATTGCGTTATACCGGGGGTCTTCAAACTTGCCAACTTTTAAGACTTGTGGACTTGGACTCCCAGAATTACCCAGACAGCATGAGGAATTCTGGGAGCTGAAGTCCAGAAGTCTTAAAGTTGACAAGTTGGGGCTTCTGGTTTGGGCTTCTTTGGTGACGGACCGAAATCTGCGATCGTGTGTGGTTTCGACCCGTGCTCGTTGCCGGAATGCCCCAATCCTTTGGATTAGAGGCTGAAGCCACTCCATAGAGGTGACAAAGAGAGGGGAGACTGCTAGCTGAATTGTATTTGTATTTGTGGTATTTGTATACCATATATATATATTTGTAGGTTTAGGTGAGTACGGGTCTTTTCCCATGTAAAATTAAGGGTATCTTGGTGACATTTCAGTGAGGTCCCACTCGCCATCCTCAGGCTGGTGCTTTCGGCTTCGTGCCAGTGCAAGCAGTGTGTGATCGGAGCTGCCGTCTCTCTATAAATACAATTTGAATCCCACCCCTGTCTATATCTACATCTACCTCTATATATCTGTTTTCTTAAGTTTTCGCGGGTACTTACATGTATGGTATTCAGCTTTGTTCAGGTATTTTCCCACGTCATTATAG
>NW_020769318.1:20844674-20889785 GCF_900518735.1 Pseudonaja textilis
CTGAAGACACAAGCCTGAAGATGATGAATGAGACTTCATCGAAACGTCGCCTAGATACTTCCAATTTTATGCGAGAAAACCCGAATAACCAAAGACCCATATACATATTTATATATATATGTATGTATGTATATATACCGTATATTTCTATTTCTTTTTAGAATTTTGTGTGTATTCCCAAGGGAAAGAACCAAGCGGAATTTGGTTGATGAGAGTTATATGATATAAAATAGATATTAGAAACTGAATGTTATAATTCCATAATGTATAAATTAAATGTTTAATGAGATTTTATATGATTATATAATTATATATATAATTATAAGATTCAAAGGTGCCACACTCTAATTGGCAATTACAGGGGGAATCTTGCTTTTCAAGGCCTGGAAGGGGAGGGAATTATTTTTTTCCCCTCTCTCTTTCGGGGTAATGATGGAAGAGAATATATGAAATTGTAAAAAGGACAGATGAAAGTATAAGTATAATGAATAGAAAGATATAAAAATCTAGGAAGAGAAATGTAATTGAATTAGAAAGAAATGAGATAATTATAAAAGAAGATTAAGCAAAGTAAGGGAAAAAATATTGAGAAATTGAAAAAAATAGTGATAAGATATGAAACTGAATATATAAGATGAATATGTATTTGAGATTATGTCCGTAAGGAGATGTGATAACCTGGAATCATGCTGTTCTCAAAAAAAGATGTTTTATTTGTTATGTTTTGTTGAAACCCAATAAAACTTTTACAAAAAAAAAGTTGCCAAGTTTGGAGGCTCCTGCTTTGTACTCTCAACAACCCTGTGAGGTAGCTAAGGCTGGAAATAACCAATCGCGTATTGTTCAGTGCACGTTATTCAGTGAATGCCAAAACTAGATGGGACTATGTATCTGTGACTCAATAATCATAAGCCACTATTAGGAACCACCACCTGGATTCATTTTGAAGTGGAGGCCTTATAACTCCATCAAATTAAATGAAATTAAATTAATCTTCAACCTGTCTCACTGCACCTTTTAATAAAACAAAGCTACCAGGAGTTTTGGAATTATCTTCTTTCAGCCTATTTGTCAAACTAGTGTTTCTCAAAGTTAACAACAGGAAGATGTGGAAACTTCAACTCCCAGAATTCCCCAGCCAGCATGGAATTCTGGGAATTGAAATCCACACATCTTCAAACTGCATAGAACATAGAATTACATGTTTGAAAGGGACTTTGGAGGTCTTCTAGTCCAATCCCCTGCCCAAGATAGGAGCCTTATACCATCCCAGTCAAATGGTCTATTCCTGAAAATCTCCACCATTTCCATTGTTTATCCATTCATGAAAAGTCAGATGGTTTAGGAGCTTTTTAACCCCATGAGATACCACATTCACAGAGTGTGATCTAATGTCTATTACCTCCACCAACCCTCCAATCCAGCTGGTCATAGTTGGGATCAGGTTGCTGGAAGTGATGGGCTCGCATTCCCTAATTCTAGAACTTCCATTCCCCATCTGCAAAGTTCTGCTGAAACACCCCCCCTTATATCCCTTTCAGAAGCGAACTGTGAACAATTCAGTTTTGCCCCGAGGCAGACAGAACCATTGAGGCTAGCAAGGCATTCATTTAATTTTCCAGCAACTTCCACGGTATAAATGCTTATTGCCTTTGTGCTTCTATTGGAGAAGCGAGGTTGCTTTCTGGAAAGCTTTAAGCTTTGCAGCATCCACAATTGAAATATCTACAACTGAAATACAAGAAAGAGATCAGATGGTTAAGATTTATATCATCCAGGGTATCCCAGGGATGGGTTAACACTACAAAAAGATATGCCTCACGGACTCAGTGGTGGGATTCAATTTTTTTTTACTGGGCGTGGCTTGGTGGGCGTGGCAGGGGAAGGATGTTATAAAATCCCCATTCCCTCCCCACCCCACTAACCTGCTTTGCAGCTCCGTTCTGCTGTGCAGGGCAACCAAAGAAGACCCAGCCGACCAACTGGGATTCGGGAGGCAGAGAATAGATGGAGGCGGGGCCAGTCAGAGGTGGGATTTGCAGGTTCTCCGAACTACTCAAAATTTCTGCTACCGGTTCTCCAGAACTGGTCAGAACCTGCTGAACACCACCCCTCCTCATGGTGTGGTTTCCATCGTACACTTAACAACTGTAGCAAGAAAGATCATAAATGGGGCAAATCTCACTTCATAAATGCCTTGCTTAACAACAGAAATGTTGGGCTCAATTGTGGTCATAAGATGAGGACGACCCGTACACAGAAAATTCCCGTATTGTGATTCAGTATTTGCAAAATTTGGTAAAGAGTTTTGATAATCATCATTAAGACCCAAAGGTTTGCTTGCATATAACAGCAAGTTTGGGTTCATTTCCAACCATCTGAAAAGTTCCCTAGTACAGGTAATCCTTCACTTACAACCTTTCGTTTAGTGACCGTTCACAGCACTGAAAAAAAGGGACATGACCATTTTCACACAACCGTTGCAGCATCCCCATGGTCATGTGATCAAAATTCATGGCTCACAATTATAACGGTTGCAGTGTCCCAACGATCACCTTTTGAGACCTTCTGACAAGCAAAGTCAAAGGGGGTTTCACTTAAATAACTGTTTTACTAATTTAACAACCGCAGTGGTTCACTTAACAACGGTGGTA
This sequence comes from Pseudonaja textilis, assembly GCF_900518735.1. The sequence continues at coordinate 20,847,329 of NW_020769318.1, forward strand.
AGAAAAGTGGTAAACTGGGGCAAAATTAAGTTGACAACTGTCTCAATTTGCAATGGAAATTTGGGGCTCAATTGTGGTTGCAAGTCAAGGACTACCCGTACAGTGTTTCTCAACTTCATCAACTTGATGGACTTCAACTCTCAAAATTTCCCAGCCAGCTGACTGAGGAATTCTGGGAGTTGAACTCCACACAACTTGCTGAGATTGACAAACAATGGTTTAGTGCAGTGGTCCCCAATCTTTTGGGCATCAGGATCTGGTTCCATGGAGAGAGGTTTTTCCATGGACTGGAAGGGGCATGGTTTTGTGTGCTGCCTGCAACCCACGGATGCAACTTCGCTTGTTTGCACAGACCGGTTTCTGGCATGCTGCAGCCCAGTGCTGGTCTACTGAAACAAGGCAAAGATTCCAAGTTAATATAAGATAAGGCAGAGGTCTCCAAACTTGGCAACTTTAAAACTTGTGGACTTCAACTCCCAGAATTGAAGGGGACACCTGAGATAAGTCAATGGACATCATCCTGTATCGTGTTTGTAAGCCACCCAGAATCTTATTTTGTGAAATGAGCAGCTATATAGATTTGCTAAGTAAATAAAAAATAAATGTTTTAAAAAGAATTAGTATATTCTATTATTATGGTATATTAGTATACCGATGAGAGAATTCATTGGTTGTAACTGGAACAGAGCAGTTAAAATAATGCATTTTAATCAGGAGTGGGATTCAAATTTTTTAACAACTGGTTCTGTGGTCATGGCTAGTTGGTGGATGTGACTGGTGGTCATGTGACTGGATGGACGCAGCTTGATGGTCATGTTACTGGCTGGGCGTTGCTAATTTAACATTACTCACATCGAGGCACGCATCTCCTCTCTTGGTCTGTCGTGATTGTGGGGATGCTGCAACAGTTGTAAGTGTGAAAAATGGTCATAAGTCACTTTTTTAGTGCCATTGTAACTTTGAATGGACATTCCACACAAGCAAATTACTGGCAAGGGAGGGAAAAAGACTCCAGAGAAGCTCCAGAGAAGTCTAGTCCTGCCAAGAATGTAATAAAGGTTAACAGAGAGGCAGTTTCTGTAAGCAACACCAGAATGTTTGCTTCCTGCCTTCCTTACAGGATTAGGCTAGTAATTTCTTCTAACAACCGGTTCTCCAAACTGCTTAGAATGTTAACAACTGGTTCTAGCGAATAGGTGCAAACTGGTAGAATCCCACACCTGATTTTAATCCGAGAAATAAACTTTAAACAAAATCTGTTTTTCTTACAACATGCTCCAAAATTAAATCCATACCATATAAATCCATACTAAAGTGTTTATATATCACCATTTTAATGTTATATTTTATTATTTGTATATGTTTTAGCTATTTTGTTTTTCCTTTGCCACTGTTTTTTTTCAATGTCCTTGGACTTTGGTAATGGGTGGTTTAAAACTCATATCAGTCAGACAAAATAGTTATATAATCCCAGGTTGCTATATCACAAGCACTGCCATACTCCCCTTGGTAGTGTATTGAGAAAGTGGGATATAATATTTTTAAAAGAGTGAGAATTGCTCTCTGTCTCTGGTTTGGTATAATACCACTAGGTGGCAATGCAGGAACATATAAATAATTTGAAAATAAGAGAATGCTTAAGCTGTATCAAAGAGTTCAGAGGCAGGTAGGAGTCCCACACAGGTGATATTTGCTCATCATCAACATATGGAGAGTCAGGCATGGGAGAAAATGCTACAGAATCTTAGTCAGTAGGAGGGAGCAAATCTTTTGACAGAAGAGCAAAATTCAGAAGAGATGCTGTATTTGTAAAGTGTATTAACTTATTTTTGAAAAAAATCTTTATTGAAATTCAAAATATGAAAAAGTTTACAAAAATTTCTATAATAGAAGATGTGTCAAAAAGGAAAATGTATTAACTTCAAACAGAATTGGAAGCGACCTTAGGGTTTTTCTAGTCCAATCCCCTGATGCCATTCCAGCCAAACAGGTTAATCTCAAAAACCTAGAATTGTTAGTTCTCACTGTTAGAAAATTTATCCTTAGTTCTAGGTGGCTTCTCTCCTTGATTAGTTTCCATCCATTGTTTCTTGTCTTGCCTTCTGGAGCTTTGGAAAATAAGTTTAACCCCCCTCTTCTTTGTGGCAGCCCCTCAAATATTGGAACACTGCTATCATGTCAACCCTAGTCCAGCAGTGGGATTGAACCGGTTGTTATGATTCTGTGCAGTTTAGAGAACCAGTAAATCGTACCCCTGGCTGGCCCCGCCCCTCCCTGCCAGCCCCTCCCTTCCCCAACCAGTCAGTCCTTATCGCGTATGCCTGACATCGTATGCATGCCTGACATCGCTGACTGAATTTTCCCCCGCTCAGTCACTCCTTAAAGTATTTCTTCCCCTCCTCCTGATGATCAGCTGTTCTGATGATCAGCTGTTCTGATGATCAACGGGATCCCACCTCACTATCTTACTGCTTCACCCGGGAGGCTTCCCTGAGGCCCAGAAGGCCCAAAAATGGAGGGCCCCATTTTTTGCCTTCCTGGGCCCCAGGGAAGCCTTCTGGGAGCAAAAACATCCCCCCCCCCCGAGGCTTCCCTGAGGCCCAGAAGGCAAAAAGGGGGGGTTCCAAAAAAGAAGCCACATCCACCCAGTCACATGACTACACCCAACTAGCCATGCGCACAGAACCGGTTGTTAAAAAAAATGAATCCCACCCCTGCCCTAATCCTTCTATTCATTAAACTAGAGATATCCAATTCCCGTAACTGCTCTTCATGTGTTTTTATCTCCAGCTCTTTTAATCATATTTGTTGTTCTTCTCTGCACTCTTTCTAGTCTCAACATCTTTTTTTGTAATATGGTGACCAAAACTGTATTTTAAGCATGGTCTTAAAGAAGTACTAGTACTTTACATGATTGTGATTCTATCCTTCTGTTAATGCAACCAAGGATTGCATTGGCTTTTTTGGCTGCTGCTGGCTGACATTTAAGTGATAGTCCACTAGGACTCCAAGATCCCTCTTACAATTACTGTTTTTGAACCAGATCTGTACCTGTACATTTGTTTTTTCTTGCCTGTGTAAAACCTTTACTTTTCTCTACACTGAATTTCATTTTGTTAGATAGGGCCCAGTGTTCAAGTCTGTGGAGATCCATCTCAATCTTGAGCCTATCTTCTGGAGTGTTGACTATCCCTGCCAGTTTAGTGTGGTCTGCAAATTTTATAAGTTCCCCTTCTATTCCCTCATCTAAATTGTTTATTAAGATGTTTAAGGGCCTAAAATGGAACCTTGGGCTACCCCACTGCTTACTTCCCTCCATGTAGATGTGGTTCCATTAAGTACTACACATTGAGTGCAGTTTGTCAGCCACTTACAAATCCATTTGGTGGTGATGCTGTCTATCCCACAATTTTTTTTAGCTTACCAAGAAATAGGTTGTGGTCTACTTTGTCAAATGCCTTACTGAAATGCAAGTATATTTTATCCGCTGCATTTTGCTAGTCCGCTAATTTAGTCACTTTGTCAAAGAATGAAATAAGATTTGTTTGGCATGACTAGCAATATCACTTTGGAAGAATATCACTGATAGCAACTGATGAGTTGTCCCTTCACTACATAATTCTTAGAAAACCTCTGACCATCAAGCAAGACAATATATTTGAACTGACAGAACCCACACTTACAATTTTCACATCCAACTAAAGTCATTCTGCAACCACTTGGCTGGCCAATGCAAGAAGGTGACCTAGTCAACTTTTTCTCTGGAGCAGAAAATTTCCAGTTATTGTTCGTTTTTAGGGCAAATGGTTATTGATTAGAATAGCTAAATAGAGCCTCCATGCCCAGGAATAGTCTATACTTGATTATTTGAGGGCGATTATTAAAAAGAAACTAAAGATGTTACATACTAGTTGGTACATGGATTCTTTTTCCAGGAAGCCCATTTTGGTGGAGAGTCTGATGATCTGGTTTCATTCATAAATCTCTGTAGTTGGTAAAGTATCAAAGATCTCATCCTTCAGAAAGGAGGGAGCACAATAGGAAGCAGGGGGAACAGTAAGTCTAAAAGAGACAGTTAATGGTTAAAGCCCAGAAACTGAGAGACAGTGGGTTCTAATCCCGCCTTAGGCATGAAAGCCAGCTGGGTAGTTCTGGGCAAATCAGGAGACTGTGAGTTCTAGTACTGCCTTTCATGCCTTAGGCATGAAATCTGGCTGGGTAACTTTGGGCAAATCACCAGGACAAAGTGAGTTCCTGTCTTGCGTTAGGCATGAAAAGTGACTGGGCAACTTGGGCCAATTACCAGGAGACTGTGAGTTCTAGTCCTGCCTTAGGCACAAAAGTCAGCCAGACTTTGGGCCAGTCACTCTCTCTCTCTCTCAGCCCAACTCACCTCTCAAGGGACAATAAGAAGAGGAAGGAGTTTTAGGTATGTTTGCTGCCTTGAGATATACGTAGAATAGAATATAATTCTTTATTGGCCGAGTGTGGTTGGACACACAAGGAATTTGTCTTGGTGCAAATGCTCTCAGTGTACATAAAAGAAAAGATACATTCATCAAGAGTCGAGAATCACAAGGTACAACTCTTAATTACAGTCATAAGGTTCAATAAGCAATCAAATCATACTAGGAAACAGTCAATATAAATCGTAAGGACAAAGTTACAGTCATAGAGTTACAAGTGGAAGGGAATGGGTGATAAGGAGTGATGAGAAGATTAACAGTAATAGTAGTGTACACTTTGTAAATAGTTGAACAGTGTTGAGGGAATTATTTGTTTAGCAGAGTGATGGCGTTTGGGAAAAAAACTGTCCTTGCGTCTAGTTGTTCTGGTGTGCAGTGCTCTATAGCGTCATTTTGAGGGTAGGAGTTGAAACAGTTTATGTCTGGGATGTGAGGGGTCTGTAAGTATTTTCAAAGCCCTCATTTTGACTTGTACAGTATTTATTTATAGAGTAACAAAGGCAGGATAAAAATCTGATAAATAAATAATGCATAGATAATAAAAGTCCTACTGGATTAGTCCCTAGGTTTCAGTAATCTGGAATTCGGTGTTTCATCCATTCAAGGAATTCACAAAGGAAAAAAAGATGGCCTTTTCGGCCATTCTGTCAAACAAGACCACAGAGGATAGGACTCAGCTACGGTAAGATAGTTCACGATCCTGTGTCTGATCAAACAGGTCTGAGGTCTTGCGATGAGCTGGAGGCATCATACGAGCTGAGCAAATTAAGCAGGTGGGCATGGAGAAGGCCAGCAAGGAAGAACAGTGCAGGAAGTAAATGCCACCGGCAGAGGTCAGAGACGTGCCACTAAGCAGCAACTAGGACATCTGCCAAAGAGGATTCCAAAAAGCAAGTTTTTGTGTGAGTTTTTTTTTAAAAAAATAACTATGGGGCCTGTTGTTTCATTCAGGGGAAAGTAACCTTCTCCCTATTTAAAGAGAGCTGAGAAACCAAGAAGAGTAAGAAATACAAATGAACTTGTGTAGATGGGAGCTGATATTCCCAGATAACTTTTTATTTTTTAAAAAAATAGAGGAACAGCTCCCACCCGCTTGTACCAGGGCACATGTGAACAGTATGCAAATCCATTTGGATTTACAACATAACTTCTAAAATGTTATACAAGCAACAGTTAAACTTGCAGGCAGCATCTTTGGGATTCTAAAACGCCAGAGCAAATCCAGACTCTTTTCAGATTCCAGCCGGCTTCTCAGAATATTTTTCTTCCTTTTAAGTTTCTCCCATAAGTTATCCACTTTCATTTCTACTCTACAAGCCGCTTGTGAACAAGAGGTGGGAAGTTAAGAAACTAAATAATCAAATACTCTTCGTGTCTACGGAGGTATTCAGTCATCCAGGTCATGGTTGTCCCAAAGGTGCTTTTTTAAAAGAGGCAACTGGACTTTCTGGTTTTTCTTTGAAGAAGTTTCGTTCCTCATCCAAGCAGCTTCTTCAGCTCTGACTGGATTCCATCCCCACTATCCTGTCAGAGCTATAGAAGCTTCTTGGATGAGAAGTGAAACGTCTTCAAAGAAAAACCAAAAAGTCCAGTTGGACTTTTTTTTCCTCATGGAAAAAAAAGCACCTTTGGGACAAATACTCTTAAGTGCCTAGAGTTGCAATATCTCTGTATGAATCTGTTCTCCACCCTCAGTCTCATCTGCGCCATTTGACTTTGTCTTTTTCATCAAGAACAACCAAAGCATTCATTCCTGTTAGAGAATGATGCCTGCCACATATCTGCATGAGTTTCTGCTCTGATCTTCCTTCTATCCAATTAATGTTTGCAGAATAATTTTTCTGGGTTCTGCGCACCTTTTCAAATGCACAGATGCATACAAGCCTTCCCTTCTTCCAGCATTTCCATTGTAAGTCAGTTGTAAGGCAAGGCTTGACATGGAACCAGACCCAAATTTATGACATTTTTGCACTGGTCATTAAATGAATGCCATGGTCATTAAGTCAATCAATGTATTCTTAGGTGTGATTTTTGCCGAAAGTGGTTTAAAAAGGTCAAAAACTAGCAAAAACATATAATCTGGTCACAGAAGACTGCAACCATCTTGTAAAAGCGAGCTGCTTGCCAAGCACCCGAAATGCAGAAATGTGACTGTGGTGTGTGTGTGTGTGTGTGTGTGTGCAGTCGATGTAACTCTGGAATTGGGTTATAAGTAGAATTTGTGCAGTCTGTCATAGCTTCAAATGATCATTAAGCTAATGGTTATTAAGCGAGGACTACCTGTATCATTGCATCCAACATGGTTTCAGTGGTGGGATTCAAATTTTTTTTACTACCGGTTCTGTGGGCATGGCTTGGTGGATGTGGCATGGCTTGGGGGCCTGGCAGGGGAAGGATACTGCAAAATCTCCATTCCCTCCCCACCCTACTAACCTGCTTTCCAGCTCCGTTCTCCTCTGCAGGGCAAATGAAGAAGACCCAGCCGATCAGCTGGGACTCATTGGGAGGCAGAGAATAGATTGGGGGCGGGGCCAGTCAGAGGCGGTATTTGCCGGTTCTTTGAACTACTTAAGATTTCTGCTACTGGTTCTCCAGAACTGGTCAGAACCTGCTGAATATCACTTTTGGTTTGGCTCCCTAAATATTCCAAAGAACGATCAGAACAATCTGCTTTCCAGGGGAGCCTGCCCGCGGCAACTCTGAACGCACTGCATCTCCGCATGCTTTGGCCCCCCGCCTCTTTCATTCACCCACCCTCCTTCTGAAGAAGGGGGCAACTCTGTTGATCCAGATCGTGTTGGGGGGGGGGGGGCTGTTTCTGTGTTTTTTTAATCCCCACACTCCCTTTTCATGTGCCATTTGCTTTCTGATCCATTCAGAACAGCAACTCACAAGGAGTGGGCAGCTTTTCCTAGAAGAGATTGCCTTCAATTTGGCACGTTTAAAATTATTCTCCCCCCCCCCCCCCCCCCCCCTCCCGCCTAAGCATGAAGCCGGCCTCCAGTTTCAAAAGCGGGGCGGGGGGGGGGGGGAGAAAAGGCGAGGCAGGTGAGACAAATTTTTTTTTGCCCCCTTTGGGTCAAATCCACGGAAAGGTTTCCCCCCCCCCCCCCCCCCCCCCACTCCCCCCCATATCCTGTGCCACTGGGCACAGGCTCTGAAATCTGGCACGGGTTCAACTTCCTGATGGGAATCTACCGAACCCTCAAGCAAAGCTTGGAGTGCTTACACACACACACACACACACACACACAGGGAGAGAGAGAGACAACCTCCACAATTCAATTGACTTTCCCGCCCCCTCCATCCAAACCAAGGTTCCTTGTTAAAAAGTACTTGGCAAGATAAATAGTGATCCAATAAAATACTGGAAGTCTTTGCTCTCCATTCCCACCCCCTGGAGAAGGAGAGTTTTTGGAAAGGGACCAGCCATCCCTGGGAAGGGGGAGGGGGGGTTGGACACCACTTCTGGGAGGGGGGGTGCGCAAGGGAGGGGAGCCCGCCTGTTTAATGAGCAACAGCTGTAGCCAACCCTTTAATCCGTGCAAGAGTTTGAGGACAAGCTGTCCTGCAGATTATATAAACCGCCTCTCCTCTGTTTGTTTAATTCGGTGGCTCTCTCTCTCTCTCTCTCTCTCTCTCTCCCTTATAACATTGATTTACCGGCAGGGCCAATGGCAGAGGGGGGAGTGGCAGGGCACCAGGGGGCAGGGAAGGGCACAAGGGAGCAGGGGGTCGGCCCCTCTTCCGTGTTCCCCCCCCCTCCTGCTCCAGCTGTTTGTGACCTCTTGCTGCACCCTCTGAAGGCTTTTTCCAAGGAAACCTTGACAGCTGCCTAGAAACCTTCTCCCTGCAGACAATAAACACCGCAATGATGGGGGCCATTTGCTCTTTCTCCCGGATTGCAACATTTCCTGCTGGTGGGGAATGGATCCAGATGCAAACAAACACACAGACCGAGGCCATTTGAGGCCTGGCTTTCCGTTAATCCCAGACAGAGAATACATCTGGACAAAGCTGGCAAGAAAATCCTCACTGACCGGGCATCAGAGCCAGTTCGGTATAGTGCTGGCCTAGAAGCCAGGGGGCTGTGAGCTCTAGTCCCGCCTTGAGCATGAAAGCCAGCTGGGTAGTTCTGGGCCATTCACCAGGAGACTGTGAGTTCTAGTCCCGCCTTGGGCATGAAAGCCAGCTGGGTAGTTCTGGGCCATTCACCAGGAGACTGTGAGTTTTAGTCCCGCCTTGGGCATGAAAGCCAGCTGGGTATTTCTGGGCCAATCACAGGAGATTGTGAGTTCTAGTCCTGCCTTAGGCATGAAAGCCAGCTGGGTATTTCTGGGCCAATCACAGGAGTTTGTGAGTTCTAGTCCTGCCTTAGGCATGAAAGCTAGCTGGGTGACTTTGGGTTAGTTATTCTCACTCAACCCAAGTTACCTCACAGGATTGTTGTTGTGTGGAAAATGAGGAAGGAGTATTAGCAATGTTTATTGCCTTGGGTTACTTATACCAGGGTTGTCAAACTCAAGGCCCGGGGGCCAAATCCGGCCCATCTGGTGCTTAGATCTGGCCCACTGAGCCACCCTGGAAACAGCAAAGGACTAGCCCACAGTGCCTCTTCCAGCAAAAATGGAGCTTAGGAGGGCTGCAAAGCTCCATTTTCACTGGCAGAGGGTTGCAGGAGGCTGTCACAGGCTGGTTAGATCTTGGGTCTGGGTTCTGCTCCTGCTTGCAAAAAAAGGTTTCCCAGTTTACCCTCACAGTAATGGGGTCCCTCCTGGATCCTGATGTATAGCAGCAGGGCTGATTCTAACCATTGTCAACTCACAACTAAAGCCCAATCTTTACTTTCAACCTGACAGGGGTTCCTTTCAGTCAGATGGTCTTTTTCAAACTGAAAGCCAGAATAGTGGGGTATGATGTTGCCCTGGGACCCTCTCCCCTCACTTTAACTCCCTAAAAATAACCCTGTGGAGTAAACTGAGGGTGAGATTGGCAAAATTTCATCCGGAGATCTTTTTCAGCTCTACCCGGCTTCATTGATCCGTAGCCTGCCTTCCCACCCTGTCTGCCTCCAAAATGCCTCCTAACGAACCTCTATTTTTGAACTTTTGCAATCAAAGCAACTTACAAACCTATTCAGCATGAATACCTTTATGCAAATATAGAGTGCTATTCCCGTAGATTGCAGAAATACCACAGCTGTGGCTTTCAACTCTGCGTAAGTTTTGGGAGATTTTGAGGCATCTGTCTTTCTGGGAATGAAATTCTAGGGTTTCCGCCAAACCTCTCTTCTTTGAGTTAGGCTTCCTTGCCAGACTGCTTGCGTTTGTGGGACTTCCTCCTTCCTTTTTCTCAGAAAACCTTCCACTTCCACCCGTCCACGCACCAACATTCCTCCCCATCCTTGCTGAAAGCTGCTATTACAGGAAATAAAAAAATGGAGGTGGGTGAGGAGGAAGCGTCATCTGGAATTAATAAGCTACTTCCTGCTTAGTCCATTGCTGTGAGGTGTTTGCCGCTTTGTTCTCACAAGGGCTTTGTTCTCACAAGAGATATCCTCACTTCCCCTTTGACTGTATCAAAAGTATCTTCGGAAATTGCCCTTCTCTCTCTCTTCAAGGTCCTCATGACTTTGTCTTCCTCTTTTCTCCAGCTCACAACCAAAACAATTTAAAGTTGTCCTCAACTGTTCCAGTTTGAAAGGAGAATCCTTCCCTTAACCCCATCACAATGTTTGCTGGATATGCAAACAAGCACACTTCCTAATCATTGGGGTTATTGACAGGTTGAGGTTGGGTTCTGTCCAATTTCTGTTGGACACATTAGGTCATCTAGTAACTCCATCATCTCACTGGTCAATGAAGAATGATATCAGTAGCCATTTTGGCTTAAGCTGCGGGAGGGACCAGACACCCAACCAAGTCTGTTTCAAGTGTTCCATCGGCTCCCTTATAAATCTGCATTCCATATCACCAACCTTCCCATTTTAGGAAAGACTATTGAGAAGATGCTAGGATCAGAGGTGGCATTCAGCAGGTTCTGACCAGTTCTGGAGAACTGGTAGCGGAAATTTTGAGTAGTTTGGAGAACTGGCAAAATACCACCTCTGACTGGCCCCGCTGCCATCTATTCTCTGCCTCCCGAGTCCCAGCTGATCGGCTGGGTCTTCTTTTGTTGTCCTGCATAGGAGAATGGAGCTGGAAAGTAGGTTAGTGGGGTGCGGAGGGAATGGAAATTTTGCAGGTAACCAAGGTTGGGAACTGAAGTGTCATTGGTCATCCTGATGAAGATCTGGATGGAGCCTGAATCTGTCCTGATCTTATTTGATGTCTCAGTGGCCCTTGATCCTATGAACTATAGCAGTGTTTCTCAAACTCAGCAACTTTCAGATCGGTGGTGGTATTTAATTTTTTTTACTAACAGTTCTATGGGCATGTCTTGGTGGGTGTGGTGTGGCTTGGTGGGTGTGGCAGGGGAAGGATACTATAAAATCCCCATTCCCTCCCCACCCCACTTTCCAGTTCCGTTCTCCTATGCAGGGCAACAAAAGAAGACCCAGCTGATCAATTGGGACTCCAAACAGCTGGGACTCGGGAGGCAGAAAATAGATGGGGGCAGGGCCAACCAGGGGTGGTACTTACTGGTTCTCCAAACTACTCAAAATTTCTGCTACCGGTTCTCCAGAACCTGTCAGAACTGGTTGAATACCACCCCTGTTTCAGATGCGTGGACATCCATTCCTCAAATGCCCCAGCAGATTGCAAGACTCTGGGCCTGTTTGATCACATACAACTGGTGCAGGGTTGTGATGAATCCTGCAATAGCTAAGCTCTATCCTCTGTAATGATCTTCTTGGGGATGGCATTCGTAGCTACATGAAGAGAGCTTCCATAGCCCCCAAATCTCCAACCCTCATTGATTCAATATTTACATCAATGTTATATTTGTCTATCCAATTGAGACCTTTTAGCCAAGCTGCCTAAAACTGATAGGATCCATGGGGGGCAGGGGAATAAGAGCATGGAAAAGCAATTTGGGTGGAAAAGTTTGAAAGAAGCAGAGTTTCTCAACTTCAGCAACTTTAAGTTGCATTGAGTTCAATGCCCAGAATTCCTCAGCCAGTTTTCTGTCCATACATTTGAAAGTTACTGAGGTTGAGAAACGCTGGACTACAGGTAGTCCTTGACTTACAACCATTTGTTTGGCGACCTTTCAGTTACAATGGCACTGAAAAAAGTGACTTAAACACTAGTCCTTGCATTTACAACTGCTGTAGCTTTTCTATGGTCACATAGCAATAGCATTTAGACTTATATACTTGCTTCACAGGGCTTTACAGCCCTCACTTAAGCGGTTTAAAGAGTCAGCATATTGGCCCCAACAATTTGGGTCCTCCTTTTACCAACCTTGGAAGGATGGAAGGCTGAGTCAACCTTGAGCCTGCTGGGATTTGAATTACAAAACTGCAGGCAGCCAGCAGAAGTAGCCTGCAGTACTGCACTCTAACCACTGTGCCACTGTAGCTCCTGTTTGATCACATCAACGAAATTCAGGCACTTGGCAACCAACATGTATTTACAATGGTGGCAGTGTCCTGGGATCTTGTGATTGCCCTATGCAACTTTCCCAGACGCCATGTGACAAACAAAATCAATGGGCGAAACCAGATTTGCTTAACGATCATGAGATTTCCTTAATAACGAACAACCATGGCAAAAAAAAAAAGCTCACTTAACAACGATTTTGCTTAGCAATGCAAATTCTGGTTCCAATTACAGTCACAAGTTTAGGACTATCTAAATAAAATCCTTCTGGATTGCTTGTGAGCATTGCAGTCTTTTAAATTGGTCCTGTTTTTTGAAACAGTAACTGAGTGATTCAAATTTATGGTAATAGAGAAAGGTAGATCAATTGTAGGGCATCCTTCCTTCTCTGAAGATCTCCCTTTTCCCATATGCCATTTAAGGGTATGAATAAGGTGCTAGAAGGTAGTATTTTCAATATTAAGCAAATATCAAGAACACTGGGGCATAACCTCAAACTGACGGGAGGGAAGTTCAAAGTAACATTAGAAAGTATTATTTCACAGAAAGAGTAGTGGAAGCTTGGAACCAACTTCCAGTGGAGGCAGTGGGCCAGTCATCAATAACTGAATTTAAACATATCCATCTTCCAACAAAAGTTAAAAAATAAAATTAAAAAATAAAAATATAATGATCAAAAAATGATAAATACATAAACTGACCAGAAAACAAAAACAACAAACCTCAGAAGGCAGACTCTATGGATCAGGGGTCTTCAGCCTTGGCAACTTTAAGACTTGTGGACTTCAATTCCCAGAATTTCTCAGCCAGCAAAGAAAAGGAAAGGAAAGCTGGCTGAGGAACTCTGGGAGTTGAAGTCCACAAGTCTTAAAGTTGCCAAGGTTGGAGACACCTGCTGTGGACCACTAGATCTTTTCCTGCCTTCAGTTTTCTATATTTCTATTTAACACTTACAGGACATTGACTTTGCTTTTATTTAAGGCTTACATGACTTGGAACAAGTCATCCATCAATTCACAATGCAATATCCTTAGTAGACCACTGATATCCAAATGTACCATCCATGACACCTTGAGCCAAGCACGAGGCACTACAAAAGTCTCAACCATAAGAGTTGGAAGACCTTCAAAGAGAGTTGATGGCCATCAAATCCAGCCTCCTAATCAGCACAGGAATCCAGATTAAAGCTTCCAACACAGGTGGCTCCCTAACCTCTTTGTTCAACACTTAGCAAATTTCTTCAACAACAAAAACCCAAGATTCTCTCTGGGATTTCTTTAGATTGAAGAGAATAGAATAACATTTCTGAAATTTCAGCATCTGGAGAGCTTTCACATTAGAACCCCATTTATCTCCCAAGCTGCTAAGGTGAGACTTTTTCAGTTTTTTACTCACAACCTCTGTGTGAACAGCAAAGGAGGCTGTTCTGTAATTGCTAAGAGAGGGCTATTCAGATGTGTATCTCTCTTAGGATCTGAACATACCATTACAGTTTGCCTGCTCCATTGAGATACCTCTAATGAATGGAACCCACTACTTCTCTAGATAATGGACTTCACTGTTGATCACTTCTTGCTCTTAGGAAGATTTTTCTGATATTAATTCTCCTTCTCTTTCTTCCATTATTTTGTATGTGCTGTTCTGGAATCAGGGAGAATTTGGGCTCTCTTCTATGTGACATCCTGTCAGGTATTTGAGGAATGCTTTCATATCCACACCCCAGTCCTTTTTTTCCTCAGAGTTGTAGATACCCTCCTTTCTTCAATTTCTCTTTATTCAGTTTAGTCTCTAGTCTCTGATTTTCTGATAATGATAATGAAGACAATGTTCCAATTTCTCTGAATCCTGACCAGAACAGGGGACAAATACTTGATATGGGTCTCACTAAAGCAGTTAAATTGCTTCCTGTGTTTTGGAAAGCATACAATTGCATTTGCCTCTTTTGCAGCAATATTTCACTGCAGTTTGCAATCAGCTACTACTCCCCTAAATACTTCATTTTTTGAAATCCTGTTATCATGAGCCTCAGTGGTGCAGTGGTTAGAGTACAATACTGCAGACTACTTCTGCTGACTGTTGGCTGACTGCAATTTGGCAGTTCAAATCCCACCAGGCTCAAGGTTGACTCAGCCTTCCATCCTTTCGAGGTGGGTAAAATGAGGACCCAGATTGTTGGGGCCAATATGCTGACTCTGTAAACCGCTTAGAGAGGGCTGTAAAGTGGTATATAAGTTTAAATGCTATTACTATTTAATGTTTGTTTTCTAACCAAAGGCTTTCACCTTCTCATGAGGTTCACTGCAAGCCCCATTCTCCAACTTCTCAAAAGAATTTTGAATTTTATTTCTGTTTTAAAGGGGTTTAGTTACTCTACCTAACATCATACAATTTGAAAAATTGACAAATATTCCCTTTATTCCATCCACATCAAATTGGAAAGAGGTAAGGGATTGGAGGCAAGGATCCAAGACTCACTTTTATTGCATCCCGTTTGATGTGTCTCATCAGTTTGATATGGAACCATTGATGAATGTACTTTCAGTATGAACTCAGCTCAGCAATCCTTCCCTACCACAAACAATTTCATTGATTAATTTTTCCTTCTACCTCCTGTTTGATCTCCATAGCAAACTCCTGTTAGCATTCCCTGTTTACTTTCCTCAGGCATGTATTTACGAATTTTCTCTTCCTGTCACAGAACAAAACAAAATTTAATGTTTTAGAGAACTTTGAGGGCAGAACATAACATATGGGGAGGTGCATATGGTGCTTTGAGCCTTGTTTTGTGCATCAGTGTTTTAGGAAGAAGAGTGGTTGTAAATAATAAATGTGCACATAAAAAATGATAAATGTAGGCACTGACTTCTCCTTCACAACATTTCTCAGCCTCAGTACAAGGAATGCACTTTACTATTGTGGAAAGCAAGACCTTTCTTGGTGGAATCCCACCCTGGTTTTTCAGGTTTCTAAAACTTGAGAGTTAGAGGTTTCCAAAAATAACATTTGGGGGCTGTGTGTGTGTGTGTGTGTGTGTGTGTGTGTGTGTGTGTGTGTGAGAGAGAGAGAGAGAGAGAGAGAGAGGACAACCTAATTCACTCTTTGCAGGAATTCACTGCAACACAACTTGGTCTCAGGCTTCCTTAGATTTTGCAATGCAATTCTCAAATCAAAAATCACATTCAGAAATATGTACATCAGAGAACTTGCTAATAACAATCTATGTATCGGGGAGCTGGCTGATACAAGGTCACTATTAAAGGGAGTTGTATAGCCAAGGGCATATATAACTGGAAGTTATATATGAAAAAATGTGATTTTATCATTTAAAAAATAATAATAAATTGTGCCTATCAATGTGGAAATTTCATGGGATATGGTTTTATCTTGTATCTGGGCCTTGGACTCAGAATATTTTAAGGACCCCATTTCTTGGCCCTCCTGTTAATTGATTAATCTGCTGTTTGTTTTTATTTATTTTGTGGCTGTTTTAATGTTTTTATCATTTTAGAGTTGTACACTGCCAGAGTCACTTGGTTGAATTGTGCAGCTATAAAAATTGAATTAGAAGATGATAGATGGATGGATGGATAGATAGATAGATAGATAGATGGATGGATGGATGGATGGATGGATGGATGGATGGATAGATAGATAGATAGATAGATAGATAGATAGATAGATAGATAGATAGATAGATAGATAGACAGACAGACAGACAGACAAAAAATAAGAAATGACATAGAAGGTAGTTTAAACCACAGAACATAGGCACAGAGTTTGTTGGGAGGTGGGGGGAAAACGGTACTGTAAATCAGTCTTAGCGAAAGTATAGCTCACTATAGAAAATGAGTCAATGGATCAATACATTCTGTGCAAAACAGCAAATTATATCAATAAAAATACAGCTCCTAGTCTTATTTCAACCTAGTTCCTGGGCTAGAGGCTGTAATGAAGAAAAAGCAATGGAGAAAAATATTGTATTGACGTAAGACAGCAAAAAGCAAAAAGACAGTACAGTAAGAGGATAGTCTTCCAAATATCACACTATTCCCTAAGAACTTCCTTGTAAATCATATAGATGACTAAAATGGTGAAGGATGCTTGTAAAATAGACACTTCTTTGCAAGGAGGAATCACCTGAGAATTAAGGTTTAGGAGAGTGAAATCTGTACATCAACTGAAGCAATGGTCCTGTACGCCCTTATCTGTATCTTTTTTTTTCTTTTTCATATTACTGATATTCACAAGTGCCCTGTGGAAAACAAAGGGGGAAAATAGGATCTGGGGTGTGATGGTGAATATATGACAGCATGAAGATTCCTTTTGTGTGAGGTTTTACTTAATGCATTGCTGCACTCCTGAGCATTGGTGTCAGATCGTGCACATGAAAAAAATATGTTACAATTGTAGGTGCAATCCGATAAATTGCTTTTGGGTAGTGTTTTATTTATGGAGAGGAGAAAATACACAGAGGAAACAGATGGAAAGCTGGGGAAAAATGTACATGCCACATCCAAGTATAGAAATAAAAAATAGCATGATAGCAAAATTCTAATGCATCAGTTTCATGTTTAAAATAAGACTCTTGTATGGAAAAGAAATTTAGAATAGGATAGTATTGGAAATATAATGTATTGGATACATAAATGAATTGAAAAACACTGCATTTCTGCTGGTAAGATATTAACAATTTATTGAGAATCATTAATTTGGAATGAACATTAGTGGACGTCTTGTCAAAGTCCCTGTGGATAACAGAAAATTGCTGTTAGAGAGTCCCTATTATGGGATGAATCAACCATTGTTTAAAAACTTCTAATGAAAGAGAGTCGACAACCATCTAAACAGTTTATCCTGATTGTTAATCTACCAGCTGGTTTGGCTTCAAGTCCAGAACAAATTTGATCCGTTATTTGCACGACATATCTTCAACTATTTAAAGATGTCTAACAAATAATCTTTTAAACTGTCTTTTCTCCAAACTTTGCACAGATAGGCCTATTGTGAGTTTCTGAGCTTCTTCACACATGCAAGTGACTATTGGATCAAATCAAAACTTTTAGGCCAAAGCATAATATAATAAAAATACATAAGCGTCTAATTAATAAAACTACAAACTTGACATAAAATACACCAATACAATTTTAAAAGATAAAGTAATACACTAACTATCCTACACTTTATAGTACCACAGATTTTATAATATACAGGGAATCATCTCCGTTTGTCTTATTAAGTCATCATGTGGCCTGGAGCAGGCCCTGTTTTCTCAGTTTCCCTGATCTGTGAAATGGTCACAATGTATGGCTACTTACAAAGCTGAAAGAAAGAAAAAAGTCTGGATAGTGGACATTGTAACATCTGGAAACAGCAGACGTAAAAAGAAAGAACCGGAGAAAATAATAAAGTATAAAGACCTGAAAACAGAAATAGAATGACTATGGCAATAGAAAGCAAAGACCATACCTATAATAATAGGCTCAGAACTTCTGAAGCACCACTTGAACATTATTGGAATTGACTAAATCCCCATCAGCCAATTGCAAATAGCATCTTTACTTGGAACAGCTTATATCCTTCAATCATACAAAAATGCCAAATCTGGTCTAAACATTTGGCTGACTATGTGACCAATAATATTATATTAAATTTATATGCTGTCTGACACCCAGCAAGTCTAAGCAGCTGATCTTGTCAGAACATTTAAAAACACTACAAAAAAATACAGAATAACACAAGACAAAAGAACAACAATGGCAAAAAAAGCCCACAAAAGGACAAGAATGACAATCATCAAAATTAGTATTACAGGTAGTCCTCGACTTACAACATTTCATTTAGTGACAGTTTGAAGCTACAGTGACATTGAAACAAGTGACTTTTGACCATTTTTCACACTTATTACTGTTGCAACTTCCTTACAGTCACATGATCCAAATTCAGGTGCTTGGCTGCTGGCTCATATTTATGACAGTGTCCTGGGGTCACGTCATGTCATCTATTTTTGCAACCTTCTGACAAGCAAAGTCAATACAGAAGCCAGATTCATTAACAACCGGGTTACTAACTGATCAATTGCAGTGATTCACTTAACAACCATGGCAAAAAAGTCATAAAATGGGGCAAAACTCACTTAATAATTGTCTCGCTTAGTAACAGAAATGTTAGGCTCAATTTGGTCATAAGTTGAGGGCTACCTAACAGGCCACAGATTGGTACTGATCCATGGCCCAGGGGTCGAGGGCCCCTGGGATAGTTATCTATCAACAAAGGAGCATGTGGCATAGGGATTTTACCAAGCCATCTTTACATGTACATAAAAGCTGTCGGAAAGGAATGTTTTGATAGCTCCCCATAGGGTTACTGCGAGTAGGGCATCAACCTGGCTAAGGCCCCACAACATTTCAGAATTACAGCTGAGGAGAGAGAAGATTGTATGCAAATTGTTTAAATCGTTTATATGACCTATCTATTAAATTTAAATAATTATTTAAAAAAACAGTTTACATTTGTAAAATGTTATTTTAAATAAATTTATTTAAATGCATTTAAATTCAGGATTTGGAATGCTTCCCTTTTTATATCGATTTTATTAAAAATTACAGTTAAAAAGATAAAAAACTAATACAATTTGTAAAAAAAATAAACAAATAAAGAAAAAACAGCTGGAAAAAAACCCCTAGCTGGTATCCAGATTAGGCCTCTTCCACTGGATCAAGTGGGACGGGACAATCCTATTGGAATAAGATGGCTCCTCAGATACCTTGACACTTCCAACCATAAACCTACTTAATTAATAAATAAATAATAAACTACTAAGGGATTAAGTGGGTCAGACTTATGTTAAGTGGAGAGTTCACAATCTTGGGTAGCTGGACTAGCTGTCACCTTTGTTTTCTCTACAACAGGGGTCTCCAACCTTGGCAACTTTAAGCCTGGCGGACTTCAACTCCCAGAGGACTACCTATGCTTTGCTGGCTGGGGAATTCTGGGAGTTGAAGTCCACCAGGCTTAAAGTTGCCAAGGTTGGAGACCCCTGCTTTACAACAATTGTCCCCATTGCAGTTCTGGACAATGCTAGTATGAATTCCCCAGTAGGGAATCGTCAACCTGCTTGAAATACTGTGTCTAGTTCTAGTCACCACGACACAAAAAGAGATGCTGAGACTCTAGAAAGTTTGCAGAGACGAGCAACATTGATAATAAGGAGTCTGGAGGCTAAACTGTATGATGGACGATTGAGGGAACTAGGTATATCCAGTGTAACAAACAGAAGGACTAGAAGTGATATGATACAGTCTTCCAGTACTTGTGGGGCTGTCACAGAGAAGAGGGAGTCAACTTATGCTCCAAAGCAGCTGCGACAGGACAAGAAGTAATGGTGGAAGATCATTAAAAAGAGATCCAAGCTAGAGCTAAGGAGAAATTTACTGACAGTGAGAACAATTATTCAGAGGGACGACTTGCTTCCAGAAGTTGTGGGCCCATCACTGAAGATTTTCAAGAAGAGACACATATTTGTCTGGAATGGCATAGCCCAGGGGTGTCAAACTGAGGGGTGCTTAGATCTGACCCGTGGGACCGCCCTGGAAACAGCGAAGGGCTGGCCTGCGGTGCCTCTGACAGTGAAAACAGAGCTCAGGAAAATGGAGCTCCGTTTGCTGGCAGAGGGTTGGAGGAGGTTGTGGCAGCCATAAACTGCACAAACACACCCTGACACAAGTTTTCAGCATTCCAGAAAAACTCCATTCCACCCAATAACTCTGAGACAGACATCTCTCAAAGGTTCCTTTTATTTGGACAGTAACTGGCACAACTGTGGAATCCCGAATCTGAAAGTTCTGGGCTTCCTTACACCCATCAATCACATCGCATGGCCCAATCACCATCCGTCCCAAGTTAAGACTTCCTTTCACTATGCGCAACATGACCTGACCTTGAATCAGAAAAAGAATGTTATTATGTCTAACTAGATATATTCCAATAAATTTCCCCTTCCCACTTTCCCAGGCTCAATTGTGGCAGCGTGGGAGCATCGGATCTCAATATGGCTTCCAAAGCTGACACTAGTGACGTTATGCTGGTCCTGCCCCCTGGCCCCGCCACACCCCGCCCCGGGGTCAAATACATCCCTAATGCGGCCTTCAATGAAATCCAAGTTTGACACCCCTAGCATAGCTCTCTTGCTTGAGCAGGAGGTGAGACTGCAAGACCTCCAGAGTCCTTTCCAACCCTATCATTCTATGCTCTATGGTGCCTTACTATTAATCAGGGAGGGGCAACAGGCCTACAAGCCTGAGTTGACCGTAGATGCCTTCTACAACTTTCCACTTCCAGGCAGGGAAGAAAAAAAAAGGAAGCAGCTTTTCCCTTTATCTATTCTAGAGGATCCTGCACTAGCCAGGATCAAGAATGAGGAACATGGCAAAGGGCCGAGGAGTGGGGAAGGGAGAGGCAAGTGCTGCAGGTTGTCTAAGCTTGCTGCTCTATGTCAGATAACCTGAGGGCTCGTGCATGCCACATCATGGTCAAATTCCAGGAATTTAGTACTGATTTATAGTGCAGGTGGAGAGTTTTGTTAAATTACGATGAGATATCTTAGAACCGGGTGTAGGCTATCTTTTGGCAAGAACCGAACTCTTTTGCCTTCTATTTTTGGCAGTTACCAAGGCTGATTTGGGAGGAATGAGATGGGTGCAGTGCTGGCTTGCAGCGTATATACCTCCTGGATTCCTTCTAATAGGAGAAACTTCATTATCTCAAAAAATATTTGTGTGGTGAACAACAGGGAGATTTCCCTAATACAGTGTTTCTCAACCTTGGCAACTGAAAGGCGGGTGGATTTCAGCTCCCAGAATGGCTGGCTGAGGAATTCTGAGAGTTGAAGTCTGTACATCTTTACGTTGTCAAGGTTGAAAAACATTGCCCTAATTGAATACAGAGCTTGATGGTCTTCAAAGAGCACAAATTTGTGAAAATCTATATGTTGGGTTTAAGAGGAATATGGATCTCTATGTAGCAAGTCAAACAAACAATTGGCTTCCAATTATTTTGCAGCTTTTGGGGTGGTTCAAACGAAAGCAGTAATTTATGCAAAATAGTGCTTCCATTTCTCAATTTTTGGGTGGTGGTGATGGGGATGACAATTATCATATTATTTATTTGTGTGTTATGTTTCCAGACTGCCACTTGCCAAATGACTGCTAGTAGTTTAGACGCTCTTAAAATCAGCCCAAGCCTAACCACGTCACTAGAACAGAACTGAATATTGCTATCTTGGCACATCCTTTCTGTCAAGAATCTTAACAATTAAGATCTCTTTAAAAAGATCTCTATATATCAGTCTTTTCCTGATATTTCTCCTAAATATTAGAGGAAAGGGACCCTATGAATCTCCAGGGGAAAACTGTTTTAAGGGTGATGGAGACGAGCTGAGAAATTATTTTTTGCCCACCCCGCAAAACTCACACAGGGGAGAAACCCTCAATTTCTCTATCCAGGACATGAGGACCAGATAGTTAAGTTTTCCCTGAAGGAGATGGTCTTGAACAGGGCTCTCCAAACTTGGTAACTTTAAGACTTGTGGACTTCAACTCCCAGAATTCTTCAGCCAGGGGAATTCTGGAAATTGAAGTTACCTGGTCTTCAAGCTTTGTAGGCTTTATGAATCACACTTACAGATTACAGATTACAGATAATCAGAGTTGGAAGGGACCTTGTAGGTCATCTAGTCCAACCTCCTGCCCAAGCGGGAGACCCTACACCAGGGGTCTCAAACACAATTTACCTGGGGGCCGCTGGAGGCAGAGTCTGGGTGAGGCTGGGCCGCATAATATTATACTTTATATTTATATTATACACTAATATTATACTTTCATATCATGGTGGGGGCCACAGGATATCGTCCTGCGGGCCGCAATTGGCCCGCGGGCCGTGAGAATGAGACCTCTGCCCTACACCATTTCTGACAAATGGCAGTCCAATCTCTTCTTGAAAGTCTCAACTGATGGTGCTCCCACAATTTCCGAGGGCAAGCTGTTCCATTGGTTGATTGTTCTCACTGTCAGAAAGTTTCTCCTTATTTCCAGGTTAAATCTCTCCTTGTTCAGTTTCCATCCATTATTCCTTGTCTGGCTTATAGGAGCTCCTCTCTTCCCTGTGGCAGCCCCTCAAATATTGGAAGACCGCTATCATGTCTCCCCTGGTCCTTCTCTTTACTAGACTAGCCAAGCCCAGTTCCTGCAACCGTTCGTTGTATGTTTTAGCCTCCAGTCCCCTAATCATCCTGGTTGCTCTTCTCTGTACTATTTCTAGAGTCTCAACATCTTTTTTATAATGTGGTGAGCAAAACTGGATGCAGTACTCTAGGTGTGGTCTTACTAAGGCTTTATAGAGTGGTATTAGTACTTCCCTTGATCTTGACTGTATCCCTCTGTTAATACAATTTAGGATTGCATTAGCTTTTTTGGCTGCTGCTGCACACTGCTGGCTCATATTTAGCTGGTTGTCCACTAAGACTCCAAGATCCCTCTCACAGTTACTGCTATTGAGCCTGGTTTCACCTAGTCTATATGTGTACTTTTGGTTTTTCTTGCCTAAGTGTAGGACTTTACTTTTCTCTATATTTAATTTGAATAAAATGAATTTCATTTTATTAGATATGGCCCAGTGTTCTAGTCTGTCAAGATTCATCTGGATTTTGAGCCTATCTTCTTGGGTGTTAGCTATTCCTGCCAGCTTAGTATCTGCAAATTTGATACGTTCCCCTTCTATTCCCTCATCTGTCATTAATGAAGATATTGAAGAGTACTGGGCCTAAGATGGAACCTTGTGGCACCCCACTGCTTACTTCCCTCCATGTAGACTTAGATCCATTAAGGACTACTCGTTGAGTACGGTTTGCCAGCCAATCCATCTAGTGGTGATGCTATCTATTCCACATTTTTCTAGCTTACTAAGAAGTAGGTTGTGCTCTACTTTATCTTGCTGAAATCTAAATATATTATGTCCACAGTATTTTGCTGGTCTACTAATTTAGTCACTGTGTTGAAGAAAGAAATAAGATTGGTTTGGCATGATCTGTTTTTAACAAACCCATGCTGACTGCTAATTATTACTTTACTTGTTTCTAGATGTTGGCAGATCTGTTTTTTTATTATCTTTTCCAGTATCTTCCCGGGTATTGATGTTAGGCTGATTGGTCTATAGTTTCCTGGGTCTGGGTTTTTTTTTCCTTTTTTGAAGATGGGAACCACATCAGCTCTTTTCCAGTCCTCTGGTAGTTCCCCGGTGCTCCAGGATTTTTGAAAGATATGGTGCAGTGGTTCTGAGATGACCTCTGCTAGCTCCTTTAAAACGCTGGGATGTAATCCATCAGGCCCCGGTGATTTGTTTTCATCAAGATCAGACAGGTGTTCTCTTACTATTTTTTTTTGCTTATTTTAACTTTTATTTCTGGTCTGTTTTTTACAGTTACGTTTTTGGTGGGTTGAGCTATAGTTTCTTTTTGTGTGAAGACAGATGCAAAGAATGAGCCAAGCAGTTCTGTTTTCTCTCTGTTGCCTGTTAGTTCCTTGCCATATTCTCTCTTTAGTGGACTGACTGTTTCCTTGATTTTTTTTTCTTGTTATTTATATGTTGGAAGAAACTTTTTTTTATTATCTTTGACTTTTGTTGCAAGTCTTTGTTCGTTCTGAGCCTTTACTATCCTGACTTCGTCTTTGCAGATTCTGGCTGACTGCTGATATTCTGCCTTAGTTGTATGTCCTTCTTTCCATTTTTTGTACTTGTCCTTTTTTTCTTTCAATTTGCCAGAGAGATCTTTGTGTAGCGATTCTGGTTTCTTCTTGGATTTCTTGTTTTCTTTCTCAGTGGTATGGTGTTGGTCTGGGCTTCTATGACCATACTTTTTAGAGTTTCCCAAGATTCTTGAGTTGTTTTCCCCTTTAGGATTTTCATCTATGGAATCTTTCCCAAGTTCTCTCTTGAGTTTATTGAAATCAGCTCTTTTAAAATCCAAGACTCTGGTATTATTATGTTCTGTTGCTTGTGTTTGTGTTATGCTGAATTCTAGTATGACATGGTCACTCTCACCCAAGGTTTCTGTAGTTTCAACTCCCTCTATTACTTCTTCTCTGTTTGTAAGAATTAAGTCCAGTATGGCTGTCCCTCTAGTTTCACCCTCTACCTTTTGGACAACAAAGTTGTCAGCTAGGTTGGTTAGGAACTTATTTGATTTCTCTTTAAAATAAGGTTTAGGTTTTGGGAGGGAAATTTAAGTGAGAAAAGAAACAGGTGGCTCAAATCTTGCAGGGTCTAAAGAGAACCCCACAGACCTTTAAAATCCCTGAGAAAAACCAAAATTTTTAAAGAGCTGAATAAATTCATTTTGGCCCTTGCATCTTTTCCAAAAAAAGAAAGTTTAAAAATTTATATTCCGCAATGTGATCAGAGAACTCCAGAGAAAGTTTCAAGCAACAAGTGGTCCTTTGATTGCTCCCTGCTGCTTTAGAATGATTAATTCTGGTTTTTTTCCTATCGCGTACAATAAGACAATCTCGTGGAAAATCAGCCAGATTGTGCCAGCGGATAGATATGAGCCTTACAATTTTGATTTTTTTCATGAGAAAAGGCTGCTATACCCACCTGCTTTGGCCTCCAGCTTAAAGAAGCTGGTAATATTCTCCCTGGCAGTGGTTGACTTACCTGAGGATTTCAAGATGCCCATTGTTGCCAGCGTGCCTTTTTTCTAATCAAGCCAGAGATTTGATTTGGGAAACATCTGTACCTAACTCTGGAACAATTTGTTCTTATGCATGGGTTTTTCTGTTTCCTAAATTCCTTGTGCTAAAGAAAATGTCCCCAGAATTTGCACAACTAGAACATCTGCTAAACAACAACCTTTGGGTTGCTCAACAAAAAAAAAGCCAGGCATTATACATTTAATTACTTCATCTTGTTTAACAATGCACATCTGGGGGTGGGACTCAACTCTACATACAGCTGGAATTGCAAGTACTTGGCAAGGGTGTGAAGGAGCCTAGCATCTATCAGAGACGTTTGGCTGTTTTTGCTCCACAACTTCTCTTCGGTTTAGCAACCAGATCGGTAAAACCAGACTGGAAATGGTGAACCATCCCCGATCAGATTCAGGCTATTTGACAGATTTAGCCAATATTTTCTGTACAGACTGAGAGTAGTTTGCAAGGACACTGCAAGGCGGAGGTGCATTTTGCTACCCACAATTACCTGGATTTCTTCCCATTAGAAATGGTGGCAAAACGTGCTTTATTTGTTAGATTTATATCCCACTTTCCCTCCAAGAGCAAAGTGACACACCTAAATGAAGGCAAATGTAGGTGTCCGAAGATAATGCAGCAGGATTCAATCTGGGTCAGTCACCAGGACTAGAGGTTTAGATATACACTCTGCTAGAGAGAAGATCCCCAAGGGTGGGCTCTAGTACAAGTCTGAAAGCTCAGAAGACTAAACCTCTGGTCCCGGTATCCGACTCAGATTGGATCCTATACAGAGGTGGTATTCAGCAGGTTCTGACCAGTTCTGGAGAACCAGTAGCAGACATTTTGAGTAGTTTGGAGAACTGGCAAATCCCACCTGACTGCCCCGCCCCCATCTATTCTCTGCCTCTCAAGTCCCAGCTGATCAGCTAGGTCTTCTTTCGTTGCCCTGCACAGGAGAACGGAGCTGGAAAGCAGGTTAGTGGGGTGGGGAGGGAATGGGGATTTTGCAGTATCCTTCCCCTGGAGTGGGGAGGGAATGGAGATTTTACAATATCCCTTCCCCTGCCACACCCACCAAACCATGCCGTCAGAATTGGTATTAAAAAATTTTGAATCTCACCACTGATCCTATAACACTCTGTTTTCCAAACGTTTCCCATAACAATAGCTCTGTGAGGTGGACTGGGCTGAGAGAGAGTTTCTGGCCCAAAAACAACCAAGAAAGGTTTTATAGCTGGGGATGGAAGTGAATTTGGTTTTCTCTTAGTCCTAACCTAATATCTTAGCCATTATGCTACATTGATTTTCATGGTACTGTGTCTGAATCCTATCTCTTTTTTGATCGTCATGGCTCAGTGTAATCCTCTTGCAGCTCATTGACTTTTATCCACAATTGAGCTCATCTACTGGGGGTGGAGGTGGGAGAGAACTGCCTAGGTAAGCCAAAATCTGGAGCCAATTTGGAAATGCAGCCTAAAATCCCCCTGCAAAATGGGACTTTTTCCATGTCAGACATTTTCAGATATCTCCAAGGACAAGTGGGACAGCAAAGAAATGACATGAGATTTGCCCAAAGGCCTTAGGAAAGCAATTCTTGTTTTCAGTTAACTGCCTCAACTGTTCCCTCCTCTAAATAGGGAATATAATTCTGAGGTACTAGATCTTCTAAAGGCAGTTGTGCTTATTAGAAGGGATTGTACCTGGAGTACTTTTTAAACATTTGAGAATGCTTGTAGGTATTACTAATTTGGATATGTATTAAAAATATGATCATTTAATGATGGATCTTAAAGTGATTAAATATTAAAATAGTTCTTGGCTGCTTGTAATATTTTAGTTCCTCCCTCTTTAGAAGATGCTAATGATAAATAATTATTAAATCAAACATTTTTGAAGGTGAGAAGAAATTGTTTTGTGAAATATTTTCACAATGTGCACACATTTTATTTGGGGGATTCATTTTATCGATTATAATTTTCATATTCATTTTATTTGGGATTAAAATTCACTGGATCTGAAGAGCATTGTGCCTTATTATGCATATATAGGATGGTACAGTTAATCTGCTTTCTTCCCTTTCCTGCAGAATACATATGTGTAAAAATCTCAGGGTTTGCTTTTGAATAAAAAAAGTAGGGTGACTGTTTTGCAATTTATAATAGAATAGAATAACATTGTTGGAAGGGACCTTGGAGGTCTTCTAGTCCAACCCCCTTTCTCAGGCAGGGAACCCTTTACCATTTCAGACAAATGGCTGTCCAATCTCTTCTTAAAAACCTCCAGTGAGGGAGCCACAACCTCTGGAGGCAAGTTGTTCCACTGATTTATTGTTCTAACTGTCAGGAAATGTCTCCTTAGTTCTAAGTTGCTTCTCTCCTTGATTAGTTTCCACGATTTGCTTCTGGTCCTGCCCTCAGGTGCTTTGGGGAATAGCCTGACCCCCACTCTTCTTTGTGGCAGCCCCTCAGATATTGGAAGACTGCTATCATGTCCTTCTTTTCATTAAACTAGACATATCCAATTCCTACAATCGTTCTTCGTAATATGTTATTTTGCCAAAAACTGACAGTTCAAAACAATGCAATACATGTTTATATGAGAAAAGGGATTTTGAAATCATTACTGTCGTTTTGGGATATAATGACTGAAAAGAGAAGACACGCTTTTCAAGACACACCTTAGTTTCCCGAATCTAGAAAGAGATACCTTAAGGTAAAGAGAAAGAGAGAAGAAGGATAGATGGATGATGAACATATAGATAGAACGGATGCATCAGAGCAGTAGATAATATAATTAAAAGGTAGATTGGAAACCAGAGGCCCCTGCTGAAAATGTATGGCTTTAACAGGTTTTCATACTTAAACAAATATTGAACCCTAAACCATAGGGAGAAAATTCTGCAAAATCTCAGAACTAACCCTGGCAGGAGGAGATTTTATACTGCTAATTATTAGTCCCCGAGGCAGACTAAAAACTATTTCCAAATTTACATTCAAGAACAAAGAAAGAGGGATAATTTACACAGTGAAAGTCATGTTGTGCTCAGTAGTGAGATGTAATTGTAACTGAGGAATGCCACATTGTTCCATGTGTTGTACATCTGGCTATGGAATTCTGGGAATTGAAGTCCATGGGTGCTAAAGTTGCTGAGATTGAGAAACAGTGAGCTAAATGATCAGGGAAGTGTGCTGATTTGTACCCACTGCAAAGGTGGTTGCTAGGAATAAAAGGAAAACTGTTTGCAGGACAAGACAATAACAAAGTTGTAAGGGATGTAAGGGCTGCTATCTGGGTAAGATGCCTGGGAAAGCCAAGGGAAATAATCAAAACCATAAAAAAGGGACAGTTAGAATATTTTGGACATGTGATGTGACACCCAGAAAAATATGCCATACTTCACTTAATCCTCCAAGGAAAGATTGAAGGCAAATGAGGTCCAGGCAGAAGAAGAACATCATGGCTTCAAAATCTAAGAGACTGGTTTGGACAAAACTCAACAGCACTTTTCCGTGCAGCTGTTGATAAAAATAGGATTGCCAGCTTGATGGCCAATGTCCGATGATGGATATTGCACAAGAAGAAGAAGGGTCCTTGGAGGTCTTCTAGTCCAAACCCCTGCTCAAACAGGAGACCCTATACCATATTAGAACACTGCTATCATGTCTCCCCTAGACCTTCTTTTCACTAGACTAAACATGTCCAGTTCCTGTAACCGTTCTTCATACATTTTAGCCTCCAGGCCCTAATCATCTCTGCTGCTCTTCTCTGCACCCTTTCCAGAATTTCTGTATCTTTTTTATATTGTGGTGACCAAAACTGGATGCAATATTCCAAGTTGAAATCCACACATCTTCATGTGGTGAAAATTGGGAAACACTGGTTGTTCTATCCTTTATAATTACTGACTGAGTGTATAAAGGCAGACAGATAACTCTACAAAGGCATCCATACAAAGTTTCTTTATTGGTTCATCAGGTATCCTCATATATAACTCACGGTTACGTCGAGATTCATCTCAATGTCCAAATCTTTGCATAGCTGAATTCATAGTGTAAAAGGATAGTGATCTTTTCATCCCCATAATAAAGGAGCAAAGGGCTGAGGCACCAGCACACTGCTGGGGTCCAGGCAAGAGTGAAGGAACCCCCCCAACCCACCAAGGGTCAATTCAGTGACCAATCAGGATTATAGATGTGACCACATGATATGGACTACATTTCCCAGGATGCCTTAACTACATTTACCATGATGCATTCCCTTAAGGCGACAGTTCCCAATTCCTAACTAACTATCCCAATTCCCAATTAACTATAAACTGTCTGGACAGCACACTGGTTTAAGCCTCCTATCCCCACTCCCCCTTTCCAAATTTTCCAGCCTTGATACTGGAATGCATTTTCTTGAGGTTTACCCCACAGCTTGCTCTGGCTTGAGCAATGCTGGCATCAGCTTCAACTCTTAGCACCACTTCTAAAATTGATCAAGCCTGAGAAAACCAGGGTACTGCCTTACTCATTCCTTCTCCACAGCCATAATTTCTGATGAGAAATTAGAAGATTTTAAAAGGTGTTGCATTGTTTGAGCTGAGTTTGACTTCTGACAATTTCATAGACAAATAATGTTGATTATTTTTTAGGGGTGAGCAATCATATGAAAGTAATTTCACAGGGACTCTTTGGTGATTTTTAAAAAAACCTTCCCTATCTAGTTTATTAGTGCTGGGATCCCCTGGTGGTCTCCCGCCCAAGTGCTAACCAATCTGATGCAGTTTAGCTTTTGAATATAAGCAAGATTAGTTTGGTGCTGCCACCTAGCCATGTGCTCCACAGGTAGAGGGTAATAAAATAATGTAGCATGCAGGGATATTCCCAGCTCTGTATCTTATTCATCCAGATGTTGTTTCTTTCATGGGGCATAGAGGGAACCAAAAGAAATATTTTGGCACCCTCCCTCCCCTATTTTATCTTGTATATTGATTGCTTTAAATTGTTTCTATGCTGGGTCTAAGGGCAGAATTCTTCCAAGGTGACTTATAAGTGGATGAGAACATTAAACATTCATAAAACTCAGCATTAAAACCAAAGCAGGACAAGATTTAAAACAATCTTTTTAAAAAAAAAATACATCGGAGAGAAAGGTCTGATGGAAAAAGCCCCCATTTTAGCCATTCTAATAGCAAATAAAAAGAACATGAGAGAAAAGCCAGACATTCCCCAATTTTAAAGGACAGGCGATGTAAAACAGAAGAAGGAGAGCCTTCAAAAGGGTTAGCTGCAATCTTATAAAGAAGTGAACATCACAAAAATGGCTTGAAAACATGAAGGATCACGTAGAATAGATGCTGTAATAACACTCCCCACCCCCATCCCTTTTGCCAACATTTCCACAGTCCTCTCTGCAGCAACTGAAGTTTCTGAATAATCATGAAAAATGGCACCACACTGTACACTTTTTAAAAATAAAGTTTATTAAGATTATGAATACAGGATAAAAACTAACAAGAATGATGGGGGAAATGAAAAGAGCAAAAACAAAAATGCAGTAATCAAATCAAAGAAAAGAAAAAAGAAAGAAGAAGACAAGGGAAAGGAAGAGAAGAGGAAAGAAGGAAAGGGAAGGGAAGGGAAGAGAAAGATGACAAAAAAGTTACTTCCAATTAGGTTCTTATTCCATTACTATAGCATTGTTTACATTTTTCCATGGTCTATTATTTTTATTCTAATCCTGGTATATAATGATTTCATCCCCCCCACTTCCCAGAAAATATTAGTAAGGAGTCTCCAATCATCATTAAACTTAGGCAGGGTCCTAGCTCTAATTAAAGCAGTCAAATTAACCATCTCAGCAAGTTCCATCATTTTCACCATCCATTCCTCCACTGTGGGTGAAGTTGGATGTGTTCACCTCTATGCATATAATAATCTCACTTCTACGATCATATGTTTATCAATCCCCAAAGCAAAGTCTCTGGTTTCAATTGGATATGATGGGATCTCCAGACTCCCAGAATTCCTCAGCTAAGGCTGGCTGGGGAATTCTGGGAGTTAAAGTCCATAAGTCTTAAAGTTGTCAAATTTGGAGACTCCTGGTATGTGACACGTCAAGTGCTTCACAGTAATCTAGACCAGTGTTTCTCAATCTCGGCAACTTTAAATCAACTCTTACAATTCCCCAACTAGCCATTTCTGTGACAGCCAGAGGGATAATAGAAACTGTAGTACAAAATACTGGGCAGGCACCTAGTTGGGATGGATCTGAAAGTGAGTATTGATTGTGGATATGAGAGGAGATATGCAAGACCAAGGATTTGGTCCACAAAGTATTTTGCTCTGACGAAACCCAATAATGTAGATATGTACAATCTCTGCTTCCAGGTTCTTCACACCACACCTCATCCTCAGACATTCCTTGGGAACCAGGTTAGTCAGTTCAAGAGCAATTGTGGCATGGTTGTGAAGGTGTTGAACTAGAAACAGGAGGACTCAGTTTCCATCCCTGTTCAGTCACAGAAGCTCTCTAGGCAACTTTGAGATAGTCTCAGCCCAAGAACCACTGTGATTCAGATATGAAGGTGCTGAAATAAAACAGGTCCCATCCCAGCCACAGAATCCAGCTAAGTAATTTTGGGACAGGTCCTTCCTCCCTTTACTTTAGCTTTTACCTTCCTCCCAGCCTTAGGCTGTTGATCCAAAAATGTCCTTCTCCCAATCTGTATTGAACTAATGTGCTAGACCAGGGGTGTCAAACTCATGTTGTCACGGTGTCATCATGTGATGTATTGGGACTCTTTTCCCCTTCGCTAAACTGGGCGTGGCCAGCACATGATGCATCTAGCTCACAGGACGCGAGTTTGACAGCCCTGTGCTAGACTGTGGTCCATAACCTGCAATGGACTGGTTGGGGCTGATCATCATCACCAACCATCATCGTTGTGCTTTAGCTGGAGGAATGTATTATTTCACTGTACTTTTGTCAGAATAGAGATGGAAGGGACCTTGGAGTCTTTTAGTCCAACCCCTCTGCTCAAGCAGGGGTCCCTATACCATTTCAGACAAATGACTGTCCAGTCTTGTCTTAAAAACCTCCAGTAATGAAGCATTCACAACTCCTGAAGTCAGGCTGTTCCACTGGTTGATTGTTCTGTTAGGAAGTTTCTCCTTAATTCCAGATTGCTTCTCTCCTTGATTAGTTTCCATCCATTATTTCTTGTCCTGCCCTCTGGTGCTTTGGAAAATAAGTTGATCCCTTCTTTGTGGCAGCCTCTCAATACTGGAATATTGCTATCATGTCACCCCCTAGTCCTTCTTTTCTCTAGACTAGCCATACCCAAATCCTGCACTCGTTCTTCATATACTTTAGTCTCCAGGCTTTTAATAATCTTAGCTGCTCTTTTTCCAAAGTCTCAACATCTGTTTTATAATGTGGTGACCAAAACGTGATGCAGTATTCCAAGTGTGGTCTCACTAAGGTTTTATAAAACTTCTCCTAAGATACTTTTATTTCATATGTGGCAGGGACTAGGTGGAAGTGAAGGAATGTGCAGAATGCCTTTTGCAAAGTCTAGATTATGGTTCTGTGCAACAAATGAATACAGCCTCACATGAGCCAGACTTACTAAGGATTTTAGCATCTGGAGCTTCTGGTGTTCCAATCTCCTCTATCCTCCTTCTCTTGTTTTTTTCTACTCTGCCATTCCCCTGAGTTCTGGCCTCAGCTGGCCCCACAGCCCAAGATCTCTGCAACTCTATGTCGGTTCTTAGGAAGCTCCTCCCTAGAGAGATATAATCTGCTTGTTACTATTCTCCCAGCCAGGGGCGCGAGTGGGATTCTATGGGGCAAGAAAATGTGGCGGGGCCATATAAAGAAAAAACTTGCAGAAAAAAAAATCTAGGAGCAAAAGGTAAGGAAGAAGTCATTGTGTATGAGAAATGAAGAAAAATGTCATTTCTGGGGCTTTGGGGAAGTGATTTTAATGATCACGTTTACATAAACACCACCCAGGAATGTCCTGAGGTCATGTGATCACCATCACCCAAGACTAGGCACGCACGCCCCTAACTACCTCAATTTCAACTACTGCTGGCCGTAAATGCAAGCTACTCAATGCAAGAAGCCTTGCGAATAAAATACCCGAATTTCTCCTCTTACTAAATATGGCTAAATTCGACATCATATTTGTCTGTGAAACATGGCTCAACGCGTTTCTCCCTGACTCCATTAGCACAGTGAGAGACTATCATGTTTACCAATCAGATTGTGAAATTCGTAGAGGAGGTGGTGTTGCTATCTTCTATAAAAAGTCCTTACATCTAAAAAACATCCAAGTTACCCAGGAGCTTGCTCTTCCTGAGACCATCTTCTGTGAACTATGCTTAAATATCACATTTCAATTCTTACTATGTTACAGAGCACCTGATTATGACATCGAACATGTAAACAAGCTAAATCCACTACTAACATGGGCAGCATCCTGCCCACACACTTTTATCTTTCTTGGTGACTTCAATCTACCTCATATTGACTGGACCCTAAACGAACGTACAACTGAACCCATACACGCATCCTTCTACAATGCTGTTACAAATCTGGGACTGGAACAACTAGTAACCAACAACACTAGACTAAACAACTGCCTCAATCTCATCTTCTGCAATAGTTTGAATTTAATTAACGGAATACAAACTAAAGAACCCTTTTCCAGCAGTGACCACAATATGACCGACTTTTGTCTCAACATATGCCCACACAAAAATCATCACAATGATGTAATCCCCAATTATAACTTCAAAAAAGGCAACTATGATCTTATAGACAATGATCTCTCATCCCTTGATTGGCAATCACTGGGTGCAATACTGTTGAAGACCATTACAACATATTTTTTCTTGAAGTCAAAAGAGTCATCAAACTATATGTACCAACAACAACACCCAAAACAAAAAAAAACAGATTACCCATAACAATAAGGAAACTTCAGTCCAAAAAGAGAATGCTCTGGTGGAAAAACAAATCTGGTCACATTGCCAATTTCAAAAGCCGATACAAAAATTTATGCCACCAGATAAAGACTGAATGCACCAATTATCACATTAAACAAGAGAAAAACCTTCTACGCACCAATTCCACCCGCACTTTTTACAATGTTGTAAACAACAAACTAAAAGACTCAAGGTCCATCCCACCCCTGATAGGACCTAATGGTAAAGACTGCAATGACAACACCATTAAAGCCAACATCTTTAACACATTCTTCGGCTCAGTATTTGTAAACAGCAATGGATCATGCCCAGTATTTCCTAGCTGAACCACAGACAACTACAATGATCTAATACATATCGACAATGTTGAAAAAGCACTATGCAATCTAAAACCATCTCTATCTATTGGACCGGATGGAATATGTGCCTACTTCTTAAAAAAGCTATCCACTGCCATAGCCGAACCTCTAAGCATAATCTTGGAAAAATCTTTCAGGACCAGCTCCTTGCCTAACCTATGGTCACAAGCCACGGTCATCCCCATCTTCAAAAAGGGAGACCCCAGCCTAGTTGAAAATAACAGACCAATCTCTTTATGCTGCGTCACCTGTAAAGTCATGGAATCAATTATTAACCAATCCATTATCCTCCACTTAGAGACAAACAACCTACTCTCCAATAAACAATTTGGTTTCAGGAAAAAATTATCATGTAATCTGCAACTCTTACACTGCAAAAACATATGGACTACACAACCCGATCAGGGCAAAGCAATAGACGCAAACTACATAGACTTCTGTAAAGCCTTTGATTCAGTGGTACACGACAAACTACTCCTAAAACTAAAATCTTATGGTATCTCTGGACAACTGCATAACTGGATAGAAGCATTCCTGTCAAACAGACAACAAATGGTCCAAATTGGGAGTGTCCTATCAAATCCTGTACCTGTCAACAGTGGTGTCCTCCAAGGCAGTGTTCTAGGACCAACTCTCTTCATACTCTACATAAATGACCTCTGTGATCATATTAAGAGCAACTGCGTTCTTTTTGCTGATGATGTAAAGCTGTTCAATACCACAGACGTTGCTACCCTTCAAAAAGATCTTGACTATGTATCAGAATGGTCAAACAAATGGCAACTTCAAATCTCAACAAATAAATGCTCTGTCTTATATATTGGCAAAAAAAATCAGAAAATAAAATACAAGCTGAATAGTCAAGACCTTGTTGATGATCCAAGCTCTGTAAAGGACCTTGGAATACTCATCTCTAATGATCTAAGTGCTAGAGTCCACTGTAAATACATTAAAAAAAAGGCATTAAGAGTTGTTAACCTAATCCTACCTAGCTTTTTATCTGGTAATAAAACACTACTAACTAGAGCATACAAAACATTTGCTAGACCAAGACTCGAATACAGCTCATCAGTCTGGAACCCACATTACGTATCTGATATTAGCACAGTTGAGAAAGTCCAGAAGTATTTCACAAGAAGAGTTCTTCACTCCCCTACTCGTTGTAGAATACATTATGCCACCAGACTTGAAATTCTAGACCTAGAAAACCTTGAATTACGCCATCTTCGGTCTGATCTAAGTATGGTATATAAAATCATACATTGCAATGTCCTACCTGTCAATGAATACTTCAGCTTCAACCATAACAATACAAGAGCACACAATAGATACAAACTCAAGGTTAACCGCACCAAACTTGATTGCAGGAAATACGACTTCAGCAACAGAGTGATCAATGTCTGGAATACTCTACCTTCCCCAAACCCCAAAAACTTTAACCTTAGACTGTTTACTATTGACCTCACCCCTTTCCTAAGAGGTCTGTAGGGGGTATGCATAAGCACGACAACGTGCCTACCGTCCCTGTCCTATTGTTTCTTTTCTTTCTTTCTTTTTGTGAACTTCTGACCAGCAAAATCAATGGGGAAGCCAGTGTCATGCCCCTGGTGGAGACTGACTCTGAAGGAGAGGAGGAACAGCCGACAGGGAGTGGAAGTGTGGCTCCAAAGGTCGTGGAGGAGGCTGGGGAAGGGCAGAGGCCGGCTGAGAAGTTAGAGGAAAACCTAGGCCCATCCCGTATCCATTCTAGGGCACGCAGGGAGGAGAGGATAAGGGAGAGATGTGGTCATGGTCTTCTCGG
Source organism: Pseudonaja textilis (assembly GCF_900518735.1). Next base: position 20,883,217 of record NW_020769318.1, read on the forward strand.
GAGGAGAGAGGCTTGATCCTCTTCATGGGCTGCAGGTGTAAGAACTGAATAAGAGTTTGGACCTGCATACTGGCAAACGCTGGAAACAAAGTGTGTTTTATTTTGGTCTGAAGTTATTTTGGTTGGCATCCTTCTAACAGACTGTGCCTTGTTATCTCCTTGAATTTGGTAAATACTTCTCCTGTTCCATTGTGGAAATTTCATCATTGTAGTTTATTTGGTTTTTTATTTCACCTCTATCTGCTCATGAAGTTTGGACTGTATTGTTTTCTTTTGAAGATTATTTTTGAGTATGTTTTATCTCCAACTGAGTATTATTGAACAGTGGGGCCAAGTTGGAAGCATTAAAGGACATTTATTTACGTTTTGGATTTTGTTATGTTTGTGTTACATTCTGGGTCATCACAGCCGGATTCACTTTACAACGGTATTACAAACTTAACAACTGCAATGATTTACTTAACAATTGTGACAAGAAAGGTGGTAAAATGGGTCAAAACTGTCTCACTTAGCAACATAAATTTTGGGCTCAATTGTGGTCGTAAGTTGAGGACTATATTGTCCAATCACCTTCTCTGCAAACTTGTCCACAAAAGGAATGTTGGAGACTGGGCAATAATTGGCCAGAATGGAAGGATCTCACAATGGATCTTGAGGAGGCAGGGAGATCTCTTTCAAAGAGGCATGGATCTATCCCTTAGTTCAGGCCAGGCCATCTTAACAAACCAGGAGGGTCCAAGTTCTAACAAGCAGGTAGCCAAATTAATAGGAAGGACCTTAGGCACCAGAAACTCAAACTCCTTGCAGATAATTTCACAAGATTGTGCCCTGAGCCAGAATGGGACAACTTGGTGCAGCCAACTTGTCATAGACAACTCACTGTGGGGCAACTTGCTGCAAGACAATTCAATAATTCAAGTATTTAAAATAATTAAAAAATATTTTAATTTTTGTAATTAACATTTCATTTTGTCCCTCCTTTTGCATCCTTTTAAAATGATTCTATTCCACCATTTCTCCAATATTAGTGTAACTCTTGTCCTGCAGCGAGTTGGCTGCGTCGAGTTGGCTACACTGAGTAAACAAATCTTCATCCACAAGATCTGAGAATATTCCTCATGCAGCCTTGCAGATGATCCTGTGGCCTAATGACCCCTAACAGGAAGTGGGTCACTCTAAACAGATTTGTGGGTTTATTGCCATGGTACTTATTGCCATGGTGCAGCCGGTCTGAATAGAAATAACAGAGTTGGAAGAAACCTTGGAGGTTTTCTCTCCCTGCTCAGGAGGAGACCTTATACCATTGAATAGCCATTAGAATTATTTGTTACTGTGGAAAATTCTTTTGGATTACTCTCAATCTTTTCTTACCAAAGTTGTTGGTAGTGTCACTTTTATGAGGGTGATGGATCTTCTTGAGTTCAATCAGCTTTGAGTTTTTGTCTTCCTGGATCTTCCCCATTAAGTCATTCCTTATCATCATGTGAGGTGCACTTCTTTTATTTCTCTAGTATAATAACTAGCAGAGGGTGGCGTTTTATCAGCAAACTAGAATCTGTCAGTTCCTTCTGAGCCTCACTTGTTAAATCAATTGTACTCTGAATGTTTTCGAAACAATAATTTTGGAGATTTTATCATATTAGCCATCTTGAGTACAGAGTACTAATCCACATTTTAGCAGTTTATTTAGCTACTTTAAATTCTGTATGTGTTTTAGCAAAGAGAGACACAACCTAAGCATCTAAGGTTTCTCATAGCTGTTCAAAATCACGGGTACAGTTTTCAGGGACATTCCTGAGGCTGGCACCAAATTTGGTGAATGACTGTTGTAAATCCACATTCAGCAATGAGCCCCTGAGAGGGATAAAAATGTGTGGAATGCTTGTAGATATGCACATGTGGTATTTGATTGTGCAAAATGTAATGAGATACCTTTTATGCCGTGTTTCATCAATTTTGCACTGATGAAATGCAGCAGAACAACAATGGGGCTTGCATGATGCTTATAGTTGTGCAGTGATAATTATTTTGGAAGTGTTTAAAATGCAATTGTTGAAAAACTGTTAAGAGTTCTGCGCATTGTCTTTGAGAATCAGCTGTACAATGAATCTGATTCAGAGAGGAACAAGAGGGGAGGGAGGGAGGGAGAGAGGGGGGGGAAGGGGGGAGAGAGAGATACTTTAATTAGATGGGAGAAAAGACTCAATTTGATGCATTTTCAAAAACAGCAGAAGGCTCTTATTTTCTCCAATGAATGAATCCTCCATGTGCAGAGGCAGCTTACCTGTGATTATCGATGGGAAATAAGATAAACGGTTGACTTTGGGCCTTTTCTTTGGCTTTCTGGCGGCATTTATCAGAATGCGATTGGAAAATGGATGCTTGATGGACCTTTGGTCTGATCAGCATGGAAGGGGGAGGGGGGAGCCTGCATTAAAATTAGCTTGTAAAAATCTAATGTGATTGTGTTAAGATTTCTCTCTCCCAGGCGGCAGAATCGGGTGACGCTTTGAAGGATAACTGTGTGCATTTCTGCTGAGTCCAGCGATTTGAAAGTTCATGCTAAGTGGTTTGTGTCACCATAAATAAAACTGAAACTTCTACTCTCTCTCTCCATGGTTATTTTTTAAATGAAGTTTTTTACAAACTGATCTGGACCTTAGTCTTTTTTTGGTTTAAACCCAGATGCAGACTTGTTGCTGAAGGTACAAAAATACTCTGCTTGGTTTGCATTTTTGTTCTTTCTCCCTTTCTTCTAGGAGGAAGAATCAAATCATCTTGTTATTTTGCTAAGAAAAATAATTTGGGTGCTTAGGAACACCATGATCATTTGTTTTCTGTGGCATTTTTCCATTTTTTTATTTGTTTGGCTTTTTAGAGTTGTTTTGGGCTCAGTATTTACTGCATAGGTAGTCCCCAATTAAGGATTACAATGGAATCTGGAATTTTGGTCATAAGTCATTACAGTTGTAAGTCGAGGCACCACTTGACTGACCTCAATTTTATGACCATTTTTATAATGGTCATAAAACAAGGCACCTCAGTCAACAAGCAAATCACATGATTCCTAAGCAAATCATGTGGTAGCTAAGCAAATCCAGTGTATTCAATGGGCATTTTGAGACATTTTCATTGCTAGAAAATGGCAAAAAAGTTGCTAACTGCAGTCGCATGATTGCAGGGTTCTGCAACTGGTTGTAAATGTAAACGGGTTGCCAAATGTTCAAAATGCAATCACATGGTTGTTATGCAATCAGTCATAAGTCAAAGACTACCTGTAATGAGGGCTGTGGAGTAAAACTAAAACTGTTATTTTTTTCATTACTGTTTCTGGCTGTTTATTTTATTATTATATTATTTTCTTACCATATTTTATTGTGTTTTATTTTGTTCTAGGAGACAAGGAGTCTGAATAATTGGGCAGCAGACTAAATTAATTAATTCGCTGATTTAATTGTCATTTTAATAGATACTTAATGTGTATCTTAGAGAGCACCTGGCTGATCATTCTTGCAACCAGGGAGCATGAGATGGATGTCTCATTTCATCCAGTGGACTGTAGCTCTTTTGTTCTAAGCGGAGCAACCTGATGTGTTTTATGTAGCCATTATGTTCCACAGAGGGCAATGGAGAGCAGCCATTTTGTACTTCAAGAAATTGGAGTTGATTAATCTGGTGGTTAACTAATTGTTAGAAGATATTGATAGATGAATAAATCCACATCTCTGAAGCAATAACACTGCTTCTTCTCCCCTTCATAATACACATCCCTTATGAGTTTTGATCATAACAACTCAGAACTAGCTCATAATTCTGTAATGCAGTGTTTCTCAACCTTGGCCACTTTAAAATGGTGGACATGCCAGCTGGAGAATTCTGGGAGTTGAAGTCTACTCATCTTAAATGGCAGAGGTTGAGAAACACTGGATCCAATTTGCAATGGTTGGATTCATAGCTCAGCCATTTCTAATTTCCTCATTGCAACTTTCAAACTAAACATTGCCTTCTGCACAGCAGTGAACCCCTCTTTTTTGATAGCTGAGGCATGGATAAGAACAGTGGTGGGATTCAATTTTTTTACTACTGGTTCTGTGGGCATGGCTTGGTGGGCGTGGCAGGGGAAGGATACTGTAAAATCTCCAGTCAGAGGTGGTATTTGCTGGTTCTCCAAACTACTCAAAATTTCTGCTACTGGTTCTTCAGAACTGATCAGAACCTGCTGAATACCACCTCTGGATACGATGCTTGGGGTCAGGCAAGAACCCATATTGGTCAGGCTCATGCTACATTGTGGGTAGAGATACATAATGCATGGTACTGACAACAAGATTGTCTTGCGTTTTTTTCTCTTTTAAGTTATTAACACGGTGAAGTGAATTTGGGTCCCCACCGACTTCGCTTGTCAGGTCGCAATGATCCCAGGACATTGCAACCATTCCTCCGGAGCTTCTTATCCTCTACCATCTTCTGGAGTCCATTTAAGCTCACGCCTACTGCTTCAGTGACTCCATCCAGCCACCTCATTTTCTGCCACCCCGTTCTTCTATTGCCCTCAATCTTTCCCAGCATTAGGCTCTTCTCCAGTGAGTCCTTCCTTCTCATTAGGTGGCCAAAATATTTCAGGTGTTAGGATAACAAAGCCCAAACTCTTATTATTTTTCTAAAAGTCTTCCCAATAATTATTTGGATTTCTCTAGGTGAGCAAGTAGGATGCATGGGAGTGTATGGGAAGGAAATGTATTGCTCTTGTTGGGGCATATTTAAAGGTGTTAATGCTAATTGTGACCTTGGAGTGCAACAGCACAAAGAGCTCTGCCTGAACATTATCTGATCTAAATGACCCCATCTTCTGGATTTCACTTGTGCAGCACAAATGTCTGTCTTAAGGGAGGGTTTGCACAGACGTTTTACTTGTACAAGCCTGAGTCAACTTTATGGGGATTCTGACTCATGGAGAATCCAGGGCCAAGGACCATGCGAAAAATCCTGCAGGTGCCTGTGCTTTCACAGCAGGTGTCTGGAGGACTCTGCCCCCAGTGTGAGGTGGAAACAGTGATCAACACATCGCTACCCTGCAAACATGTTGCAGGGATGTGTCAGTTGTTGTTGTTTTTCATTTAAAAAAAAAATCTGTATTCAGGTAGTCCTTGACATACGGCCACAATTGAGACCAGAATTTCCACTGCTGGATGAAGCAGTTATTAAGTGAGTCACGCCTGATTTTAATGTCCTTTTTTGCCATGGCTGTTAAGTCAATCCCTGCACTTGTTAAGTAAATCATGTGGTTGTTAAGCAAATCTGACTTCTGCCCTGAAATTTGTCAGAAACCAGCTGGAAAGGTCGCAAATGGCGATCACGTGACCCCAGGATGCTGCAAACGTCCTAAATGCATGCCAGTTGCAAGTGTCAAAATATGGATCATGTGACCATGGCAATGCTGCAACAGTTATAAGTGCAAGGATCAGTTGCAAGTCATTTTTTTTCAGAGCCATTGTAACTTCAAACAATCAGAATAACAAGAGTTGGAAGGGACATTGGAGGCCATCCAGTCCAACCCCCTGGGAGACTTTTTATCATTTCTGACAAAAGGCTGTCCACTCTCTTCTTGAAAGCCTTCAGTGATGGCACTCACAACCTCTGAAGCTGTTCCAATGGTTGATTGTTCTCCCTGTCAGAAAATTTCTTCTTATTTCCAGGTTGAATCTCTCCTTGGTCAGTTTCCATCCATTCTTTCTTGTCTGGCTTTTGGGGGGCTTTAGAAAATATGTTGACCACCTCTTCTTTGTGACAGCCCCTCAAATATTGGAGCAGTGCTATCACGTCACCCCTGGTCCTTCTCTTCCAGCCATACCCAATTCCTGCAACCGTTCTTCATATGTTTTAGCCTCCAGACCCCTAGTAATTTTGTTGCTCTCCTCTGCACTCTTTCTAAAGATTGAATCTAAAGATTTAAAGATTTAGTCATTAAATGAATGGTTATAAGCCAAAGATGGCCTGCATTGTAGAACTCCTAATCTGATGAAAATCAGAAGGTGAGAGCTTTTCATTGTTCCAGATTTTCCTCCTGGTTATGTTCTGTCCAGAAGGAAATGCTAAGATCAGTTTAACAAAACTTTTACATCATTGCTCCCATTTTAGGTATAACTTCGTGTCCTTTTTTAGAGATGATTCATTGCTGCAAATAATTAAAGGGTAGCTTAGTGATAGACAGGAAACCAAATAGTTCTAATTTTATATTTCCTCCTCCCTCCCCCTAAAGTAAGACACTAACTCTAATTTTGCATTCATTAATACAATGGGGCAACCTGTAGATACTGAGATGTTTCTGGGCACAGGGCAGAAATGCTATATGGGATAAACCTTGTATAATCTGGTATCCTGCAGATGTATTATTCAATCATCATTATTCCTGTTACTTAAGTCCATGTATTCCATATCTGACACTTTGGTATGATAGAGAATACCTCTTGGGCTTTGTCTATGAGATATATTTTCAGGTACCTGACAAAAGCTATCATATCCCCTTCCTTCCTTCCTTCCTTCCTTCCTTCCTTCCTTCCTTCCTTCCT
>NW_020769318.1:20889795-21014449 GCF_900518735.1 Pseudonaja textilis
CCTTCCTTCCTTCCTTCCTTCCTTCCTTCCTTCCTTCCTTCCTTCCTTCCTTCCTTCCTTCCTTCCTTCCTTCCTTCCAGGGTATGGTCAAAAAAGTCAAGATAATATTTATTGCAATCTAATTGAAACGCTACCCATTTTACCTGTGTGATGCATTTTGATTTTTTTGACCATATCTTTGAACACCCGTTCCTCTTTCCTTGCATAAAAATGAATGTAAGTATGAATAACAATAAAGTATTTTAAAAAGCAGTGCTTCGGAAATGCAGGAGCACAAGGATTATCATAGAGCAGCTTCCTGCAAGCACAGTTTGAAAACTGAATCCCACAAGCTGGCAGCCATACTAACCCATCTCCCAGTTCCCTCCATCTGTCTTTGCAAGGCTTAGTTTCCAGTCTCCTGATTTTCCTTCTTGCTTTTTTCTTTTTGAACCTGTCCAAGTTTCTCTGACTCCTTCTTAAAGGGTGTGATCTGAAAACAGATGCCATATAGAATATAAATTGTGGGCAGGTTTCCATCAAACATGGAAGCCTTGCTTAGTGTTATCCATGGTAAAGAATATATACTCGTTCTGCAGCACAAGCAATCACAGAACAGAATAACAGAGTTTATTGGAAGGGACCTTGAAGGTCTTCTAGTCCAACCCACAAGTCCTCCCTGTCCACTACCAAGGCATCTTTGTATTTTAGGGCCGAATAGCACTTCCTGTTGTTGTTATCTGACAAGTATAGGTAGTTCTTGACTTATGACCACAATTGAGCCCAAAATTTCTGTTGCTAAATGAGAGTTGTTAGGTGGGTTTTGTCCCATTTGACAACCTTTCTTGACATAGTTGTTAAGTGAATCACTGCAGTTAAGCTAGTAATATGGTTGTTAAGTGAATCTGGCTTCCCCATTGACTTTGCTTGTCAGAAGATTGCAAAAGGGGAATCAGTGACCCTGGGACACTGCAATCGTCATAAATATGAGTCAGCTGCCAAGCATCTGAATTTTGATCACATGACCATAGACACGCTGCAATGGTCATGAATGTGAAAAATAATCATAAGTCATTTTTTCAGTGCTGTTGTAACTTTGAAAGGTCACTAAATGAACTGGTGTAAATTAAGGACTACCTGTGGACAGTAGGCTGATCCAGATCAGAACTACTGCCTATATGTGGTAAAAGTTAAACTTTTTAAAGTCTAGTTTCACAAATAACACCCCCCCACACACACACACAACAAGATGTGTGTCAACTTCCTCCTAGAATTCTCAGTAATGACTGCACATATGTGTTTGCGTATATCAGGTCTTAGGACCTAAAGAGAAAATTCTGCTTTGTACTATTTTTTTTGCAGTAATTTCTGCATTGTTTTCCAGGAGGACTGCTTGATACTACTGAGTAAATGTTCTCTTCCCTGCTAGCAATTCCACAAATTAAACAAAGGGATTAATTTGATTCACCAATCAGAATGAAATGTACTTGAATGGATTTGATCAACCAAGTTTCTGCATATGGACATTTGGATGGCTTGAAACTGGATCTGATTCAGACAAATGAGCCAATTGTCCACATCAAATAGAACTGATCTTCTGAATCCCTTTGAATCTAATTGGATTCAGGTGATGCACCTCTATGACTTAAACATAAATCACTATTAATCCACATTTCAGCAATATGGGAAAATAAGCTATGGTTATTGAAAGTAGCGATGGCTTGCTGCTTAGTTATCCTTTGGTTATACTATTCATTAGGGAAACACACTAACCTTATCACAATGTGACTTAAAGCAGCCTACCTCAACCTTGGCAACTTGGTGAACTTCAATTCCCAGCATGCTGGCTGGGGAATTCTGGCAATTAAAATCCACATGTCTTTAAGTTGCCAAGGTGGAGAAGCACTGACTTAGAGGATTGTACAGGTCACATTTGTGAACATTACGCATGATCCCAGCAGTTCCCTTTGCTCTCTCAATTATATACTGCAATATACCTCTTTGGCTCTGAAAACAGCGTATCAGTTCTCCAAAGGAATGGGTGGATTAAAACATAAATAATTGGTCAGAGCTGAACTTTAGTAGATCTGTCCCCCTGGTTACACAAATGCCTATTTAAATCATGCCTTTCTTGTAAGTCCTTAGCCCAACATAATAGCAACTTAGTCATATTATTCCCCATAATACAGACATTAATTTCCTGTTCCTTTCCAACACACACTGCTATTTCCATTCCATGTTTCTAAACCCCATGTATGAAATTGTCCACTGTAAAGAAAAAGAGACTAGAGAGGTATGTTTTCATAAAATGTTGAAACTCACTTTCTCGCTAGTTGCAGCATGACTCCAGTATTATTTCACATTATTAATACTGGTTCAGAGGTTAGGGGTCAAATTATGTGTAAAGCTGTGTGCTATAAATATGTTCAGGGACTACTGATAAAACCAGAGTTCACACCCCAGTGTAGAGAAAAGGGATTTTTCAAATAACAGAGTTAAGAGCCCATATTTTGTACAGGTAGTCTTCAACGTATGACCACAATTGAGCCCAAATTTTTTGTTGCTAAGTGAGACAGTTGTTAAGTGAGTTTTGCCCTATATTATAACCTTTCTCACCACAGCCGTTAGTGAACCATTGAAGTTGTTAGGTTAGTAACGTGGTTGTTAAATGAATCTGGCTTCCCCTTGACTTTGCTTGTCAGAAGGTCGGGATCACATTTCCCGGGGGGGACGGACATTGCAACTGTCGTAAATATGAGTCAGTTATTGAGAGGCTGAATTATGATCATGTGACCATGGGGATATTGTGATGGTTGCAAGTGTGAAAAATGGCCATTAAAACTTCAAACGGTCACTAACCAAAGGTTGTAAAGTCGAGGACCACCTCTGCAGCAAGACACTTACCCTTTTTCTGTATTGAGAAAGGATGCGCTTATAAGAACTCCACCCTTAGGAGAAAATAACCTTGCGTATTTCAAATAGGAAGGGGCATCCTTGCAGCCTCTCTGGCTTATTCTGCTGAATGAGACCCAGTGGATTCCCTTGCCTCCCCCACCCAAATCTTCCCCTAATTGCTTCCACAGCTGTGCTCTCCTCTGGTCCCCGAGGGGTCATCTCCTGCGGTTATCTCCTGCAGTGGCGTAGCTGGGGAGGGGGGGTACAGTCCCCTTTATCCGCTGATGCTATTCTTTGAAACAAAATGTAATTTCAATCGAATCGAAAGAGCGGATGCACAGAATTTTCCAACCGGAGGGGAGATGTTATCTTTCTTCCTCTCTTCCTCCTCTCTCCCCCCCACCCTCGCTCCTTTGATCCTAAGGACTCTGGGTACCATCCCCGGTTTAGATCTTCGGGGTTGGGGGGGGTGAGCATCCTTTCTCCTGCCCCCCTACAAACCCCATCCTTGGATCACCTTTGCAAGCCAACAGGAGGCGGCAGGGGAGGTTCGCTAACCAGACCCCTTGGCTCCCCTCCTCCTTGTAATTCAAGCACCCCCACCCCCACCCCACGTTAAGGAGGAGGAGAAAGGGGCGGAGTCTAGCGACTTGGGGGAGGGCGGGGAGGAAGAGAGCAGGAGAGGTCGGTCATGGGTGCCGCGGGAGCCGTGCTAGCCCGGAGGGGGAGATGATGTGAGGGTGTCCTCTCCCCCCACCCCCCATCCCCGGTATTTTATTTGCAAAGGGGAAAATGATATTGTGGTGCTTTCCCTCTCGTGCTGAACAAACCCTCATCACCTCTGCTTTGACAGGCAGCTTGGTTTCCTCTCTGCACTGGGCAGCGAAAGAAGAGATTTTTTAATATTTTTTGGGGCCATTTCCCTCTCCTTCCCCGTTGAGGGTGGGGCGTCCCAGGAAAAGTGAGGTGTCTCTGTTCTCTCTCCCCCCCCCCCCCCCCCCACTACTCTTTTGCCCCGTTTCACCAGCTACCTCTTCCTTATTAAGACCTCTGTGCGTTGCTCTAGAGTTACAAGCATCCACCAACCCTCCCCAGCCCGGGAAGAATTTAATCCTCGAAGTGAGCCACCAACTACCCCCCAACTGAAGATAAAGAGGGTGGGGGCTGTACAAAAAGGACATCATCACCCCCCCCACCCCTCTCCTTAGCCCCATTTTCCATCGGGGGACGGCGCCAGCTGGGACCAAAACACGAGCCTGCCTGCCTCCCCCTTAAGATGTTAATCCCGCTGATCAAAGCGCCCGAGAGATGATCAAACGCTGCAAGGACGGAAGATTGCACTATTTTGACCCCCTTCGACTTCCATAAATACATTTTTTTTTAAAAAAAGAACTTGGTGGGACCTTAAAAAAAAAAAGCGCCCACTCTTCCTTGCCCCCAAGCTTCGCTTCCGTTGGCATCAATCCGCTCCTCCGCCCTGACCAATTTCGTTTGGGTGATGGTAAGTTTCGCCTCACTTTCCAATCTTTGGGCTTGGTTGGCGGGGCCCCAGAGAAGTTTATGGGCTTTCTTGGAGGGAGGGCGGGGAGGGGGGACGAAGAAAGTCCGCGGCAGGTGGATCGGGGCAAAGAGAGGGGAGTTCAGCCGGGAGCAAAACGAGAGGAAAAAACTCAAGATTTTACAGATCCGTAAAGCTGGGGGGGGGGATTGTACCGCCCATAGGGTGAGGAGGGGGGTTGATGGGTTCTGATTTAAGTGGGGACCCCCCCTTTCTCTTTTAAGAGTGCGCCGGAGACTCGGTGCACTTCTTAACCATTGTGCCTCCTCCCGAGGAAGACCCGTCTCTCCCCGTCCCCCCACCACCCACCCCGGTTGCCGCAAAGTGCTGCTCGTGTCGGAGTTTAATGCGGGGGAGGCGGGGGGGGAAACGAGAGATTGAGAGGGGGAGAGAGAAGCGGAGACCCAAGGCGAGCTGCGTCTGCGGAGTGTCTGGATAGCTCTCCTCTCTCCGGTGCGCTTTTACGCATGGAATTGGGGAGGGGGGGGGAAATGCGTAAGATCTGTGCAGGAGGCGGGAGGCGAGGGGCGAAAGTATGGCACACGCTCGTTCGCTCTCGGCAGCAGCCAGCTTAGCCCGGGCTCGAGGTAGCGGAAAATGGCCGCTCTGGCGAGGGGGGCGGAGAAGGAGGGCGGGCGAGCCGAGCTGAACTTGAAAATGACGCCCAGCGGGGAGGGAGAGCCACGGCGTCTGTGCAACGCCAAGGCTGCTCCGGCGGCTGCCTTTCCCTCCGGCCTCCCTTGCACCAGATAAGCCTCCAGTCTCCCCACACACACACCCCCGCCCTCGGCCCGGCCTTCCCCGCCCAGCTCAGGAAAGGCCGAGCAGGAACTCCCTCTCCAGAGCGGCTCTCCCGCCGCGCCCGGCCCCGCCTCGCCTCGCGGTGCCCCAGCCCTTCGCGCGTCAAAATTCGCTGTCTCGCGGGCGAAGCGAGTTGGGCCCTGCGGCAGGAGGCGACAGGCCGCCTCGTCAGCAGAAGCTGCGAGGTGCCGCTGCGGAGCACCGGCTGGACGAGAGTGGGGGGAGAGGCGGCGCGCAGGCCGCCCGGCACACACATACGCAGCCTCGGCTGCAGCTTTTGCGGCAACGGGCATCCCTCCCTCCTCCCCTTTACAGTTCTTGCTCTTCGACCTTTTACTTCGCGCGCGCACACGCACACGCACACCCCGATCAAAATTCATCTCCGTATATACAGATACCCATTGGGAAAGCTGCCTCATCACCCCAGCTTTAATGTTGGAGAGGGGGGTTGTATTGTGCGCGTTGCGGGTCCCGCGTCCGCCGGTTCTTCCCCAGTTGCAGCCTTTAGACCGGAGCCTCCGCACGGGGCAAGCGGGCGCCTTGTGGCCGAGGCCGACTTCTGCTGCGTCAAAGCAAAACAGGATGGCGTTTCCTTGCACGGATCTCCTTCCTTCCCTTCTGGCGGACGAATTGCGACCGCCGGACTCTGACTCTCTCTCTCTCTCTCTCTCTGTGTGTGTGTGTCCGCAAAAAAAGAGGCTCGGGGCAATTCCTGAAATTCAGAAGTAAAGTCAGTGGCGCTTTCTCCCGGCTAAGAGGTGTTTGGGATCGCCCCTTGGAAGGGCTAAAGATGATTGGGGAAAGGAAGGGGCGGTGAATTGACGGACTGGTGTAAGAAGATCTAATGTCATTCTTTCCTTATGTTAAGATCGCCGCCTTTTCTCTCGGCCGGGATTGTTTCCAATTAACTGCGTAAATCTTGTCCACCTTGGAGAAAGAGGGGGAGTCGACCCGGTTGTCAACAGTCACTGGGAGTTACTCCCAAATAAATGTGACCGGTTCCGGAATCGGCCCGAGTCCTTTTGCATGTGGAGTCTTGCTCCTCGGGAGTTTTTACGAGAAGAGAATGTGGCGCTCCGGAGAAGTGAAGAGATGCTGTGTCCGGGTTCGTTTGAACATCCCGACACGTAACTTCAAGAAAGAAATTCTGTTTTCTTGGGCCCAGTTTACGCCTTGAGGTGCGCCTCAAATCCTCTGCACAGCCTGTCTTGGCCTCATTTAAACCAGAGACAGGCTGCTTTTGTTTTACATACACACTCACTCTCACTCTCTCTTTCTGACGCGTCAGTTACTGTATAATTTCCCTCACGACTTTGCCGGGCGGCAGGAGCGACGGTGCTTTTATATAACCTTGACTCAAACCGAGCGAAAATACCTGTCAGCCAGGAGAGAGGGCATTTCTGTTTTTTTTTTTTAATCCGGAGAGTGGAATGAGCCTTTCTGAAGGGTGGGGGGGGAGGTCGGCCGGGTGGGAGTAAAAATTTCAAGGGCATCCCAGCAGAGAAAGAGAGAGGTATACTAACTTGAGACAAGTCAGGACTCCACTGAGGCACGGCAGAGATTGAGTCTTCCAAGCATGGCTATGTCGGTAGATCAAGAAGGTGCCGAGAAGGAAACCTGCCGGGAAGCACAAAGGGCAAATCCTATAAAAGGTGAATTGGCTTGAAGAGTTCAGCCTGCCTCGGAAAATCATTGGGGTCGGCCGTGGCCGAGTTCAGACTTCTGATTACACTCTCGCCTTAGCTAGGGAGTGTGGGGAGCCCTGCGTATTAGCGGCTGTGGTTCCGGGGAAGATGCTTCTGGTCTCTTAAATATCTTGCCTCGGGTATCTTGTGACAAAAGAGCTTCTGGCCCACTTGGAAGATTAGCTGGTAGAAAGAGCGTCTGGAAGCGCCAGCTCTGCCTGGTCGAGTTTCTGCATGCAGGATGCCTCTTGGGGTTTATGTTCTTCTTTTTGTTATCCACCCCTTACCAAGATAGAAACCAAGACCTGGGCAGCCGCTTCCTCTTGAGGTCACTGACTAGGCCAATCCTTATTTTCGAATAATTTCGAACTGGTCTTTTATCTCATGCCATTTTGGTAAGGTGGGCAGGAGGTCCTTTCTAAATGGCTTAGACGAGAGAGGGCCCGTTTTCAAAAGCCACCAATTATCTCCGCGATATAGCCTTGGGGGCACTGTCAGTTATTTACCGACTTAGTTATTACTCAGTCCACTGTTAAAAAAAGAGTAACAATTATTTATGATTATTCCTCCCCCTCCCTCCCAGATTCACTTTCTATTTAAATCCTTCAAGATGCTAAATAAGTGGACGTGCGATTTGCGCGCGCACATTTTCCGTGTTTGAAGAGCGTGGTCCCGGCTCTCCCAGTTCAAAAAGTAAATCCCATTTGCTTTTAGTGACCTTAATTCCAGATTAAAGGGCCTCGAGGAGTTCCGTAACATAGATCTTGCGTGTGATTTGCTTTGTGCGTGGGTGGGTGGGTGGCTGGATGGCGGGTGATCTCCCCAAGCCCACAATTTGCTAGTCTTCATGGTGACCTCATTTTTAAAGTTCCTTTTTTGGGACAGGGGAAATCTCTAGCTGCCCAGAGATGAAGAAGGTTGAGTGCCAGGCGCGTTAATAACAGGACTTCTTAAAACTTTAGATCGTCACTAAATTTCAGCCAGTTTGCCATGAAGCGGCCTGCCTAACCGCGGGAGAGTACTTGCGGCTTTTGACGCGTAACTGGCAGCCTTGCCAGGGAAACGTTTATTTCCTCTTCTGCTACCCACCCCACCGCCTGTTCCAGAGGCGCCTGTTCTTCTTATTCCCCTAGTTTCTTTTGATTCGCTTCTCAGTCTCGATCCTACCTTTGTGGAGAAACTGGTGATGTGTCGAAAACTAGACTGGAGGGCTGCGCTTCCGAAGTTGGGAGCGCTGGGCATTTTCTTTGGGTGGGCCTGCCTGGTAAGCGGTAGAGTCGCCCCAAAGCCTCTGTTGACCAAAGAGAAGAGCTGCTCCCAGAAAGGGTGGCTAACCTTTCCCCTCCCTTTCCAGTGTGGGGAGGGCTGAAGAACCGAAGGAAAAAGAGGATTTGAGAAGGGAAGAAACTCTCGGCCTCTCTCCATTCATTCCACTGCCTGGCGCTTATGGCCTGGCTGCGTTATGAAGTGGGAGGCATAGAAACCTCATTATTTAGGAACAAACGCCGAATATCAAGGAGGAGGCTAGATTTCTCTGAGCTAAGAATTCCAGCGTCTGGAGATCTACATTAAGATTGCTTTTTCAAACTGTATTTTGGAGCAGTGACAGCCGAAGCCTGTTCCAAGATAGGAAGTTGGAAAGTCCTGGAGAAAGAAAACGCGTTGGCTCTGTTTTTATTTTAATACTACCCCACACTCATACTCACTCACTCACACTTTTCCACTTCCAGTTGCTGAGTAGATAATTGATTCAATTTGCTCTTTTTTTAAAAAAAAATCTGTTTTCCTAAATTCCATAAATGCTGCATGCTGGACGTGATGAGCATTTCCCACCGAACTCACGGGGACTGGTGAATAAAGGTGCTTAGCATGGCTGGAAAAACTTCACAGTTCTCTCCCTAATATCCTTAGCATTCCAGAGAATACATGTCCAGAGAAGCAGCACCTTATGATTATTGTGAACACAATTTTTAAAATGAATTTCCCACATCAGGTAGACAGAGATAGAGTTGTACTGTAATTCCCTTGGCGAAGGAGAGGCAAACCAGGACTTAAAAGTTTTATAACATGCCCTAAAGTCGGTGGATGGCAGTGACATGCATGCCTGTACCCCCTTTTAAAAACTACATATGTTTGTTTGCAGATGGGAGATAAAAAGTGTTAATAAGGATGGTGGTTTTTTCAAAAAATAAAAAAGGGAAAAGTGTTTCTCTAAATTAGAGCCTTGTCCGCCTGTCTTCTTTGCTTGCAGAAAAACGTATGTGAAAGTTTCATACAAAAATTTGGATAGCTTCTGCTACCTTACAGAAGATGAGGTCGCCACCACCTCGTAGGCAAAAAAAGGAGAACTCGAATTGATTTTACGGGGACGGTCTCCGATCGCGTTTTTAACTCTCCTTTCACTTTTTCCCTCCTAGTCTCTTCCTGCCCGCTGGACAGGTTGTTTCTAAAATTCCACTCTTTCCTTCCTAACATTTCACTCGGGATTTTTTTTTTTAGCTTTTTCAAGGACAACTTTAGTTGGCTTTCCTCCAAATTGTCACCTCCCCAGTCTGTACACGCTTACTCGGAAGTAAGGCCCAAGAACTCTTCCTTGCGCCCCCCACCCCTCCAAAAACCAGGCCAGCCTTGGCTGCCTGCAGACTTGCTGTAGGAGCTGAGCCGCCTTTCGCTTTACCCTTCCTCCTTCTTTTAAACTGTGCTGTTTTATTTCAAATTCCCTTTTAGGCCTTTGATTGCCGTTTCTTTCCCCCCCCCTCCCCCTCCCCCTCCCGCGGGCTTCTTAGGAAAACTTTTTAAAAGGCAGACTTGTTTTTGTCCTCTGTTTCCCAACTTGTTAAGGGCTATTTCCAGCCGCTTAAAAAAAATGAAGAGTTTGGGGAGCGACTTGCAATCCTCTCTCTTCCCTCAACTCTTTAGTTGAGTAGTAGTAGTAATAATAATAAAAATTCTATCCCTTCCGGATAGGACGGATCTCTTCGGAAGAGGATGGATCCAGCGTTTCCTTCTTTTCCCGGGAGGTTGTCGGAGCAATCAAGTGTTAGTCCATCTGTTTCACCCCCATTTTGAAAACTGCGACCGTAACCGCGCGCTTCTTCGGGACTTAAAAGTCTCTTCCCAACTCCGTGGGGCACCAACCGGGTCACGCTCCCACGGCTTCGTGTGAGTCGCTGTGTTTCCCCACCACCACACCCCGTCCCGACCCGCTTGCACTGAATTAAAAGAAAATTTAAAATTATTACTTATCCCTGAGTCTATAACAGACGCCTGCGGGTAATTCTTCCGGCGGTTTGATGCGATTCTCGCGCCCTTAATTGATTTATTTTTAAACAACCCCCCACCCCCACCTCTTCCCGATGCTCTTTTAAATCCGCTCCTCTTAAATGCATTTCTCTCCCCACCCTCTTTGGTCCCACCCTCTGCTCTCTCCCTCCCTCGCCGTCTCCTCCCTTCCCTCTGCCGCCCCCCCCTCCCCGCGCTGATCCATCGCCAGGGAAAGAGAGAGTGAGAGGGTGAAAGAGAGAGAGAGAGAGAGAGAGAGAAGGGAGGGAGTCAAGAAAACTGTTCCAGCCGCCGCCAAAATGACTCAGTAACTTTTGCGCTTGGATCTGCTTTTTCAAACCTTCCCCCCCCCCCCCCCTCATCATCATCATCGCCACTTCTTCCTCCTCCGCCGTTTGTTCCGCTAAAGCTCGGAGATGTATTCTTCACCCCTCTGCCTCGCCCAGGTAATTAAAAAAGCTTTCTCAACCCCCCCCCCCCCCCCAAAAGGAGAACATTCTCCTTCGCACCCCCCTCCTCCTTTTTCCTTCCTTCCTTCCTTCCTTCCCGCCCTGCTGCGCTTCGCTTCACTATTTTGCTTTCTCCTCGGCTTTTCCTGCTTTCTCCCCTGCAGTTTGGTCACCCCAGATCGCCTGCGTTTGGTCGCGAGGCGGCTGGGTTTACGGATCCCCGCTTCTCTCCCTTTTCTCTCCACCACGCTGACCTCCCCGCACACCCCGCCAGCAATTAATTTAAAAAAAAAGAAGGAAAGAAAGAAAGAAACCGTAGTTCTTCCAATTGCAAAAAGTGTGTGCGCGTGCAGGTCTGTCGGCGGGTGTGTGTGTGTGTGTGTGTGTGTGTGTGGAGAACGGGGAAGGAAGGACAGGACTGGCGTTGTGTTCTGCAGCCCCTCCGGTGGAGGCTGCACTAGCCGTCAGATCTTTTTTTTTTTTTCTCCCTTCCTTTCCTTTTTCCGGCAGGTCGTTTTAATCCTTGCTAATTACTTTCTGTTCTTCGCTTGCCAGCTTCCTTCCCACCCTCCTTCCTCTACCACCACCCCCCCACCCCCCGCGTGCGCCTCCCCGCTTTTACTCCGAAACAGTTATTATTTTTTTTCCTCTCTGCACGGCATTCGCGCGCGCGCGCACGCGCGCGACCGCTGGTCTTTGCCCGCCGAATGTGGCTGAGGCAAAAGGGTCGGATCGGGTACCGGGTTGAGGGAAGAGCTGGTTGAGGGTTGAGGGTGGTCTTTTGATGGACATATGTTTGTCGGTGGGGTGGGGGCGATGTTACTTCTCCCATATCCCATGTTGACAACTTGGTGGAAGGTTTGGAAAGGAAGCAGGTTTGGCTTGGTGGCTCTTTCTGTTCCAGGTGCACGTGGGAATCCCCCTGTGGGTCTACCAGCCGTTTGAGCCAGACAGGTGGTTAAACGGGAACGGGTGGAGTTTTTTTCCCCCTCCTTTTAAACCCCTTTTCTGCAACCTAAGTTTAGAGGGATTTAGGAAGAGTGAGGAAGTAGTGATTGCTTTACCTGAAAATCCAAGGTTAAGAACAAGTGCGCGCGCAAAACCCTGTGTTTTAGACAGTGTTAGAGAAGGCGAGTGCCCCCAGAAATGTGGGATAGACAGTGTTAGAGAAGATGAGTGCCCCCGCACATGTGGGAATGGGTTTCCAGTCTCTTGGGTTTTGGATCTAAGAATGCATCCAGAGGTTCTTACATTGTAGGCCCTATTGGTACCATCCAGGGTTCAGGAAAGCAGGGTTGGAGGGGTGGGGGGAAATGTGCCTGTACTAGAAAAGGTGTGTAAAAATGTGTGCAGCTGGCTGTGGAGTGCAGCTGTCAGAGTGAGAAGGTTTCTTGGAGCTGTTGAGCATATGGGTCTTTCTTGTATGCTCTTTCAGTGAGAGTGTGTGTGTGTGTGTGTGTAAAAATGTCGGAATGCATGTGTGAAAAATGGTGCTAGTGTGTAGCCAGATGGGAGGGAAGAGTGTGTGCCCTGCCGTTTGTTCAATCCCAAGTGTGCATGTGCACGTAGTTATTTGCTACAACTGTGCAGCTCCTTCATGCCTTAAAATATTCACACCTCATGCTGGGTATGTTTTATGGGAAAGTTGTCAGGCGGATTTGCTAAACTATGAATCCAGAGCGTTCATTGCTTGTGGAAAAGTTTCCAGCAAATATATTCTGTAAAATGCACACAAAATGTACAGTGTCTTGGCTTAGATGCTGTCCTTTGCATTTTGAATTAATAGCAAGTGAAATGTATTAACACTCATGGGAAGTAGATAAGCCATGAATTCTACTGCAGATTGGGTCCGCTTTCACTGCGTAGAGCAAGCCAGTTGTGTTAACAAGTACATGGCCTGTATCACACCTTCCCATCAGTGGCCTTTGTTTTGCTGTGATTTGGGGACTACAGCTCCCATGTGCCACTTAGGGTACCATGCTCCTCCACCTAGGGTAGGCATTGCAACTTCTTCCCTAGTTCTATGGGTTTTCATCTTTTCCCTGTTGTAAGTTCTGTAGCAGGCATGCCTGATGTTGTGGTGGGTCAAATATTTGAGCAGGCACATTTTGCCTTGGCACAGCCTCACTCTGGACTTTCTATAGTTATGTCCCCTGGAGCGTGGCAGGCTATTCTTTCTCTCGCTCTTATCGATTCCTGATATTTTATTTAATTATTGAACACTAAGACTCCTCGTCCCAGTGTAACTCGTTCCTTACTGCAAATGAAAAGTGTATATTCTATAAAACCATTTCCCCAAAATACAGGGATCTCAGCTTGCAGCTTCTTAGTTCTGGGCAGGCCGAAGACTGGATGTGGGAAGCAAATGGGGCTGATTGCAATTTTATTTTCTTTCTTTTTTTATTGGGAAAGGCTGCATTTAGGCCATTTCAAAAGGATGGGGGCCTTCCTAAACTCTTGGCGTACCCCAGTTGCCTCCAGCTTGTACAATTGAGAGTGGCAGAGAAGCAGAATTATTTGGCGAAAGTCAATGGATACTTGATCCAGTTTCAAAGCTCAGCTGAAGTGTAAAACTTTTGAATTCCAAACAGTTCCTTTTTACAATCTACTTTCCACGGTTACCCTGAGGAAGCACTGTAATTTTCTGAATGAATACGGAAGGCCTTTTTAAAAATAACAATGTATTTCCTTAAAGTTAGTCCTTAGTTGAGAAAGGGCCTTAAACTGGAAAACAAATGACATGACGGTAGATACAATTGTGAGATCTATTTGTTTATTTATTTCAAATCAGACTGTATACAGAGGTGTATACACAGGTGTATAGAAAGTATGGTCAAACAAAGCTGAAGTTGGCAATTAAAGTTCTGCGAGCGCATTAAAAAAAGTGAGAGAGCTTTGATTCTGACTCTTCTTGCCACCATTTTGACTTTTTAAACTTTTGTCTGAAAAATTCTTTTTCTGTAAGGCTAATATTTTGAAAAGGAAAAAAAAAAGGAAAAAAACCCCAGAAGGACTGTAATCTGCCAGAATCAAATGTAAGGGTTACGGTGTTTCAGCTAGCCCAATAGTTTATCCAGCCATGCGATACAGGTGCCGTTTTTTCTGAAAAGACTCATTTTATTAAAAGTTCCTAACTGAGCTAAGGAAAGTCGTTGCTATAACTCAGAAGAGTTTACATTTACATTTCGCTCATTAGACAATGTATACAGTAGTATCTAGTACGATTGCACCTTGTAAAAAAATATTCCGATAAACAGAAAGAATGGAATTTGGAGAGGGCTGCAGAACAAGTTGAGTGCATTCTCTGAATTTAGGTGTGCTCTGCTAAGATCCAGAATGGGGTCTCTTAAGATCATGTAGCTTTTGGTCTCTGAATTATGCTTCTATCTGGAATTAAAACAATGTGGTATGTTTGTTGTTATGTTACTGTGGCTTTTAGATTTTTATCTGTTTTATGTTGGCTGTTTTATTTATTGTACACCACCCAGAGTCCCCTTTGGGGGATATGGATGGCTATATACATTTGATTCATCAATCAATCCGTAATACACCCTGTTCTTATTATTCCCGCCAAAAGCCACCCTCTGCGGTAAGCTAGGCTAACGAAGGACTGGCCCATAGGAGTCTTCTAAGATTGAGGGGGGGGTGGTAGATTCTGGCTTCTCCAATAGCAATAGCAATAGCTGTAGAGTTATAAACTGCTTCACAGTGCTTTGCAGCTGTCTCTAAGTGGTCTACACAGTTAGCATATTGCCCCCCAAATCTGGGTCTTCATTTTACCAACCTCGGAAGGATGCAAAGCTGAGTCAACCTCAAGCTGGTCAGGATCAAACTCCTGGCAGTCCTATTTCTTTCCTTCTCCAATCCATTTAAGAATTCTAAATCCAAATGTCTGTGGCCACAGCAGACTAGAGATTGGGAAAAAAAGGGGGGGGGAGATTTGTTCTGCTAGCCAAAATCCCTTTCTTAAGAATTCTCTCCCCCACAAATATTCACGAAGATTAAAAAATAATAATGATAAGGGATCTCCGAGCATGGGAAAAGTTTTCTTCCTTAAGAAACAGAAATGTAATTAGCCAGCGGTTTGGCTTGAGTCAGCTTTGTAAGTAACCATACATTGTGCCCATTTCACAAGTCAAGGAAACTGAGAAAACCAGGCCACTTGATGACTCGATGAGACAAATAGAGATGATTCTCTCTATATTGTATCATGCTGCTTTTTGACAGGGTGCATAATGAAATACCCCCTCCTTTTCCCTAGACCAGGGATGTCAAACTCGATTTCATTAAGGGCTGCACCAGAGTTGTGTTTGACCTTGGGGCAGGCTGGTATGTGTGTGGTTAAAGTGGGCGTGGCTTGCTCGATCTCACTCGGGTGCCTGTGGCAGCCCGGGTGCTCTGCCAGCAAAAACAGGCTCCCAAGCTCTGTTTTCAGCTGCAACGGCCACCTGCATGCCTCTGCCAGTCAAAATGGAGCTCGGGAGGGCCGCACGGTCGCAATTTTGCTTATGAATCTCTACAGATTTCTTCCGGAAATTGATCTAGAGCAGAGGTGTCAATCTCAAGGCCCACAGGTTAGATCCGGCCCGCGGGGCCATCCTGGAAACAATGAGAGACCGGCCCACGGTGCCTCTACCAGCAAACACGGGTCCTCCCGAGCTCTGTTTTCATTGGCAGAGGGTTGCAGGAGGCCAACGCAGCCAGAAACGGAGCTCGGTAGCCCGTTTTCACTGGCAGAGGCATCATGGGCCGGTCTCTCATTGTTTCCAGGGTGGCCCCCGTGGGCCTTGAGTTTGACACTCAAGGCTTGGAGAGGATTTCTTTTTTAAGAAATTCACGCCCAAGGGATTATAGGATGGTAAAATGGGAGTTACCTTGGAGCAAAAAAAAAAAAAAAAGCTCTGCAGGGGATACTCCCTTAATTGTATCTTCCTCTCCTTTCGTTTTCAATATTCCTCCTATTTCTGTGGAATAGACTGGGTTGAGCGATAGCACATTAAATGAAGCTTCAAGGATTATTGACCTGGGTCTTCCCAATTGCAAGCCAGGTGCCGTTCTCACTTGCTGCTTCTGTAGCAACGGTTGTGTGACAAGCTTTCTCTCCCAAAGGAAGACGTTGCATGCCCCTGTGCGATGCAATGTGTCACTTGGTTCTTCTCCTGAGCTTCGCATCCACCTTGGTCAACATCAATCTAATAAGCAAATTCAGCTTAATTTGTCCTAAGGCTGCTTCTGGCACCTAGTTTTCAAAACGCCCATGTAGAAAGAGTAGATTTAAAGCCTGTCTTTGAATAATGTCCATCATCTGGTTAGAGAAGATTGTTCGTGCCCATTTAATCACGAGAGAGTTAAGAATTCATTCATTCATTATTTGTCTGATTAATTAAAATGGGGGCCTGCTTAGTCTGTGGGGAAATAATCAAATTTTGGATTTTAGACATGATTTTACATCCTCAACTTAACAACCATTTCCGTCCAAAGTGACCGTCCAAAGTTACAACAGCACTGAAAAAAGTGGCTAATGACCATTTTTTGCATGGGCATTGCAGTATCCCTGTGGTCATGTGATCAAAATTTGGAGGCTTGGCAACTGGCATGTATTTAAGATGGTTGCAGTGTCCTGGGAGTCATGTGACCTTCTGACAAGCAAAGTCAATGGGGAAAACCAGATTCACTTAAACACTGTGTTACTAGCTTAGCATCTGCGGTGATTCACTTAACAACTGTAACAAACAAGACCATAAAATGGGGCGAAACTCACTTAACAAATATCTTGCTTAGCAGTGGAAATTTTGGGCTCAATTGTGGTTGTTAAATCTGTATGTCACTTCAGAAGTAGTCCTATTTTCTTCTTATTATACCACAACTTTTTCTTTCTAACTCTTCTAAAATACAGTGTCTTTTTTCCTTTCTTAGAGTGAAAAAAATGTTTTTTAAAGCTACTGCCTTCTTTCCATCTGCAGATAAAAAAGCAGATATTTATGCTAAAAATATGTCCTTTACACTTCAATCAAGATACATTTTTTATAAATTTAACTGTCTAACTTAATTGGAGGCATGTGCTTTTTATTTGATCAAAATGTCTATTAGTCTTACCACTTTACAAAGTAAATATAGCAATGCTGACTCTAAAGGAGGTTTTAAATGACTGGGATCACAAAAGCGTCCAAATTAAATGAAATCCCTCCCCCTAAGATAACTTTGATAAGCCAGGTATCATTTTTCCTAATGACAATAACAACAATAGCTTCAAATAAATAAGCACTAGTTTACAAATTCTCCATAAATTCTTAGGCCAGTGATGTCTGGCCATTGACATCTGTAACAAGCCATAATACATCACAATGATGATTCAAAATGACAGGATGTCATCATGGACAAAATGCAACTTAATACTTGCCTGATGACATGTGACACCAGGTATGTAATGATATCATGGCACATATTCCTTTACTTGCCACCCTTTTCAAGATTCCCATCTATTGAGATGACTTCTTCGTTATGTTTTACATGGAGCTGCTTGAATCCATTTTGGGGGAATAAAGACTGGAGTGGATAGGATGGAGACATAGGCTGGGTGTGGCTGGGTGATATTTGTGGGAAGACTCACAATTCCTAGGATTCCTAGGTATAGAGAGAGGTTTCCAAGACATTCTTAATTATTTAAAAGGTATACTAAGCTAAGGTTTGCATTATATCTTGTCTTTCATGCATTACAAAATAGCAAGCAATTAAGCCATGGACTTCCAGAAACTGTGGGGAGGGGTAGGTTTGATAATCACAAAACCGAAACAAAAAGAACAGGTTGGAAGTGTCGTTATAGTGCTGTTGTACAGCCTTAAGGAAGGAACTCCTATAATAGGTAAACTCTAAACACATTGCAACCGCAAACTGCAAACAAACAGCGTCACAACTGCCAACTAACAAACCGCATCATGGCTTAATGTACTGGCCTCATTCACATAACTTTTGATATCAAGGGCTGGGTTTTCACAACATGCTGAATTGCCAATTTCTTGACACTTTTATTGGGTTAGTCACACTCTGTTGTTGTTGGGTGGTTAGAGTGCAGTACTGCAGGCTACTTTTGCTGCCTGCCGGCTGCCTGCAATTTGGCAGTTCAAATCTCACCAGGCTCAAGGTTGACTCAGCCTTCTATCCTTCCGAGGTGGGTAAAGCGAGGACCCAGATTGATGGGGGCAATAGGCTGACTCTGTAAACCACTTAGAGGGGGTTGTAAAGCACTATAAAGCGGTATATAGGTCTAAGTGCTATTGCTATAAGTCCAACCAAACTGTTTGCAATTAACTTATCTGAAAGGCTGAGCTGCCCACCTTTGAGAACTGTTAGTGACACTTAGAAGGGAAATGGTTGTTTTCAGTGGGCACATCAATTTTATTTTTTACGATGCATCCTTCTCCTGAAGGCTCACTTGCTTAGCAAGAAATGGCTTTTAGCATTGTCCCAAGGATGCTTTTTCAAAAGGCAACTGGACTACCTTTGTTATTCCTTGAAGATGTTTCACTTCTCATCCAAGAAGCTTCTTTAGTTCTCACTGAATGGCAGAGAATGGAAGGATTTATGTTCCTTGCAGTCATCTGGTTGTTAGTCCTCTTTCTGAGAGTCATTGAGGCCACCTGGAAGTTTATCCGTGCCCTCAGGGTCACCTGAATAATGCAGATGGAGGTGGAACTGTCTATAAAAGGACTGTCTATGGAGATTCTCAGGCATCCAAGCTGTGGTTGTTCCAAAGGTGCTTTTTCAAAAGGCAAATGGACTTCTTTTGTTTTTCCTTGAAGAGGTCTCACTTCTCATCCAAGAAGCTTCTTTAGTTCTGACTGAATGGCAGAGTGTGGAAGGATTTATGTTCCTTGCAGTCATCTGGTCATTAGCAGTCCTTCTGAAAGGGCTGCTTTGTTGAAATTGTAACTGTAAGTCCAGTTGCCTTTTGAAAAAGCACCTTTGGGGCAATCCTGACCTATCTGACTAAGAAACTCCGTAGACCTTTTAGCGCTGATTTCCATCTGTAAAATTCTGCTGATCTGAGTCCTCTTGCTTTGTTTTTATCAGTTGTTCTGTCGTTCACTGGGTTTTATTTGGAAACTAGTCACTGAATTCCTAGCAAATTCCTAACCCCAAAATTCCAAAAAACAAAGACCTGGCATACAAGGAAATGCCCAGTGTTTTTGCATTCAGGAATGAGTTGGGAGAGGTTTTCAAGAACTGGCATTATGGTTCTTTAGCTATAATTTTGCTCTATGTCTTTTATGGAAAAATATCCTTAGGGGATTTTAAATGGTTGATTTAGTTCTGAAAAGAAATCTTTGCTTCAAATTTCCCCCTTGCTGTCACCCCAAAATTGCTTCTGCTCTATTCCAGGCATGCACAGAATGTCACCATCCAGCTGAGAGATAAATCTGCTTCTCTGTGAATTCAGAGTGGCATGGAGGGGTTTCCCCCCCCCCTTCTCTTTCTTTCTCTCCCGCTTTGCAGTTCCCCAATTAAAGATTAAAACCCTGGCAAGTATTTCTCTTGGTGCTGTTGTTTGGGAGCGGGCATAGCACACAATACGGATTTGGGAACATCCGTATTCCTGGCAAGGTGGCTACGGCAGCTGCTGGTGCCACTGTAGCTTGGAGGAGTTTCCCAATGTGATCCGAAAAGCTCAAAATAGCCCTGGCAAACTTTGTGCCACTCCTAGCCAGGACTTCAGAGTGACCTGCTTGAGTTGTATCCAGGTCCTTGACTGCTTCTCTCTCTCTCTCTCTCTCTCTCTCTCTCTCTCTCTCTCTTCCTGTCTTCCTGGCTGCTTCTCACCACTCCAGAACTTCCCTTTCTTCTCCTCTCCATTCAGAGTCGCTTTCTTGCTTCAACTGGGGACTTGCTGTCTGTTCTGCTATGGTTTCCTGGCTGCTTTTCCCTTCTGAGAACAAAACAAAACAAAAAAACCCAATTTTCTTTGCTTCACCTTTTGGTTTTGGTTTTTTTTAAAACTTATATCGAGCAGCTTCTGGGGTGTTGTGGTTGTGAGTTTGGAAGGCAAAAAATGAGGGGGGAAGGGGTCAACCTATTTTCCGAAGCACCAAAAGGCAAGAAGCAATGGATGTTAACTAATCAAGAAGGGAAGCAACCTGGAATGAAGGAGAAACTTCCTAACAGGACAATTAACCAGTGGAACAGCTCGCCACCAGACATTGTGGGTGCTTCTTCATCACTGGAGGCTTTTAAGAAGAGATTGGACAGTCCCTTGTCTGAAATAGTATAGGGTCTCCTGCTTGAGCACGGGGCTGGACTAGATGATCTACTAGATCCTTTCCAACTCTATTATTCCATGTTCTGTGTTCAAAAACGGGTGAGTTGGGAGGATTGATTGATGAAATATATACACCACCAATGCTGCCAATCTTTTTTTTTTTTTTTTTGCCAAAAATTGTCTCCTATAGATATAAGCCCTGAGGATATTGGGAGAAAGGTTCTCCGATCCCCAATAACTCAAGCATTGTTTCCAACTGCCCATTTTGCAGTTCTCCAAAATATTCACATTCTTTTTCTTCTGTTGCCAGGTGTTTTCATCTCTCCCTTAGGCAACGTAAATGAATCTACTTGGTAGAATATAAATTAATTTCAGGAGTGGGCATTGTGACCAGGAATTTATTTTGGCAGTAGCACCAATATATTAGAAAAAGAGTTTTTGCCATTTCCCAGACTAGAACAGTTTATTCCAGAGGCTCACAAACGGTGGTAAGTGGACTACCCTTGATGTGCAATCCTGAATTCAATGGGTTTGCAGAAAAGTTGCCAAACCGTTTAGATTAATATTGGAATTTGTCCCTGTTCTTGATCAAGCATGTGCTTTTAAGAACTCAGAGTACATTATCAAACAGAATGTATCAAACAGGATGACAGTATCTAGGATAAAGGCCAAGGGAGCTGGTCTTCGCATTTTCTGTTCAGAAAATAGAATTTCTTTGATGCACGAATGCAGAAGCCAAAGACCCCAGCATCAAATTTATTAAATATGAATTATATCTTTACTTCTTCAAGTGAGTCCATTGAGGTTGCCCTGCTTCAATTTTCAAGGCAAAGAGATTATTGAAAACCACTGGTTCATTCAACTACAGCATCTGTGGTCGCTTTTTTTCTGAGGGTCCCATTAAACCTGGAATAAGGGTGGGATGGGGTAAGGTCTTAGCTGTAAAAATCTGGTTGAGCAATAGGAGGCAGCAAAGAATGTTTTTGGCCTCCCTTTCCTGCTGTCTAGCTGTTATTTGGATCATTTGTCCACTTCAGCATCTTTAAGATGTGTGGACTACAACTCCCAGAATTCTGGGAAATTCCAGAAATACCGGCTGGGGAATTGTAGGAGTTGAAGTCCACACATCTTAAAAGCTGCTGAGATGGTGAAGTTTTCTGCATTTTGTATCTGGTAGTCCTAACTCTGAGCATGCAAAGCCAGGAAAGGAAAGGAAAGAAGGAAAGGAGGGGAGAGGAAAGGAAAGAAAAGGAGAGGAGGAAGGAAGGGAGGACCTTTGTAGAGAAAAAGGAAAGAAAGGTTTATTGAGAAAATATCTGTAAAATGGGGAAAAAGCAGAGAAAAGAACAACAGAGATCACTGTACTAAACTGAACTCATTGAATCTTGTGCTGCAAAGCTTCAGTTAAGACCAATTGCAATTCAGACTATCCACAATTGAAATATAGGAGTTGTCACCTGACAGGTACCTTGCAGGTATATTGAGAGAGAAATATGCTGTTGGTAATGAAAATGACTATCCTACCCACCCCAGTCCTCTAATGACAAGTCTTTAAAGTCAGAAGTGAAGACACCCTAATTCAGCCCTTGATTTTCTTTGCACCAACTTGGAAGTGCCAACCTTTAATTAACTTACAGGGTTTCTTAGTGGTCTCCCATCCAATTGTTAAACTAAATCTGGCCCTGCTGGAACCAGCCAAGGTCAACTAGATGCTTCCAGCTGCTGGGACAGTGCTTGGTCAAATTAAAAGTTATTTTCTGGGTTAAGGAGACAATCTAAGTTTTACGGTATTTACTCAACCCCTGCTACAAACACGTCTTCTGAAGACACTTTGAACATCCTCGGAATCTCCTGTCAAAAGGTCAGATCTGGGAAATATTTATTTTGGGAATGATGAATCCATCTGAACTGGTCAAATCTGAAAGTAAATACAGGTAGTCCTCGATTTACAACCGTTCATTTAGTGAACATTTGAAGATACAATGGCACTGAAAAAAGTGACGACTGTTTTTCACGTTTACGACCATTGCAGCATCCCTTGATCATGAGATCAAAATTAAGATGCTTGGCAACTGATTCATATTTATGACGGTTGCAGTGTCCTGGGGTCATGCAATCACCTTTTGCAAACTTTTGACAAACAAAGTCAATGGGGAAATCAGATTCATTTAACAACCAGTTACTAACTTAACCATGGCAAGAATGGTTGTAAAATGGGGCAAAATTCACTTAAGAACTATCTCACTTAGAAACAAAATTAGGGCTCAATTGTGGTCGTAAGTCAAGGACTACCTATACAGCAGAAGACTTTACAGTACTAGTTCTCAGATCTTTTGGACAAAATATTCCTAACCTTGGCTGCCAAGTAATTCAGCTTTCATTCTCTGCAATGAAAAGCTACCATTTAAAATGGTGTTTCTCAACTTTAGCAGGTTGAAGATGTGTGGATTTCAACTCCCAGAATTCCCCAGCCAGCTGTGCTGCCCAGCTGTGAAATTCTCAGAATTGAAATCCACATATCTTCAACTTACCAAATCAGAAACACTGGCTTAAAGGGAAAATGCAACCAATGAAGAAAAACCCCATATTGATTTTGATTTGTAGTCATCAAGAGTCTCGAGAAATGTAGAACCGAGTTGGCTGAACTCTTGGTAGTCACCCTTCCCAAACTGAATGTATGTGCAAGTAAGCAGGGCAGTTTGCAAACGGAGAAGAACATATTTCTCCGTATCTGAGATAGAGAGAGAGTAGCAGAGCGTGTGCACGAGGAAGGTTACTTGCAAAGAAAGGGCCCAGTGTTTTCTTTTAACAATGCACAGTACTTGACAGGAACACTGAAAAATGTGTAATCTTATCTTCCCTCTCTCACTTTTTTCTTTTCTTTTCTGTTCTTCCCCACCCCATACACCCTGGCCAAATTTAATGCAGTGTTGGGGTTATTTTTTTTTCTTCTTTTCTTTGAGAACCAGCTGGGGCAACGAGAAGGGGAGATATTTTTTTACGGCAAAGAGAAAAAGAAGAAAAAGCTCTCTTGTAACCACCCACAACAAAAGTAGTCTTTGATAACTACTTCAGCCTTAAAAAGAAACCTCAACCGTATAATTCTGCCTCCTTCACCCACCTTTCAGATGTAAATGGTCAAGTTTGGTTCCTTCTGCTAGCTAGGATGGATTTAACGCTGTTGAGGCAGGCCATGTTTGTGACAAGGGACAAGAACATCCATTCAATCTTTCTCCAGTGAAAACACAAATATTTATTACATTTTGATCCCATGTTTTCTTCAACGACCTCTCTGTGGTTTCTCTACCTTCCCCTGTTATCTTCCCAAGCCACTCACTTCTTGATAGGTGAAGCTGCATAGGAGCGATTAGTCTAAGCTGAACGGGTTTTTTATTTTTAAAGAGACATTTAAACGTGAAC
Organism: Pseudonaja textilis; assembly: GCF_900518735.1. Next base: position 20,913,118 of record NW_020769318.1, read on the forward strand.
TTAGGCGCTCCCTTTGCAGTCTAATGTGATCTTGTGTAATGTCCACTCACCCATAATGCCAAGCCAGGATCTTTTAACGAGGGTTTGCTGAGCAAGTCATAATGAATTGCTCTGCACATCACTCCTAAGGCTGAAAAGAAACAAGTGGCACCCTGGCTTAGCTTCGTTTTTCAGGCAAGCCACTTTTTCTCAGTCCTTTAATACTAGGCCAGAGGTAGAATGTTAAGGGAGAAATATAATTTTGGGGGGATTTTTGAAGCATATTTTTTTTAAAGAACATGTTTCGCTGGGTCAGATGGCATTCAACATCCTGTTTTCCACATTGGCAGTCCAAAGTAGTGCCTTCCAATCTTGGACATAACTGGATTTGTGGATTTCAATTCCCAGAATTGTACTGCCAGCATGGCCATGGATAAGAATTCTGGCAGTTAAAATCTATACCCTCTAGAAAATTGTATTTATTTATTTGAATCCTGCCTTTCATATTTTTACAAATAACTTTAAGTGGCAAACACATTCGGTAAACCTTCCTTCTATTTTCCCTATAACAACCCTTTGAAATGAGTTGGACTGAGGGAGAATAACCAACCCAAGGTCACCCCAGCCGCTTTCATGCCTAAGGTGGGACTAGAACTCACAGTCTCCTGGCAATTGACCCAAACTCACCCAGCTTGCTTTCATGCCTAAGGCAGGACTAGAACTCCATACTTGCCTAGGGGGGCTGCTGTGTTCTGTAACTGTTCCCTCCATTCAGTGGAAATGGTTGTTGACCCCGTCTCACCAGGTCCAACTGGAATCCAATATTGTTAGTCCCCTCATTTAAAGAATGCCATCTAATGGGATGAAGGAAGTGAACCCTTTCTGTCAGAGCCCCTGGAAGATCAGACTCAGCCCAATCCAGTCAGTTCTTCACAAAATACTGGAGACCTGGTTGTATTCCATGGCATAGAGATTGAACTTAAGATGGCCCAAGAAATGATACTGCTTTGTTGAATGTTTCCTGGATTTATTCTGGGTGACCATTGCAGGGTTTTAATTTCATAGATTATGGACTGTCAAGTCATTTTCAACCCCTAGCATAACAATTTTATACTTATTTTTGAAAAAATTATATGTTTATATGTTATCTTCAAACTTGTTCTTCATACATGCTTGACAAAATAAATAAATTAAATCCATTCCTAACCTCATCTTTCAAATCAGTGGTGCCTCCAACACCACTGTAAAGTCCATTCCCCTGTGCTGCTAGTCACCTCCTTTCTTCTCTTTCCTTCCATCATTCCCAACATTACGGATTTCTCTGGCGAGTTAGATCTTCTCATAATATGTCCAGAGTAGGATGATGCGAGTCTGGTCATTTGGGCTTCAAATGACAAGCGTGAGTTGAAGGGTTTTTTTTTTTAAAAAAAATGTCCTGTTAATATTGTGCTGTTGTTTTTATTGTGTATCCAGAATTGCATCTTTGAGATGGGCAGCTGTATAATCAGATCCAACAAACAAACAAATATTTGGAGATTGGCAGCCTCTTAACACAGTAGTTAGGTTTGTACTTCATGAATAACAGCCAGTTGTTGATACTATAGATGCATGTATTACTTAACTGCACACACTTTATGTTATCTATCTGTGTAATACAATACAGGTAGTCCTTGACTTACAACCACAATTGAGCCCCAATTTTCTGTTGTTAAGTGAGACATTTGTTAAGTGAGATTTGCCCCATTTTACGACCTTTCTTTGCTTCTCAGAAGGTTGTAAAAGGTGATCACAATGACCCCTGGGACACTGCAACCGCCAAAAATATCAGTCAGTTGCCAAGCGTCCAAATTTTGATCAGGTGACTATGGGAATGCTACAATGGTCCTAAGTGTGAAAAACGGCCATAAGTCACTTTTTTCAGTGCTGTTGTAACTTTGAACAGTCACTAAATGAGGACTACCTGTAACGAATGTATCTATTTGTAAAATTTACATCCTGAGTATATTGTTGTTTTTTAAACAATCACAAAATGAAGGGTTGAATTATTATTTTTTGCCATCATTCCACATTTGTCAAGGCAGTTTTAATGCCGTTGAAGCTCCTTTTCATGTCTGCAGCTTGTGGAAGTCGGTTCCGTTCTTTTATTCCTTTTTCTTACTCCGACTGAGTGGATGGCTTTACAGGAAGGATCAGTAACACGCAGCAGCCCTAATGAGTTTACATCCACCGTGAAGGAATCTCCTGTGCAGAGAGTGTTAAGGATCCATACAGGCCTCGATGCTTTTGTACCACAAATAGATAGCTTAAGTGTTCAGTGCAGTAAAAGTGCATTAATATTGAATTGCCTCTTTCACCTCACTCTGCCTTTCACCACTCCTTTTCCTGTTCCTGAGTAAACCACATGAGCCATATAAGAAAGCAGCAGCATCTGATTCCAAAAACCTTTAGAAAATAAAAATGTGCAGGTAGTCCTCGACTTATGACGACAACTGAGCCCAAAATTGCTAAATGAGATGTTTGTTAGGTGAGCTTTGCTCCTTTTTGTGACCTTTCTTGCCACCGTTGTTAAGGGAATCGCTGCAGCTGATGAGTTAGCAAGCTGATTGTTAAGTGAATCAGGCTTCCCCATTGACTTTGCTTGTCAGACGGGTTGCAAAATGGGATTACATGTCCTTGGGACACAGCAACGGTCGTTAAGTATGAACCAGTTGCCAAGCATCTGAATTTTGATCACATGATCCCGGGGATGCTACAAAGGTCGTAATGTGAAAAATGGTCCTAAAGTCACTTTTTTCAGTGCCATGGTAATCCAGTTTTGGTCACCACACTATACAAAAAGATGTTGAGGCTCTAGAAAAAGCACAGAGAAGAACAACCAGGATGATTAGGGGACTGGAGACTAAAACATATGAAAAACAGTTACAGGAACTGGGCTTGGCTTGGCTAGTGAAGAGAAGGACCAAGGGAGACATGATAGCAGTCTTCCAATATTTGAGGGGCTGCCACAGAGAGGAGAAAGGGGTCAAGCTATTATTTCCCAAGGCCCGACAAGGAATAATGGATGGAAACTGAACAAGGAGAGATTCAACCTGGAAATAAGGAGAAATTTTCTGACGTGAGAACAATCAACCAATGGAACAGAAGTTGCCTTTGGAAGTTGTGGGAGTTTCACCACTGGAGGCTTTCAAGAAGAGACTGGACTGCCATCTGTCAGAAATGATGTAGGATCTCCCACTTGGACAGGGGGTTGGACTAGATGACCTACAAGGTCCCTTCCAACTCTGATTATCTGTTATCTGTTAACTTTGAATGTCATGAAATGAACTGTTGTTAAGTCAAGGACTACCTGTACTAATAAAGTTTGTGTTAATATATATCACAGATCAGCAACTCCAACCCTCCCCCATAAGGTATTTCTTTAAAATAAAACATCAAGCTGTGATTTCATTACGGATCTCCCTAAAATCTTTTGGAGATCCTGCCCATTATAGGAGCAAATACTTGAGTGTATAGAGTGGCACTCAAGAATCCTACTAAAGATATTTACCAAGCATATACTTTCCTATATTTAAATTTCACCTTTGTGAACTTTCTGGAGGAGGGCAGAATTCAAACCCCCGAATTATTAGAAAGGCTTTAGTAGAAAAGTCTTTGCTTTGTATACAAGGAGAACCAGAGTTTCCTTCTCGAGGGCTCTTAGTTGAAGGAGAACTGTGAGGAAAGATACTTTATGCAGAAACCCTGCGCATATCTTGCTCCTTAGGATCAGGGGCAAAATGGTTGAAGGAATACAGGTAATCCTCGACCTACGACCACAATTAAGCTCAAAATTTTCATTGCTAAGCATTGTGAGCTTGCCCTATTTTACAACCTTTCTTGGCACCGTTGTTGAGTGAATCACTGCAGTTGTTAAGTGAATCTGTTTTCCCTATTGATTTTGCCTATCGGAAAGTCGCAAGAGGTGATTCTATGACCCTGGGATGGTCATAAATACAGCTCGGTTGCCAAGCGTCCGAATTTTGATCACATGGGACCATGGGGATGCTGTAACAGTTGTGTTAAAAAAAAAGAGGTCACGTCACTTTTTTCGGTGCCATTTGAACTGTGAACAGTCCCTAAGTGAATGGTTGTAAGTCAAGGACTACCTGCTTATTGCCTCTGGTCCCATGCGGATCAATCAGCAGGCTTGTGTAGTTCAGGATGGCTTGCAGTTACTGGAGGCTTCTTCCCAGCCTTGCTCTTCACACGGAAGTTGGCAGGGCTCCACCTTCCTTCTTGAGTTGGCACCAAAGTGCTTGGCTTGAAGTTGTCCGTCATCCTGGCAGATCCCCACTCCAATCACTCCAGCTTCTGTCCCCAGCCACTGCCAGTTTCCTGACTTCCTTCCAAGCTGATGGGTGACAACCACGAAACGATCTTCTGACTTTGTGATTGTCCAGGGGTGATGTCAGAAGAAGAGAAGACCTTGCTTTAAGCCAAAGCAGTGAAGGCAAACTTGATTAGGTCCAGGGGTGGGATTCTACCAGTTTGCACCTATTCGCTAGGGCAACAGGCTGACTTTGGAAAACAGCTTAGAGGGGGCTGAAAAGCACTGTAAAGCGATATATAAGTCTAAGTGCTACTGCTATTGCTATTGCATTCCTTGTGATTCTAAAATAGGGGTAAGGAATTTTTTAAGCCATAAGACTGAATGGGCTCGTTGCAGATACTCAACTGTCTCCATGATGTCATGCTGTCCTATCCATGCGCTTGTACAATTGATTCCCATAAGGGCATTTGTGAACACACAATATAAAATAATTGATCGATTGATTGCGTCCCAACAAGTCAGTGTCGACTCTTAGCAATCATATAGATAGATTTTTCTCCATGACAATTTATCCCTAACCTAGTCCTTCAGGTTATAAAATAAAGGGCCAATTAAAATTAAACCATAAGAATGTGCTCCCTTTTGAGTTAGTCCATTGATCCATAGAGCTGGCATTGTTTGTATTGATGGCAGGATTTCTAATATTCAGAGAACAGAGGTTGCAATCCTTTTTACAGAAATCGTTGTGTTTCTTCTACAGCAGCATGCTTATGTTAGTATATATGGTAGGCATAGGAGTAATTCTTGTTTAGTGACCTCAGTTGGAACCAGCAACTCTGACATTAAGCGAAGCAGTTGACAAGTGAAGCTGTGACTGTGCCTTCAATCTTACTTCAGTTTTCCTTTACATGTAGCCCTCAATTTATGGCCACAATTGAGCCCAAAATTTTATTGCTAAGTGAAGCATTTATTAAGTGAGTTTGCCCCATTTTACAATCTTTCTTGCCACAGTTGTTAAGTGAATCACTATAGTCCTTAAATTAATCAAACTGTTGTTAAGTGAATCTGACTTCCCTTTTGCTCGTCAAAAGGGAATCAGGTAACTCCAGGGCACGGCAACTGTCGTACAAATGAGTCAATTGCTAAGCATCTAGATTTTGATTACACAACTGTGGGAATGCTACAATGGTCATAAGTGTGAAAAGTGGTCATAGGTCACTTTTTTCAGTGCCATTGTAATTTTGAACGGTCACTAAACGAACTGTGATAAGGTGAGGACAATCTGTACTTTACAGACCTTGTGAGGATTGTAAATGAGAAGACTGGTTGCCAAGTTACTTTCTCATCACAATTGTTACTTGGGACAGTCTCTAAATGAGGCAGTTGCTAAATGAAGACAACCTGTAATCCAAGTTCAGCCCATAACAAAGTGGTGGGATTTCCACAGTATGTTAGCCTAGACCAGAGGTCTCCAAACTTGGCAACTTTAAGACTTGTGGACTTCAACTCCCAGAATTCCTCAGCCAGCATAGCATAGCTGGCTGAAGAATTCTGGGAGTTGAAATCCACAAGTCTTAAAGTTGCCAAGTTTGAGGACCCCTGGTCTAGACCATGGGTGTCAAACTCAAATCTTAAATCTGGCCCGTGGGGTCACCCTGGAAACAGCAAAGGACCAGCCCTTGGTGCATCTGCCGGCAAAAATGGGCTCCTGAGCTCCGTTCCCAGCTGCGACAGCCTCCTGCAACCCTCTGCCAATGAAAACGGAGCTCGGGATCCTGTTTTTGCTGGCAGAGCACTTGGGCTGTCACAAGCACCCCTGACATGAGTGACATCGAGCAGGCCACACCCTCTAAGGCTACACCTCCCCCCCCTCGAGGTAAAACACAACCTTGATGCGGCCTTCAATGAAATCAAATTTGGCACCCCTGGTCTAGACTAAATTGAGGATGGCTTTCTTGTGACTCAGTCCATTTGGGGCTGATCAGAGCTGATTTGGAATCAAAGTAAGCAATTAAATAAATAAATCCGTTGTAACATTTGGGAACTAAATTAAGCTATAATAAAACATGCTTGTTGAGGGCATTACATCTTATGTGAACCAGACCACCACGCTGAGCCATCGTATGGTTGGGTTGGCCCAGTGCTTTTTGTGGTCTAATTCTTATAATTGTGTTGAGCTCACCTGGGTTAACTGTGTGTTGACATAGCCAAGGAATGAATGAAAGCCTTGTGCAGAAGCCAAAATGATCCGCATATGGAAAAGGGAGATAGTTGTAGTATCTGGATTGTCGTTGGATTGTAAGTTGAGGGTTGGGAAAAGAAAGCTGCTTTTTTCAAAGACATCCGAGATGTACAGTTAGCCCTCAACTTTCAGCCATTTGGTTAGTGACCGCTCAAAATCACAATGGAACCGAAAAAAGTGACTTTCAACCATTTCACACTTACGATGATTGCAGCATCCCTGTGGTCATATGATCAAAATTCGGAGGCTTGGCAACTGGCATGAATTTATGACAGTTGCAGTATCCCGGGGTCATCTGGTCACCTTTTGAGACCTAATGAGCAAAGTCAACAGGGGAAACCATATTCACTTTAACCACTGCAATGATTTCTTTAACACAACTGCTGCGAGAAAGGTTGTAAAATGGGGCCAAAGTCACTTAACTGTCTTGCTTAGCAGCAGAAATTTTGGACTCCATTGCGGTCATAAATCAAGGACTACCTGAATATATCCGTGGCTGGAATTCAGTGGTGGGATTCAAAAAGTTTTACCACTGGTTCGGTGGGTGGGCGCGCTTTGCACGCATGCGCACACTTTGCATGCATGCACCAAATGCACACTGCGCAGGCGCAGAGGTGTTTGCACAGGTGCAGAGGCATTCCAACTCACCTCCTGCAAGCCTGCACTCTCCCGGTTGCTTCAGTAGCTGCCGCGCGGCATTCTTCTGTGCCGTGCAAAGCAGCTGCTCTTCAAAAGCAGAGGGTAAAAGTGAGTATGGGAGCCCAGGTGGGCAGGTGGGCCCAACAACAGAGAGGCAGAGAGAACCGATTTGGTCTCTGCTGCTCATCGTCACTACCGGTTCGGTAGAACTGGGCCAAACTGGTAGAATACCACCACTGCTGGAATTGCTCAGGAGAACTTGTGTATTTGTAAGCAAGGCATCTCTGAAGGCCCACCCCGCTAAGGAGAAAAAGAGCAGTATTTGTGCCTTTGCTGTGACTGGACTGGTGCCTCCTTCTTTGAGAAATGGATAAGGCCCTCGTGACTCAAAGTCTTGGCCAGGCCTAGATTAAATTACAACAAGCAAGCGCCATGAGGGATGACACTACTTGGAAACGGCCATTGAGATGACGTGGAGCAGCCAGATGGATTTCCAGCAAGAGCTTTACACTGATCTTATCTCCATTCCTCTGGCTTCTGATTTGTTTCTAGGCCCAGTTCAGGCCTGGTGTTCATCTGTAAAATCCTAAAACAGAGCTGGCATAGGTGGTGGGGCCATGGGCCATTTAGCCCCTCTTAACAGGATCCTTTTTAAAATCCATCGGCTTATCGGAAGACATTAAAATATAAAGAAAGCAGGAAAGAAAAAGGCAAGTACCAAAATACAGAGAAAGTAGAAGTAAAAAAGAAGAAGAAAAGCAAGATGATGCAAAAATACAGTGCTACATTTAAAGTTTTAAAAAAGTAATTAAAAAAAGAAACAAAAGGTATTTTTTAGTGATATATCTTTCCCTTTCTTTCCATTTCTGTCTTCAACTAACCAGCTGTGGTTTAAATCGTGTTTCTCAACCTTGGCAATTTTAAGATGGTATGACTTCAACTCCCAGAATTCCCTAGCCAGCCATGCTGGCTAGGGATTTCTGGGAGTTGAAGTCCCCTCCCCCCCACATCTTAAAATTGTCAAGGTTAAGAAACACCAATTTAGCTGTTTGAACTTTGCATGAAACAGTAATTGTTGTTGGCTTCTATTTGAGTCCTAAAGGCCATGTTTCATGTTGTAGAATGTAGATATATACCTGTGATAGCGAACCTATGGCACGCATACCACAGGTGGCACGCAGAGCCATTTGTGCCAGAACGCGAGCTGCAGGCAAACTTACCTCACTGGGCATGCGCACGCCTCACAGCTGATTTTTGGCCAGTTTGAGGCCATTTTCAGCCTCCCAGAGGCTTTAGGAAGGTTTCTGCAGGCTTTTCAGGACGAAAACTAGGCCTGTTTTGTCACTTCCTGTTTTTCCAGAAATACCAAAAGTGACAAAACGGGCCTAGTTTTCGGTCTGAAAAGCCTACAGAAGATTTAAAGCCTCTGGGAGGCCGAAAAAGGCTTCAAACCGGCAGAAAATCAGTTGTGAGGCGCAGTGCAGGTAAGGGGGCAGCAGGGGAATGGGTGGGTGGAGATTACGCATGCATGCGTAGGGGGCATGGTGGCGCACGCATTGTCTTCTGGGTGCTGGCACACGAGTGCAAGCGCGTGCACAATTTTTGGCACAGGAGCCCAAAAAGGTTAGCCACCATTGATATATATATACTGTCAATTTTGCCATTGTGGGATATTCTCCAGTTTAATTCCCCCATGCTCATACCGCCAGGAAAGATATCTTTTTTTCCAATGTTGTGCTAGGCTAAACAGGATTGTTGAGATGTGACAGAATGGTTTCCCCGCAAATCTGAGACAGAGCTACTGTTATGTAAATCCTCAAATAGGCTTATGGGAGGTTTAAAATACAAAGACCTTCAGCCCTCTAAACATATTCAGCTAGGGTGTTAGGTTCTGAGCAAAAATGAGGTCAACCACTAGAGAAGAGAAAAGAAACGCAGAAAACGCATTCACTGCTCTCCTCTTGTGGTTGCCCAGATTTTGGCAGCCAAGATTTAATAGCTGAAGTCCAGGTGATTTTCAGCTTAAGACTACAATCGGAACCAGAATTTCTGTTGGTAAGTAAGGCAGCTGTTAACTGAATCACAGCCAACTTTACAACGCTTTTTGGCATGGTGGTTAAATTACCGCAATCGTTAAGTGAACAGGCAGTCGTTAAGCGAATCTGGCTTCTCCCCCTTGACTAGAGGGTAGTTAACCATGACTGGAGAGGGGTAGAAGTGTTAGTAGACCACACTGTAGGTAGTCCTTGACTTACAACCACAACTGATATCAGAATTTCCATTGTTAAATAAGTGGCTGCTTAATGAGTTGCGACTGATTTGACAACCTGATTTTTGCCATGGTTATTGAGCGGATCCTGCAGTTGTTAAGTGAATCATGTGGTCCTTAAGTGAATCCGGCTTCCCCCATGGACTTTGCTGGTTGGAAGCCAGCTAGAAAAATCACAGGTGGCAATCTTATGACCCTGGGTCACTGCAGCCATTGTAAATACATGCCGGCTGCCAAATTTCTATCATGTGAGTGCAGGGATGCTGCAACGGTTGTAAGTGGGAGGATCAGTCATAACTTAAGTCATCTTTTTCAGTGTCACTGTAACTTTGAACAGTTGTTAAATGAATGGTTGTAAGTTGAGGACTTCCTGTACAGGTTTGTGACAATGATTGGGTTGGAGGCACTCGGTAGGCAGCTATAGCTATGTTAAATTGATCCTACCCTTCCTAATATTTCCCCCCTGTGCAGGGTTGAAAATAAACCAGGAGTAGCAAAGTGGTTTTGTACAACTCGGTCTATTTTGTTGCTTCTCATTTCTCACCTCTTGTTTGTGCAGTAGTGGCTTCTCTAAACCATAGACAATCAGCAGCTCTTATTCAGATGACTAGCTAAATATTGGTTAAGCCATGCTAATTGTCACTAGGAAGTACACCTTGACCACATTCTGGCCATAGTCTGGGTTGAAATTATCATTAAACCAAGCAACCATGGACTTGGTGGCTGGTCACAGAATGGGCTAGGCTAGGCTAGGCTAAAATGAGGTTGGATAGTTTGCATTTTAGCATAATGGGAAGGCAGCCAGGTAAAGCTATAGTATAATATGGCTGGTTTGTTTGGACATCCCTTGTTCTGTGGAACTAGGAATTGGGTTTACGGAGATACTCAGTCATCCAGGTCATGGTTGTCCCAAAGGTGCTTTGCCAAGAGGCAACAGGACTTTCTGTTTTTTTCTTTGAAGACGTTTTGCTTCTTGGATGAGAAGCGAAATGTCTTCAAAGAAAAACCAGAAAATCCAGTTGTGTCTTGACAAAGTACTGTTGGGATTGAAATTGGGTTGTTATCCAGGATAGGGTGCTGTGGGAACCCGGTAAACCAGGTCAGCATACAGGCCTCTTGTAGATCCACCAGAAACACTCCTTGTTCAGAGATAAAGCATCTGCTTGGGGGTTTTAAAGCAGGGGTCGCCAAACTTGGCAACTGTGGACTTCAACTCCCAGAAGTCCACAAGTCTTAAAGTTGCCAAGTTTGGAGACCTTTGTTTTAAAGGTCCTCAAACCGACAGGCCCCATAAAAACAATCTTGGCAAGCAAACAATGGGGAGATGAATTCCCATCTGTCTGGAGTGCTGCTAGTTGGAGTTCATGGGATGAACTCAGTGGAACAAGTTCAGGGTCAACCGTCTTCCTATTTCTGATCTTAATGAGGTTCTACAACAGAGGTGGTATTCAGCAGGTTCTGACCAGTTCTGGAGAACCGGTAGCGGAAATTTTGAGTTCAGAGAACCAGCAAATACCACCTCTGACTGAAGATTTTACAGTATCTTTCCCCTGCCATGCCCATCAAACCACGCCCACAGGACCGGTAGTAAAAAAATTTGAATCCCACCACTGTTCTACAGCAACCCTCAACAATTCTTTCTTGTATAATTCAAGCGTTGATCCACCACTGCCATATATGCCATACTGTAGATGTCTCAAGGAATTTTAACAATTTCTTTATTTTTTTAATTTTAAATTTTATTGGTTTTTAAAAACAAACATAAACAAACAAAACATAAAAACATCAAGCTATCTTCCATAGGTGTACATACAGTGTGCTGGTTGGTTTACAAATTGTTTTGTGCTTCCATTTCGTAGTCTTCAATTACAGTTACATTACATATGATCTCATATTGTCAATCAAAAATTAAATACCTTAGTATCATTATTAATCAATCATTTGACTATACTTTTATTCATTCATGTTTTACAAGATAACCATAATTTACTTAGATCTTATAACAGTTCATATTACCAACCCAAATCTATCCTAAAATCATTTTGTAGATTTAATAAGAAAGAAGTACATCTTTGTATATTTATTATTTTCTAAAAGTCTATATAATTCATTACTGTACTTTATTGTCTAACCATTGATAGAAAAGATCCCAAATTTTATAAAATTGTTTATCCTCTTGTTCTCTAATTTCAAATGTCAATCTACTCATTTCAGCACATTCCAATATTTTCTTAATGATTTCCTCCTGCGATGGTATTTTCTCATTTTTCCAGGTTTTAGCAAATACAATCCTAGCCGCTGTTAATACATTTACAATCAGGTATTTCAAGTCTTTACTATATATTTCAGGTAAAATTCCCAATAAAAATATCTCTGGTTTCAAGTCTATATGATTTTTTTTTGTCATTTTTTCCAACCACATGTGGATTTTAGTCCAGTATTTTTTAGTATCCTCACAAATCCACCACATATGGTTATATGAGCCAGGTGTCTAGTGACATTTCCAACATTTTTCAGATTTATTCTTGAACATTCTTGCTATTCTTGTCGGGGGGGAAATGCCACCTGTAAAACATCTTATACAAATTTTCTTCATATGCTGTTGACATTGTCATTTTATAATTTTGAGACCACAATTTTTGCCATTTCTCTAAATCGATCCCATATCCAAAATTCTTCCCCCAAGCAATCATAGTTTCTTTAACTTCTTGTTCTTCTAGTTTAATTTCTAATAAATATCCATACAATTTTTTAATCACCTTTTCATCAGTACCTGTCAAAATCTTATCTAAGTCAGTCAGTTTATCATAGAAACGTTCTGTTTTAGAATCTTTATCATACCTTGAATGTATTTGCGCATATGAAAACCAATTCCTCTAGTTTTTGCATAGATTTAAGTTCACCCTTTTCATTCAATATTTCACCATATCTAACTGTTTGTTCCTTTTTGTATATTATAGGATACAAAAATGCTTCAATAGTCGATAACCAGACTGGAATTTTCAAATAACATTGTCTTTTAATCTTCTCCCAGTTTAACCACAGAGACTCCCGTATATGTCTCCTAAAATACCCCTGGGTTTTAGTTCCTTTGTACCATAAAAAAGCATGCCACCCCAACAACAAATCATGTCCTTCTAATGGCAAAAATCTAGTATTTCTTAGTGTTATCCATTCCTTAACCCATATCAGATTTGTAGCTTGGTAGTACAACTTCCAATTAGGCAAACCAAATCCTCCTCTAATTCTAGCATCTTGCAAAAGTTTTAACTTTATTCTCGCTTTCTTACCTTGCCATATATATTTCAACACGATTTTATTTAAATCTTCAAAGTAGTCTTTTCCAAGCCTAATTGGAATTGTTTGAAACAAATATAAAATTCTGGGTAATATATTCATCTTGATTCTTGAAATTCTCCCTATTAGTGACAGTTGTAAGTTTTCCCATTTCGCCAGATCTAGCGCTATCTGCTGTTTAAGTTTAATATAATTATTCTCTTTTAATGTACTACATCTTGCTGTCAAATATATCCCCAAGTACTTGATCTTATTTGTGACCTGAATTTTCAATAGGTCTGCCAGTTCTTCCTTTTGTCTTAATAGCATATTCTTTGTCAAAATCTTTGTCTTATCTTCATTTATTTTCAAACCAGCCACCTTTCCATATCTATTTTTTCTATCAGTTTTGATGCTGTTTCTAAACGGTCTTCTAAGATGAAAACCAGATCATCTGCAAGTGCTTGCAGCTTAAATTCTTCCTTTTTGATTTTCATTCCTTTTATATTCTTTTCATCTCTAATATTTCTGTTTAACACTTCCAAAGTTAACACAAACAACAAAGGTGATAGTGGGCACCCTTGTCTTGTTCCTTTTATTATATTAATAGAGTCTGTCAGTTCTCCCTCTATCATTACCTTTGCCGTTTGCTTATAGTATATAGCTTCTATTGCTTGAATAAATTTTCTAGCAAAACCCATCTGTTCCAACAGTAATAACATGAATCGCCAATTCACATTATCAAATGCCTTCTGTGCATCTAGAAATATCAGAGCCGTTTGTTTTTCAGGATGTGCCTCGTAGTATTCCAAGGTGTCCAAGATTACTCTCATATTATCTTTAATTTGTCTCTTTGGTAGAAATCCATTTTGATCAGGATGGATAAAATTATTTAAATATTTTTTAAGTCTTGCTGCCAATATTGAAGCAAAGATTTTATAATCTGCATTTAGTAGAGAAATGGGTCTATAGTTCTTAATTTGTAATGGGTCGGCCTCCTCTTTTGGAATTAGTGTAATGTAGGCTTCTGACCATGATTTAGGTATCTTCTTCTTTAACATAACTTCATTCATAACTTCTAGCAATGGAAGATTCAAGGATTCTTGTAATGTTTTGTAAAATTCTGCTGGAAGTCCATCTGGGCCTGGTGCCTTTCCATTATTTTGCTTCTTGAGTGCTTCAGTTAACTCCCTCATCGTTATATTGCTTTCTAACATTTTTTCAGTCTCTTTAGGTATCTGAGGTAAATTAGCATTCTGTAAGTACTGCTTAACTCTTTCCTCATCAATATTCTCTTGCATATATAATTTCCCATAGAAGTCTCGGATGATTTCCTTCTTCTCTTTACTACCATAGCAAACTTGGCCTTGGTCATCTATTAATTGCAACATTTTCCTTGATTCTTTCTCCTTTCTCAATTTGTATGCTAACCATCTACCTGGTTTGTTTGCGTCTTCAAAGTAGTTCTGTTTAGCACCTCTAATTTTCTGTGCTAATTCTTCTTTTTCAATTTGACCCATTTTGTGTTTAATTATATCCATTTTTAGCTTGATGTCCTTTTTCTGTGGCATTTTCTGTAGCTCTTTTTCAAGTCTTTTATACTCATCCTCTAAGGCCTTAGAGGCTAGTCTTTTCATAGTATTCCTTTTCCTTGTATAGTCTATTATCAAGCCTCTAACATATGCCTTCATTTATCCCATACATTCTGAATTGATGTTTCTTCTTTTTTGTTTTCTCTAAAGAAAAAAGGCAATTCTTTCTCCATCCACTGTGTGAATTCTTTTTCCTTTAAAATAGTATTATTTAACGTCCATCTAGATCTTCTTTTTTTGTCCTTTCCATTTAATTGTCATTGGATTGTGATCTGCCCAAGTACTTGTTTCAATATTTATTTCTTGAATGTTAGATATTAATTCTGTTGACATTCATGTCATATCTATTCTGGACCATGATAAGTGTCTATTTGAATAGAAGGTGTATTGTTTAGTTTTAGCATTTCTTTCTCTCCATGTATCTTTTAAGTTTATTTCATCTACCATTTTAAAAAAAGATTTAGGGAGAGTCTTTCTGTTTTGGTTTATTTTTTTCTGTGCTGTATAGCCCAATTTATTGTCTACAATTCCATTAAAATCTCCCATCATAACTATATTAGCATAGACCAGTTCAATTATTTTCATATGTAATTTTTTGTAGAATTCTTCTTGTTTGTCATTCGGAGCATAAATTGTAATCAGGAGTGTTTTCATATTATTGTCCATTATTTCCACCATTAGTATTCTTCCATCATCATCGGTATAAATCAATTTTTCTGGGGTGGTCTCTTTAATATATAAAACCACTCCTCTTTTCTTACATTGAGTCAAGGAAGTAAATATTTTCCCTAATTTTGGCTGTACCAACAATTGTTCATATTGTTTTTTAATATGTACTTCTTGTAGACAAATTATATCAAATTTTAATTTCTCTAATTTATGAAAGGTTTTCCTTCTTTTAATGGCTGAGTTAAGTCCATTTATATTCATTGTAATCAATTTTTTCTCTTCCATGGTTATATTTTATAGTTAGGTTTAGCAGCTCTCGTAGATCTTAGTTCACGTTGTTCTTTGGCTTCTACCTTTCCACCTACTGCGCCTTCTTCTTTTTCAATTGCCATTTGGCAGTCCTCTTGGAATTCAATTAGTGAGATTTCTTTTTCTGCCTCTTCCTCTTTCCTTCCAAAAAATTCTGTATAAAATAATTCTGCTTTCTCAATTGAGTCAATTCTATGTCTCTGTTCTTGCCATGTGAACATTAAACCTTCTGGAATCAGCCATCTATAATTCACCTCTTTTTAAAGTAGCATTTTAGTCAGGAATCAGTATTCTCTTCTCATCTCTCTCACTCTTCTGGGTATTTGTTTCAAGACCACAATCTCCTTGTCTTTATATTTCAATGTTTTCTCTTTTGCCACTTGCAATATTTGCAATATTAACAATTTCAATGAGCAAGGAATGCCAGAGAAGTTTATTGGATTTCACATACCTCATGGTGTTCTTACATTAAAAACAGCCTTCTGTCTCCTCATGACATGAAGAAATGAGCGCCACTGAACATGTGCAGAGTATGTCTTCCCACCAAAGCTGTCCCTTACCCCCAACGCCACTTAGGAAAAAGAATATAAAGTTAGGTTTCTAGGCTAGTATTTCTCAAACTTGCAAACTTTAAGATGTTAAGATAGTAAACCTGGAGAACCTTAATGTTGCCAAGTTTGAGAAACACTGTCCACCAGGTTGTTGTTGTTGTTCTTGATTTTTAGGAATTAGAAAAAATAGATAGGAAAAAGACAAAAATGGTTGAGTTTGATAGCCATCATAGCTAAAGGAAATCCTCCATTTTCACAAACGTTTTACCTCTGAATGCCAGATGCCGGAGAAAACACCAATTATTTCTTCATCATACAGGTAATCTTTGAATTATGCCCACAATTTCAGTTGCTACGCAAGGGAGTTGCCTTCACCTTGTGAATTTTTTGCTACAGTTGTTAAGCAAATCAGTATAGTTGTTCAATGAATTGTGCAGTGGTTAAGCAATCCGACTTTCCCCAGCTGGGAAAGCCACAAATCACATGACCTCAGGATCACATGACCCAGGGATGCTGCAACTGTCATAAATACATGCTGGTTGCCAAACATCTGAATTTTGGTCACATCACTGTGGGAATGCTGCAACGTTTGCAAGTGTGAGGACTGGTTATAAGTCCCTTTTTTCAGTGGTGTTGTAACTTTGGATGGTCACTAAATGAATGCTCATAAGTCAAGGACTATCTGTTACCTTCTTCCTTCGCAAGGCTGGATGCAAGGATATTTGGGGAGAGAGAGAGAGCCAGTTTATTATTATTATTATTGTAAAATGGAGGCTGTTAGGGATCACGATAATCTGAAGCAATGGTTTGAGCAGAGAGATCTGACGGGGGGACAGGGGGCCCTCCAGGTGATGCCGGAATGAAGGAATGGTGCCAGCGGAAAAGGATCAGAAGATCCTTCTGTGACCAGCCCTGATCATTTAATCACATTACTAAGTCTGGCTTCTTTATCATGAAAAAAAAGCAAGCGGCAGCTCAGCTCACGGCTATAGATAGCTGGCCTTCAAAAGCATTTTGCAAAGCGCCTGTAACACTCTCCCTGCCCAGATGCTTGCAGAGTGGAGTCACCACACTCTGACCATGCAGGGGTGAGGCCATGACACAGGGGTGGGGTGTGGAGCACGAAGAAACCTAAGAAAGAAACTGCAGACCACAGAGGATGGGCTCCTTTGGTGATCCTTCCTCTTCTTTCCAAGGCTGTCGGGCCCTGAGGTCCTAAGGCTGTCTTAACAATCCAAGTTACAAAACAGTTTATTGGGTTTCCCTCGCGGATCCTAGAGAACCAGATTTGCGATTTTTGGGTGTGTGTGTGTGTATGTGTGATGGTTTTCAAGAGGATCATTTGATGTTGAAGTTCAGTTACTCCCAGGCAAGCTAGGAAGGAGGAAGGGGGATCAGCTCTGTTTACCGGCCGGGGTTTCTTTCCCTAGAACTGGGTGTCAGTTATGGATAGGGCTGGGGCGGGAGAGGGAGGCAAAACAGCCAAGTTTCGTGGGGCGTTTTTATTTATTTTCTAAACAGCTGGTCGCCTCTGAGCATGCTCAGAAATGGTTTTCCTTCCTAATTACAACCAGGTTTTTGTTCACTTGAAATCTGAGAGTTGTTTGTGCCCAATCTTACTCTCTTTAGAGCAGGCTTTCTCAACCTTAGCCAAGAGACTGGGGAATTCTGGGGGTTTGTCCACATATTTTACAGTTGCCGAGGTTCAAAAAAAAAATACTTTAAAACAGAGCTTTCCAATTTTTTTCCCTCAATACCCCAAACTGCTTATCAAAAATGATCTTGGAGGACCAGTTATGTAACTCCCTTCCTTCAGCCTTGTCATAACTTTTTATGGTTGCTGAATGAACGGTCATAACTTGAGGTCCAGTTGTATTTTAAAAACAATATCATTGAATGATCTTTATGTCATGTCAACAAATTACCATTGGTAATTTGATCAATTTTTATCTCAACGGGAATACTTTGGGAGATTTTCAAATATATTTTAGTACAATCTTTAAATCAATTGAAATGTCCCTATTGTGATGGGTAATGGGTTTGTGTGTCATTATGTTGGAAGAAATATCCATCTGGTTCAGTTCCAAGCCAGGAGGAAAACGCTGGAAACATGGAGGCTGATTGGAAAGATGGTTTAATGAAGCAGAGCCATGGTTCTGGTGCAGCTGACCACATGGAGTTGAGAGTGAGGGGTATTTATACCCTCTCTTGGGCTTTGCCCTTGAACTTCCTGTTCCTGTGCAAGAACATGTATTCTATTTGGCTGTTGTAGGGGCCATAGCTAACTTTGTAGGTTGTCTGCGTCCCAGGTTTGGTTGAAGTTTGCTGGGTGATGCAATGTCCCCAGTGATTGTGCCATGTGGTGAGCTCTGCTGCTAGATGGGTTAATCCTATTATGTCCTGGAGGGTCATGTCTTAAATCCCTAGAGCTGGAGGTCTTTTGATAGACTGGCCCAGTCTTTCTCAATGGACACAAAATATCTGCTGGGGGCAGGGAGCTGCTTTCTGTCTTTAAAACATGTTTCTTCTTTTATCAACCAGGGAAATATAATAATCTGCCTTTTTAATATTTCCTAAAATATTTCATTCTTCTAGGAGAGGGGTGGGTGCTAACTTTCTACAATTACTCAAAGAACTTTCACTCAATTTGGGGTAATTTATTAGTATGGTTCATCACACAGTCAGCCAGATGTTTAGACTATATTTGGCACTTTGCCCAGCTACCGACTCCTTCCTGAGGACCTAGATGGGCAGATATGGATGTTAAGGGTATTACGGCAGGATGGAATCCGTTCCAAGTAATGCTGCCTTTTGCAATTGACTGATGGGGGTTTTGTCAATGTCGACAGCGTTTAAGTGGCGCTCCAGGTGTTTTTGGATTGCACCCAAGCTACCTATGACTATTGGCATAACTTTTGCTCTCTCTTGCCATAGCGGTTCTATTTCTATTTACAAGTCTTTGTAGTTTATTATCACCCCCCTCCCCTTCTCAGCCTGATTTTATCTGGATCCAGATACTTTTTAGGTGGGAAAGAGGTTTGGATATGATCTGGTTTTCGATGGCATCATGGCTTTCTTTCTTTTGTGATATATCTCCTCCCCTCCTGTCCCAATAATAATAACAACTCCCAGCTCATAAAGCTACTGATCCGTTTCAGCTGACTTTCTACTAAGGCTCTGCTTTTGCCCTTGCTATGCGGACAGTTTGTTCCAGCTTTGGGGTAAAGGCTGAACTTGAATCTAAAAACATCGGTTTGCTTTTCTGTAGGGTAATCAGATTGCCAAAGTGTACCCATAGATCCCACATCAAATACCAGATCCTACAGCATTGTTCATTTATCTGGCCGGCAGTTCACTAGAATGTGTTCACACCTGCATTGCCCCATCTCAAGCAAGAACATGCTTGGGCAATAGGCATGTCGAAGGCGAAGTCCCTGGCCCAAGTAAAAATGTTTCAGTTAGTTGGAATATAATGCAGAATTCATGATTTGCTGGAACCAGGCGAGCTACCCAGTCAGCCTGCATTGAATAAATTACAAGTAGTCCTTGACTTATGACCATGTGGGACCCGAATTTCCATTGCTAAGCAAAGCAGCTGTTAAGTGAATCACACCCAGTTGTGCCGCGTTTTTTTTTTTTTTTTTTTTTGGACATGGTTCTTAAGCAAACCACCGTAGCGAACGGAATCGTGCAGTTCTTGAGTAAAAATCCAACTTCCTCCATTCACTTTGCTTGTCAGAAGTCGGTTGGGAAAGTTGCAAATGGTGATCATGTGATCCTGGGATGCGGCAACTGTCATAAATGCATGGCCGTTGCCAAACACCACACGATTTTGATCACATGACTGTGGGGATGTCGCAACGGTCATAAGTGTGTCTTTTTTTCAATGCTATTGTAACTTTGAGCAATCCCTAAGTGAAGTCGAGGACTACCTGCAGACCATCTCAGACTCATATTTATTTACTTTATTCTCCAGTATCAGGCCAATAAACAACAAAGTACAAGAAAAACAAACTTGAAACAATTAGTAATGAAAGGGAGGTGGTGTACCACCTGATCTGGCCAAATTATAGCTATTGCTATGAACCTGACAACCTTTTTGATGGTCGTCCATGTTTGAAGGAGATTAGCATCTTCTTGATCAGAGACACAACTGAGACAATTAGATTTATGAGTGCCAGACACCATGAGTAAGTACAAAAGACAGCTTAGTAGTACGTAAGTTACTGACTTGAGCTGTATATCCGATCACATACAAATAGAATGGGACACTGGTCCTCATTTATTGTCTCAATAATGGGCAGCGTGCCAATTTGAGCCAAGGTGAAAAAGATTTGTGTGAAATTTTATAAAGAATATCTAGGGATTTTCCTGTGGAGAACCTGCAATCCACACCTTTGTAAGATTGAGATATTTTGGAAGATCTTAATTCCAAATCTTTTGTTTCAGTCCAATTAAGGCCTTCTCTGGGCCAAAATGATGATATAGGCAGGAGTAAAAAAAACCACAGTTTACCAAATCAGATTTTGTTTGCCTCCTCTTAAAAAGTTAAATCTCTTTAATTAAGATAGATCAAGGATTCGCCCTGAAAAATCTGTTTCAATCAGAATCTGAGACAATAAGGCAAAATCTTCAGGCAAATCTTACAAATTAAGCCTAGATTTGGGTCGAGAAGTCAAAGGATGGATGCAGTGGTGGGATTCAATTTTTTTTACTACCGGTTCTGTGGGTGTGGCTTGGTGGGTGTGGCTTGGTGGGTGTGGTGTGGTGGGTATGGCAGGGGAAGGATACTGCAAAATCACCATTCTCTCCCCACCCCACTAACCTGCTTTCCAGCTCCGTTCTCCTGGGAAGGGCAATCAAAGAAGACCCAGCTGATCAGCTGGGACTCGGGAGACAGAGAATAGATGGGGGCGGGGCCAGTCAGAGGTGGTATTTGCCGGTGCTCCAAACTACTCAAAATTTCCGCTACTGGTTCTCCAGAACTGGTCAGAACCTGGTGAATACCACCTCTGGATCGATGTATATATATATCAGCTTAGATCAAAGGGCAGAAAAATGCAGGGTTTTTAAAAGATCATAAATTCTGGAGGTGGACTGATTGGCACCGTTGACCAGTGTAAACCAGGGCTGTCAAATTCAAGGCCTGGGGGCCAGATCTGGCCTGCGGGGTACTTAGATCTGGCCCGTGGAGCCACCCTGGAAACAGCAGAGGACTGGCCCGAAGTGCCTCTGCCAGTGAAAACGGAGCTTGGGAGGACCGTGTGTGGCTTTCCCGAGCTCCATTTTCACTGGTAGAAGGTTGCAGGAGGTCCTTGCAGCCAAAAACGGAGCTTGGGAGCCCATTTTCACTGTCAGAATGCTCGGGCCGCCACAGGAGCCCCCAACACGAGTGACGGCGAACTGGCCATGCCCACCCTGGTCACGCCCACTCCAGCCCACCCTGAGGTCAAACATAACCCTGAAGCGGCCCTCAATGAGATTGAGTTTGATACCCCTGGTGTAAACTAAACCTTCTAAAGTACAATTGCCAACAACTCCAGCAAATATTGACCGTGGGAAAATGAGGAAGTTATTCCCCTAGATTTTTCCAATCAATCTACACATTCCTTCATAAACAGGAGGGACAATCTGTCCATCCCAGACTAAGAGTTTGGAAAGTTTTGTCCCTGAAAGTCTGAACCTCTCTCTGTACATTCAGCCCTATTGATGGTGTTGAGTTACTGTTCTGTGTTGCCTGTCTCTCTTGTTTATGACCTTCTTCCTCCTTTGTAATAACCCTTGTTTTTGCAGATTCACCATAGCTATGTCCCAGCTACAAATAGTTGTGAATGGGAGCAGTGTACAGGTAGTCCTTGACTTATAGCTGTTTCATTTAGCGATCATTTGAAGTTACAACTCGCACTTGTAACTCACACTGCAGTATCCCCATGGTTGTGTGATCAAAATTTGGGTGCTGCTTGGCAACTGGCATGGTTGCCAGTTATGTTGGGGTCATGTGATCACCATTTGCAACCTTCTCAGAGGGCTTTCAACAAGCCAACTGAATGAGGGAAGCTGGATTGACTTCTGAACTACATGATTCACTTCCCAACTGAAGCAGGTCATTTAACAACAATGGCAAAAAAAAAGAGTTTACATAAAATCGAGCGTGACTCACTTCTCTTGCTAAACTGCCTTGTTTAGCAATGGAAATTCTCATCCCCGTTGTGGTTGCAAGTCGAGGATTCCTTGTAGATCCTGATAATTTTTCTGATTGATTGCCTGATTGGCTTCTTAAAAGATATTGACAAAGATTTGCAAATTTTGTCATATACCAGGTAGGAGTATTTTTAAATTTTAAGAATTTGACTTGCCAGAAAGGAAAAGGGTAGACGCAACCAAACCTCACTCTCCCCTCCCTTCTAAGCCAGTCTGTTCATCTATGTATGCTCAGAAATCCTTGAATCCCTCCCTCCCTCCCCCCTCCCTCCTTTCCTTCCCTCTCCCTCCCTCCCTCTCTCCCTCCCTCCCTCCCTATTAGATCTTTTCACTTCTCCAGCTTCGATTAGTGGTCTCCCACCAGTCTGAAGTTTTCCCATTCATTCACACCTTATGGAAGAGATCTTGCGAGTTCTGACTTTCCTAGTGGCCTGAATTTTCCCCTTGCATGGAGGCTGCTTTGGGGTGAGGGGAGTAACTGGGCGACAGATGGCTCTGCCAAGGCTGAGTAAGGGCACAAAGGGTGAGTGATGGCAGTTTTGCTGGAACTAGCCAGGCGGTGACTTTGATGCAGAACAGTAAACAGCTTGTCATGTAAATGGCGTTTCCCCATAACCTCTGTTTTCCTCTGTGACTTGGCTGACTGGTGCCAATCTGAACTTGTCTCCAACATTCCTGTCCTCTGTGTGTTTGCGCATGTGTGCACGCTGCATGTAAGAAGAACAGGCAACTGCTGCTTGACTGAACCTGATTACTAATCTCAAATACAGTAAGTCCTTGACTTACAACCACAATTGAGGCTACAATTGCAATTGCTAAGCTAAGCAGTTATTAAGTGAGTCGTGCCCCATTATAGAACCCTTTTTTGCCATGGTTGTTAAGCGAGTCACTACGTTTGTTAAATGAATTCTGCAGTCGCTAAACAAATCTGGTTTCCCCCATTGATTTTGCCTGTCAGAAGTTTCCTATGACAACCTCAGTGTCCCGGGATGCTTGCAAACCATCATAAATATCATGCTTGTTTCCAAGCACCTGAAGTCAGATCAGTGGGGACGATGCAGTGGTCATAACTGTGAAAACTGGCCGTAAGTCGCTTTCTCCAGTACTGTTGTAACGTGGAGCAGTCATTAAATGAGTTGCTGTAACTCAAGGACTATGTGTACTCATTTCAGACCTGGGGATGTTCATCCATTTCTCTGCCTTCCCCTCCCATCTCCACAAAGTTAGGAAACCTTATTATGAACTGTAGGGTGATATGTGAAACTGACCTCCAGTGTGGAAACATTATGCTTATATTCTGGATTGAATCATGTGCAGTCGAAGAATTCTTGGAGCGCGCACAAAGTGTTTTTCCTTACATCCTGCCATGATGTAAAAAAGATGCTGAGACTCTAGAAAGAGTGCAGAGAAGAGCAACAAAGATGATTAGGAGACTGGAGGCTAAAACACATATGAAGAATGTTTGCAGGAACTGGGTATGTCTAGTTTAATGAAAAGAAGGACTAGGGGAGACATGATAGCACTGTTCCAATATCTCAGGGGCTGCCACAAAGAAGAGGGAGTCAAGCTATTCTCCAAAGCACCTGAGGGCAGGACGAGATACAATGGACTGAAACTAATCAAGGAGAGAAGAAAACTTAGAACTAAGGAGAAATTTCCTGACAGAACAATTAAGCAGTGGAAAAACTTGCCTCCAGAAATTGTAAATGCTCCAACACTGAAATTTTTTAAAAAGATGTTAGATAACCATTTGTCTGATGTGGTGTAGGGCTTCCTGCCTAGGTAGGGGGTTGGACTAGAATAGGGGTTGCCAACCAATGGGCCGCGATAAAATTTTGGTGGGCCGCAGAGAAATCTCACCCCCAGGAGCACCCCTCCAAAGCAATTAATCCAGGCGGCACAGAAACACAAGGCTGCACTGCCCACATGGCCCGCGGGAACCCTCCCCGCCCACTCGCTCCTTACCTAACAAACTTTCCTGCTAAATTGCTCTTTTTCCAACCATTGCTGTTCTGCGGTGCTGGGAGATTTAGATTAGCTAGGAAGCAGGAAATGGTTGGATTTCTTGCTTTCTAGCTAGTCTTTAGATCTTCAGCTCTGCTTTTAAGCACAGCCGAACCTCCCTTAGGACTGAAGGTTCTATTATTCAGGGCAGACTCATGGCAAGCAAATTTTATGTGACAGACTGAGCAAGCCGATGGCAGATAGATAGATCACTGAATGATTCTGTGAGCAGCTCAATCTGCCTGCCTGCTTTGCCTGATTTTGAGTAAAAGTTGCTCTTTTTTATAAAAAAAATCAATATTTACATACATGGTGTGTTGTGAGTTAATTTTGTGAGTTTGCTTGTAAGCAAATTTTATGTGACAGACTGAGCTAGCCGATGGCAGATAGATAAATCTCTGAATGAATCTGTGATTCTGTGAGCAACTCAATCTGCCTGCCTGCTTTGCCTGATTTTGGGTAAAAGTTGTTCTTTTTTTAATAAAAAATTCAATGTTTATCTAAATATTTATAATATTTACATACAAGCCATGCCCAGCCATTCACATGACCACCAAGCCACAACCACAAATTAGGCCATGCCCACAGAACCGATTAGTGGTCCCTGGGATTTAAAATTATGAGTTTGGTGGTCCCTGAGGTCCAAAAGGTTGGCGACCCCTGGACTAGAAGATCTTCAAGGTGCCTTCCAACCTCTTCCCTTCCCTTCCCTTCCCTTCCCTTCCCTTCCCTTCCGTTCTGTTCCACTCCATTCCATTCCATTCCATTCCATTCCATTCCTCTTTGGCTCTTCCAAAGATGATCTTTATAGTTTGAATGTTATGAGAAAGGACCCTTCAGTGTGACTCTAGATGTGATCCACGGAACATCTTGGGAATGCAGTTACAGGTTGTCCTCGGCTTATGATCACAACTGAGCCCAAAATTTTCATTGCTAAGCCAGACAGCTGTTAAGTGGGTTTTGCCCCACTTTACGACCTTTCTTGCCACCGTAGTTAAGTGAATCACTGCAGTCGTTAAGTTAGTAACATGGTTGTTATGTGAACCCGGCTTCCCCATTGACTTTGTTTCTCAGGAAGTCGCAAGGGGTGATCACGTGGCCCCAGGACTCTGTAACCGTCATAAATGTGAGTCAGCTGCCAAGTGTCCAGATTTTTCAACCATGTGAGCATGGAGATGTTGCAGCAGTTGTAAGTCTGAAAAACGCTGATGAGTCCCTTTTTGCAGTGCCATTGGAACTCTGAAGAGTCACTAACCGAATGGTTGTAAATTGAGGACTACCTGTACTACCTGGAAGAGGTTGGTTGTACTTGTCTGAGTGACAGGACCAGATCCAGGCAGTTCAAATGGCAAAGAAGGAGGTTCTCTTGACAGGAGGAACATCTTGACCAGAGCTGGCATTCAGCAGGTTCAGACCAGTTCTGGAGAACAGGTAGCGGAAATTTTGAGTTGTTCGGAGAACCAGTAAATCCCACCTCTGACTGGCTCTGCCCCCATCTATTCTCTGTCTCCTGAATCCCAGCTGATTGGCTGGGTCTTCTTGGGTTGCCCTGCACAGGAGAACAGAGCTGGAAAGCAGGTTAGTGGGGTGGGGAGGAAATGGAGATTTTGCAGTATCCCTTCCCCTGCCATACCCACCAAGCCACGCCCACAGAACTGGTAGTAAAAAAAATTGAATCCCACCACTGATCTTGATTATACAAAGGTTCTGCCAGTGGAACAGGCTGCCACTTGAAATCGGGAGTTCTCCTTCGTTAGAGGCTGGATGGCCATCTATCAGGAATGCTGTAGGGCAGCGTTTCTCAACTTTGGCAACTTGAAGATGAGTGATCTTCAATTCCCAGAATTCCCCAACCGTCAGTGTTTCTCAGCCTCAGTAGCTTGAGGATGTGTGGACTGCAACTCCCAGAATTTCCCAACCAGCAGTTGAAATTCACATAACTGCCGAGGTTGAGAAACACACTACCGTCGTGGTTCCTGCGCTGAACAGGGAGCTGGACTGGATGACCTCTGATGTTTTCCAACACATGAGGATTCTCTGGCATGCAATTACAGTCATGTTGGAGCCACGGAGCACCACCAGGATACGTCGGGTATTGGCACCTGTTGGATGACGTCGATTTCAAATGCTTTGCCTGGGGCACTCAGAAAGGCAGGTTTTGCCTACTGATCAGTGATCGGTTTGAGTCCTTGAAAGAAAGGTAAGGGTGAGGCTAGACCTGGATCAGATCCTAATATAGATTAGCAAATACAAAAACATTTTCCCTTCTGGAAAAGCCCTGGCTTGCAAGGGATTGGAGAGATTAATTGGAGAGAAATTATCCCAAGTCTCCGTGTTACTCGAAGAGAGTAAAAACGTGAGATTATCGCTGCTCTGGGAGAGGAAACTGTAGCTCAGGAGTTTAGCATCTGCTTCGTGTTTTGCACGGCAGCATCCAGGAAAGTCTTTCCTTGGCTGGAGATATGAAGATCAATTCACTAGGTAGCTTTGCATTAGATTTGTTTCATATTTTCTTGAGGACTAGTAACCAGATTGATAAAACAACTACTTTCCCTAAAGTGATGCAGGGTATCTGGGCTGACCCATCTCTCTGTACTCAAGCCTTTGAATAACTGGGACAGAAAGGCAATTATAGGAACTCCCATTAAAGTAAATGCAGGAGGGCTATAAAGTTGTGTTGTGCTTTATTCATTTCAGCATTTAACACAAAGGCTCGTAAGTCCTGATAAAGCATTTGTTCTGACCAAGGCTTCCGAGACCGTAATTATCCACACACTTAGTTTAAAAACAAGTCTTGGTTTATTGCAACACTGGGAATTATTTTCATTCCCAGCTGGTAATGAATCTCAAACAGTCCCTCAAGATAAGCACCCACCTTTCTTTCCTGTGAAGTGCTGCCAATAACAAAAGTGTCAAATAAACTAGAACAAAAACCAACCGAAGTACAAAGAGCTTCAAGAATGAATCTGAACCGAATGAACTACTTTGCTTCCTGCAAAGGTTTCATCACTTTTGCTTGTCCTTTATACCTTATGGGAGGGGCAATCACCTCCCAGCCTTACTCCTGAGTTGCTCCTTTTGTTTCAGCTGCTCTTTCCTTTTAGCAGCTCTGCGCATACGCGCACTGGGAACAGGCTCCACTTATTCCTCGGCCTCACTGCTGCCAGACTCAGGAGGCTCCGGAGGCAGCACCCCACGCCCAGATAGTCCTGGCCCCATCTCTGCATTGGACGCAGGACCCTCATCCAAGTCCTCTCCAGATTCCCTAACTGGTCCCTGTTCTTCCCCACTGTCCGATTCCGCTGCCATCTGCACAGGCTGCTGGCAAACCACAACAGCACCACAACAAACCAGTCTTGCATTCTGAGTATCACAGTTCTTTTTTTGAACATGGAGATGCCTTTCTGAGATGCCTTCAAAGTACAGGTAGTCATGAGAATTGGCACCCAACAACTCAGTCATTCAGTAAACTGGTTGCTATGTGAACCTCAACTGTGCTTACAATCTTTCTTCAGCTTTTCCTTTTGCTTTACAGAAAGCAAAGGAAAGTTGTAAAAACATGGATTGGTTGCAAAGATGCTTTTTAAAATGAGCATTGTATCTTTGAATGGTCACTAAGTGAGGCAGTTGCTAAACAAGGACTACCCTTAGAAATGAAAGGGGAGAGACCAGAATAAACTAGGAAAACTAAACTTTGTGTTAGAGCTGAACTGCTCAGCACCCTGGCTGAAACAACAAAAAGGAAAGGATTTTCAATGTATTAGCTCCATTTTGGAAATGAGAACCAATAGCAGAATAATAGAGTTGGAAGGGACCTTGGAGGTCATCTAGTCCAACCCCCTGCTCAGGCAGGAAAACCCTATACTATTTCATAGGTATAGACAACCATTTGTCCAAACTGGTTGTCCAAAATCTTCTTCTAATTGTAAGTTATCACGTTGCCAACTTCAAAAGCCGATACAAAAATTTATGCCACCAGACAAAGACTGAATGCACCAATTATCACATTAAACAAGAGAAAAACCTTCTATGCACCAATTCCACCCGCGCTTTCTACAATTTTGTAAACAACAAACTAAAAGACTCAAGTCCATCCCACCCCTGAAAGGACCTAATGGTAAAGACTGCAACGATGACACCATTAAAGCCAACCTCTTTAACACATTCTTTTGCTCAGTATTTGTAAACAGCAATGGATCATGCCCAGTATTTCCTAGTTGAACCACAGACAACTACAATGATCTAATACATATCAATTTTACAGAAGACAATGTTGAAAAAGCACTACGCAATCTAAAACCATCTCTATCTATTGGACCGGATGGAATATGTGCCTACTTCTTAAAAAAGCTATCTACTGCCATAGCAGAACCTCTAAGCATAATCTTTGAAAAATCTTTCAGGACCAGCTCCTTGCCATACCTATGGTCACTAGCCACAGTCATCCCCATCTTCAAAAAGGGAGACCCCAACCTAGTTGAAAATTATAGACCAATCTCCTTATGCTGCGACACCTGTAAAGTCATGGAATCAATTATTAACCAATCCATTATCCTCCACTTAAAGACAAACAACCTACTCTCCAATAAACAATTTGGTTTCAGGAAAAAACTATCCTGTAATCTGCAACTCTTACACTGCAAAAACATATGGACTACACAACTCGATCAGGGCAAAGCAATAGATGCAATCTACATAGACTTCTGTAAAGCCTTTGATTCAGTGGTACACGACAAACTACTCCTAAAACTAAAATCTTATGGTATCTCTGGACACCTGCATAACTGGATAGAAGCATTCCCGTTGAACAGACAACAAATGGTTAAAATTGGGAGCGTCCTATGAAATCCTGTACCTGTCAACAGTGGTATCCTCCAAGGTAGTGTTCTAGGACCAACCCTCTTCATACTCTACATAAATGACCTCGGTGATCATATTAAGAGCAACTGCGTTCTCTTTGCTGATGATGCAAAACTATTCAACACCACCAACAATACTGCTACCCTTCAAAGAGACCTCGACTATATATCAAAATGGTCAAACAAATGGCAACTTCAAATCTCAACTAATAAACTCTCTGTCTTACATATTGGCAAAAAAATCAGAAAATAAAATACAGGCTGCATAGTCAAGACCTTGTTGAGGATCCAAACTCTGTCAAGGACCTTGGAGTACTCATCTCTAATCTAAGTGCTGGAGCCCACTGTAACTACATAGTCAAAAAGGCATTAAAGAGTTGTTAACCTAATCCTGCGTAGCTTTTTCTCTGGTAATATCACACTACTAACTAAAGCTTACAAAACATTTGCTAGACCAATACTTGAATACAGCTCATCAGCCTGGAACCCGCATTACGTATCTGATATTAATATAGTTGAGAAAGTCCAGAAATATTTCACAAGAAGAGTTCTCCACTCCTCTACTTGTTGTAGAATACCTTATGCCACCAGACTTGAAATTCTAGACCTAGCAAACCTACAACTACGCCGTCTTCAGTCCAATCTAAGTATAGTATATAAATCATACATTGCAATGTCCTACCTGTCAATGAATACTTCAGCTTCAACCATAACAATACAAGAGCACACAATAGATACAAACTCAAGTTAATCGCACCAAACTTGACTGCAGGAAATACGACTTCAGCAACAGAGTGGTCAATGTCTGGAATACTCTACCTGACTCTGTAGTTTCTTCCCCAAACCCCCAAAACTTTAACCTTAGACTGTTTACTATTGACCTCACCCCTTTCCTAAGAGGTCTGTAGAGGGCATGCATAAGTGCACCAATGTGCCTACCATCCCTGTCCTATTGTTGCTTTTGTATTCATATCCATTTCATGTATTCATAACCATGCTTATACTTGTACTTGTTATCCTATAATCACTTGACAAATAAAATAAATAAATAAATAATTCAGAACTACAGGCGTTCCTTGAATTGTGACTGTAAAGGAGCCTGCTCATTTAGAATTTCGAATCTGGTTATAAGCAGTTTTTTGGGGAGTCCATTGTAACTTGAAATGGTCTTACGTCGAGGACTACTTTTACAGATTCCAAGGAAGCATCCCTGAAGCCATTGTTAATAAACAAATCAAAGTTAAGGGTCATTTTCCTTCCCCACTTCATCCAAGCTTATTTTTGATTTTTATTTATCCTTCCGAGGTGGGTAAAATGAGGACCCAGGTTGTTGGTGGCAATAGGTTGACTCTGTAAGACCACTTAAAGAGGACTATAAAGCACTGTAAAGCATAGTATTTCCTCCAGTAATTTGATCCCTACAACAACCCTGTGAAGTAGATTGTGTTGAGAAAGAGCAACTGATGCAGAGTTGCCCAATGAGGTTTTATTGCTAAGAAGGGACTTGAATCAAAGATGTTAATCTCAATGCCCTTAAAGCTAATATTTCTCAACCTTGGCAACTTTAAGATTCCCCATGGCTGTCTGGGGAATTCGGGGAGTTGAAGTCCACAGATCTTAAAGTGCTTCAGACCGAGAAATACTGCCCTAACCATTCCATCATTCCATTTTGTTTCTCTTACATTAGTTTTCATTGGATTGCAACCTATTTTGTGCTGGGGATGAATAGAGGTAAATTACAGGCTGTCAGATTATGTTATTGATCTGAGTTGGTGAGAATATGGATGGGTGAATGTGGCAACTTAGATTTCACTTGCTTCTCGTTATACCACAACTAAATCCAGTTTGGATTATTGTTTCGGCAAATTTAATTAAATAAATGCCGCAAAAAGAAAAGAAAGGCGTATGAAAATTCATACCCATTTCCATGGACTTTTTCTTGTAAGAGACATCTTTGGTTGACCTATTGTTGACTATTTTTTGTTAGCAGCTTTTCATACGGTTGTGTGAGTTCTTAGCATTTTTAGTACCACATCACTCCATTCTCTTTTTGTTGTGTATATTTTTGAGCTGTGTGCATCATTGAGAAGTTCTAGAAAAAAATGCAAAGGTAGGCGTACCAATGTTTTCTGATTTTTTTTGCATACACTTTGGACTAGATAGACTGAAAAAGTTCATATGAGAACTTGAATTCTCTAATGGAATCCATGCATGCCTGCAGATTCTTCATGTTGTAACGAAGAAACTTTGATGATACGTTCATTTTATTCTGTCAGGAATATTTTGTCTTTGACGATTTTTTTGCTTCTATTCTGTAAATCACCTAGAATTGCTTTGAAATGAGATGAGAGGCAAATAAATTTAATAAATAAGTAAATAAAAATAATTAAAATATGATCTTTTCCCTTGAATGGTGCTGGATCCCTTTTACATATAGAAGCTAAGATTTGAACCTGAGGTCTTTTGCATTCAAACAAGGTATTATTGACTTGTACAAAGATAGATAATTTTTCATAAAATGTTTGCTTTTATTTATTTTTTCTGGAGAGTAAGTTTCTCTGCTTGATAAGTATTTGAAACAGCGTACAAAATCATGTTATAAGTAATCCTTGTTTAGCGATCATTTGCAGTTTGGTCACTGATGGAAATGTAAACAGTTAACAACCTTCACAGCTTTGTAAAGCAAAAGGAAGCTGAAAGAAGATGGTCAAAGTCATGGTTTCCTTTAGTGACTTCACTTAACCGAGTTGCCAATGCCAACTGTTGTCACTAAACAAGGACTGCCTGTATTTCAACGGAGTCATAAAGCAATCAAGCCTTAAGAATTGTAGCCTTTTAAAAAGTAAAGTTCCCTAGTTAAAAAAATGGTCTGGGAGATTAGAGAACTTCATATTGGTATTATTTATTTTTATCCTCCTTTGATTTATATTTTTCCTTTTCTTCTGGAGTCCAAGGCAGCCTCCAATTTAATTCCAAAATCAGGAAATTTTTGATAGGCTAAACTAGCATTTCTCAATCTTGGCTGCTTTAAGATGAGTGGGTTTCAACTCTCCGAATTCCCCAGCCAGCCTTGGTTGGCCAGGAAATTCTAACAGCTGGGGAATTCTGGGAATTGAAGTCCACTCATCCTTAAGGCTGCCAAGATTGAGAAACATTGGGCTGAACTATAAAACAGCGTTCAATAGATCATTCAGAGGAACCTCATTGCTGAATAGTCTGCCTGTTTCTATCCTACCTCCTTATCACTAGCCCAGTGTTTCTCAACCTGGGGTGGGATTAGTACCGGTTCGGCGAGAGTGCGTTTTTTGTGTGCGCGCATGTGCATAGAGGATTTCAAAAAAACTATCAGCTGTGCCGCCCGGACTGCAGAAAAGTGCTGCGCACAGGTGCGCAGCGTTTGAAAATCCTCTTCTTTCCTGCCTTTTCAACCTCAGCTGTGCCATGCAACGCAGCTGAGGTTGAAAAAGCAGGAAATAAAGGACAGCCAAGAGCCCGGGCAGGCGGGTGGGCCAAACAGACAACCAAAAGGTTGTCACAGCGAACCAGTTCGGTGTCTGCTGCTCTTCAGAGCCACCGGTTCTATAGAACCGGGCCGAACTGGTAGTATTCCACCCCTGTTCTCAACCCTAGCAACTTTGAGATGCATGGACTCCAACTCCTAGAATTCCCCAACCAGCAGCATGGTTAAGGGAATTCTGGGAGTTGAATTCCACACATCTCAAAAGCTGATAACGTTGAGAAAAACACTGTGCTAAACAAAACTGAGGCTTTTCTTATTTTATTGAGCAGCTATCTAAAGGAGCTT
The DNA here is from genome assembly GCF_900518735.1 of Pseudonaja textilis. The sequence goes on from NW_020769318.1 coordinate 20,945,822, forward strand.
GTGGAGATTCTCAGTCATCCAGGTCATAGTTACCTCAAAGGTGCTTTTTCAAAAAGCAGGTGAACTTTTTTTTTCCTCAAGGAAGATGAAGACAGCACAACATCTTCCTCAAGAAGAAAATAGTCCAGTTGCCTTTGGAAAAGCTCCTATCAAGACTAGATAGGAGCTAAAGTGGCCTTCTGGGTTGGAGAATTCTCAACTACCAATCAAAAGTTCTAAGCAATGGCTAGACTGGACTTGATATATATATATAGCCTTACAAATATAAATATTTTTTTCAAATATTCGGCCTGCTCTTTTGTGATCTCTTCTCTCCTTGAAAAAAATGGATGCAGGTGGTGAGACCTAATTAAGCAAAAGCAGTTGCCGGAGGTCAGGGCAATCCCCCGCGATAATGCAGAACAGCAACATTTAATAAAAGCTTAACCACCATATTTCTTTCCAGAACTTGAACATGAATCCGACTGAAATATTCAGTTCAGATATTTCAGGGCTGGTTTTCACTGCGGCTCACAAATACATTGCTTTATGGTAAAAGGAGTTCATCATTTACGGTCCTGACATCTACACCTGTTGAATTATCCGGTGACACTGGGAAAAATGATCACATTAATGTACGAATTGGTGCACATACAGCTATTGTCTTGTCATTTGCATCTCCCCCCCCCCCCCCGTTGCTCTTTATGACTTCTGTACATGTGCTCATAGATAATATATTATTGTGGGTGATAATCAAAAACAAAATTGTTGTTTGATTTTTCAAACAAGGCTGTTCTGTTTCAGGAGCATCTTCCTGAAGCCTCATGCATGCCTTTTTTGTGCACTGCACTACTTCTCTTGCTGCAACTGTATTTTGGCAATTGTGACATAATCAAATGAGTAATTGCATCAAAATTCACTCTGTGTAGGGTTTTGCTGGTACATGCATGCATTTTAGTAAAATTGCACAACCAGAATCTTGCATACAATCATCATAGGATTGCTTTCGCATGTGGGAGGATAGTGTGTCAATGTCAATGCAGTTACCCATATGGTAGAAAAGCTTACCCTGGCCTCTGAGAATATGCTGAAAAGGGCGTTGGTACTTACCTGATATGGCCGTTCTCTGTGAGCTGTGAAGAGCATCCAGAAGTGGGAGGTGCTTCAGTCTCTTCTGGAAAGGCTGGGCTTAAAACTCTGGGACGCTCCTCCTCCTCCATGGAACACCTCCTCAGCGTCCCCAGTTTTGCGAAGACTGAGTGCCAAAGTCTGGGACTCATCACCTAATCTGGATCCCTGACTGGAACGTAACCCCACCAGACGGAAAGAAATGGGTGGGGCTGGATGCTCTTCACAGCTCACAGAGAACGAGCGTATCAGGTAAGTACCAACACCCTTTCTCCCATGAGCTGTTCAGAGCATCCAGAAGTGGGACATACCAAAGCTTGGCCTGACCTTAGGGAGGGACTCCGTCTGGATCAAAATCTACTCCTAAACTCTGTGGACCTCTGCAGGACTCTTCTGCCAAATGAAGCGTCCACTGAGGCATAGACATCAATTTTATAATTTCTGACAAACGGAGATAGATGCTTAAGGCCCTTTGAACATCAAGTCAATGCCATTGATGCTCCAGTCTATGAGATGATTTCGGACAAAAATTTGGAAGGACCAAGTCCTGCGCTCTGTGGAAGGCTGAATTTACTTTAGGAGTGAACGATGGATCCAATCGGAGAATCACTCTGTCCACATGAAACACGCACAGGTCCTTTCTCATTGACAATGTCGCCAATTCGGAAATTCTCCTAGCTGATGTGATTGCAATTAGGAAGGCCACCTTATATGTTAGGAATTTAAGACTAGTGGTTCTTAAAGGCTCGAACGGGCCAGTTGTAAGTGCGGTTAACACCTTGTTGAGGTCCCAGGTGGGATAGTGGGGAATTATAGGAGGTTGTAAGTTTGCAGCACCCTTAAGAAAGCTGCGGACATGTGGATGGTGCGCTATGGAACGGAAGTCACCCCAGGTTATCACCGAGGCTAAAGCTGCTACCTGTCTGCGTAAAGTATTTGGAGATAGGCCCTTGGTCAACCCCTCCTGTAAAAAGTCCAATAATTGTCTTATTGATGGGGCAGTTGGGTCGATCTTAGACCCCTGGCACCAGCGACAGAAGGCAGACCACGTGGCCTCGTATATATGATTTGTTGAGGACCATCTGGATGTTTGAATGGTGGCAATAGCATCTTCTGAAATCTGTCGGGCCCTTAAATGGCTCCGCTCAACCTCCATATGGCTAGACTGAGCCATTGTGGGTCCGGGTGAAGTACTGGCCCTTGGGAGAGAGAAACCTTCAATGATGGAATTTTCCAAGGTTGCTCCCTCGACAGGTCCTGTAAATCTGTGAACCACTTTCGCCTGGGCCAGTAAGGGGCGGCCAATATCAATTCCGCTCGTTCCTCCAATAACTTCTGGATCAACCTGCGTATTACCGGGAGTGGAGGAAATGCATATAGAAGTCCGGGAGGCCACTGACATTGTAGGGCATTGACGGCCTCCGCCCCCTGAGTCGGGTACCTTGAAATATACCGGGGCAATTGGGTGTTGAGAGGAGAAGCAAATAGATCCATCACCAGTTGCCTAAACCTCTGCACTGCTTCCTGGAAGACAGACGGGTGTAGGCGCCACTCTGCCTGATCTATAATGGCCTTGCTGAGCCAGTCCGCTTGTGTGTTTAAGGCCCCTGCTATGTGTTCTGCCTTGAGTGAAAACAGATTGGCCTCGGCCCACTTGAACAACTTGGCCGTCTCCAGCATCAGAAGTTTGGAATGGGTACCCCCCTACCTGTTTACGTGGGCCTTGGTTGTGATATTGTCTGTCAAGACCAGAGCGTGGCGTGATTGGAAAAGGGGTAGGAAACTGCGTAAGGCCAGGTGAACTGCTCGCAGCTCCAACAGGTTGATGCTTTGTGATTGTTCGGAAATAGTCCAAATTCCCTGCGTAGTGTGAGATTGGAAGTGAGCTCCCCATCCTACCAGGCTGGCATTGGTTGTGATCGTTGCCCTGTAAGGTTCCTTGAAAGGATACCCCTTGTTTATCATTTTTTCCGACCACCAGCGGAGCGATCAGAGCACATTGTGCGGTACCTTTATCCGGACGTTGGATGTGGCTTTTCCAGATCGCTGGAAAGGTAGCAGGAACCATTGCAGCTCTCAAGAATGGAATCGAGCCCAAGGCACAATGGAAATACAAAAAATCAGTTTGCCTAACAGTTGAGACAGCACTGCCAGGGAAACCCTCTTTAAGGCTCTGATCTCTCTGGCCAAAGACTGGATACTGTTTAACCTGTCCTGAGAGAGAAAGACCTTGCCCTCCATGGTATCTTTCACTGCCCCTAAATGAACTAACCTAGTTGAGGGGATCAAATGGCTTTTATCCCAATTTATGGAAAAGCCATGACCCTGAAGGGTCTCCAGAGTAATCTTGGTATCCAAGTTTGCTTGGTGTCTGGAAGATGACAAAATATCATCCAGATAACATTGTAAGCGAATAGATTTGATCCTGAGTGAGGCAGCCAAAGCCGCAAGGACCTTGGTAAAAGTCCTGGGGGCCGAAGCCAGACCGAATGGTAGGGCGATATATTCGTAGTGCCGATCACAATAGCAAAATCTAAGATATTTGTAGTGAGCAGGTCTAATTGGTATATATAGATAGGCCTCTGTGAGATCTATAGAGGTCAGGACATCGTTCTCTCTAATGCTGAGCAGAATGGACTGGAGAGTAGTCATCTTGAATTTTCAATAAACCAATGATCTGTTCAGACGTTTGAGGTCCAGAATTGCCCTCCAGCCCCCCGAACTCTTTGGGACCACAAACAATAGAGTAACAGCCTTTATCCCGCTGTTCAGATGCAACCTCTCTAATGACCTGAATATGTAGGAGATGATTGATAGCCTCCTGCATCAATGCCCTCTTAATGGGGTCCGTGGACCTAGGGCCCCTAATGAAAAAATTTTTTGGGGGGAGGATTGAAACTCTAGCGCTAAACCAAACCTAATAGTGTCGCTGACCCACGTATCAGAGGTGGAGTTGTTCCATTGATCAGCAAACAATTTTAGCCACCCTCCAATGGGAACTGCTGTGAAGGACTCACTTGGGGCGACAAAAAAATCGGCCTCCAGTGCCTCTGGGGTTTCGTCTGTTTTGACCTCCCCGCTGACCTCTATCGGAAGATTCAGATCTATCCTGTCTAAAACTGGGCCTGTAACGATGTTCTCTGAGATCTGGGAAGGTATGGGCCTTGATAGTAGGGCCGAAAGGAACCCCTTCGAAACGACTGGGACGTTCTGTTTTCAGATCTCCGAAAAAGAGGGGGAAACACTTTTTTCTTGTTTCTATTCTCTATAAGGAGGGGGTCCAAGACACTGCCAAATAATTTATCCCCCGATATTGGGGCTGATGCCAACTTGCATTTACGCTTGGTATCCAGCTGCCAATGCCTGCGCCATAGTAGTCTCCATGCTGATACTTGAGATGCTATGGCCCTAGACGAGAATTTGACTGCATTAAATGTGGCGTTGGTGGAGAATTCTGCTGCTGCAATAATTTTAGCTATGTCCTGGTGGGCTCTGACATTTGACTCTGGCAATATATCCCGCAAGTGGAAGAGCCATCGGAGGGAGGACCGTGTAAAAAAGGACGCCGCTGTAGCAGCCCTAATGGCCCAGGCGTCAGAAATGTGTGCCCTACGGAGTGCCAACTCTGCTCTCTTTTCTTCTGGTCTCAGGGCTTCCTCAGCCTTGTTGGGAAAGGTTGAAGAAGACGCCAGTGCCACAGTAGGCTCATCCACCTCCGGAGAAAATTTGAAAACTCTGGTGCCAAATTATAATATTGTTTATCATACCCTGTTGGGGCTGGGTATGATGCTGCTGATGCCCATTGATTTTGTACTAATTCAGCAAACATACTAGGGACAAGAATAGTTTCCGCCTCATTAGCTAGTTGTGAGAATATTAGATCCTCAGATTCGTCCAGAGACCCTGTTGACAATGGATGAGGGTTTGATGTGCCTAGTTTAGCGGTGTTCTTTGCCTTGAACAGTAAGGATTTAAAGAGGTGCGGGCGAAAAAGGCCAGAAAAAGTAGGTAGGTCCGGAATGAGGCCTTCGTCGTCCGACATTCCCCGTTATAGTGGGTCAGTCTCTGACAATCCCAAGTCCATCTGATGCATCGAACCCCCCTCCATGGGAACATCCTGATCCTCAAAGTCCGCCTCCTCCCGAAGACCCTGGGCTGGTGTGTCGGGAATATTGGGGAATACCTGAGATTGATGTTGTCCAATATGCATAAAGGATCGAGCGGACAGGGATCCCGCATCCGAAGCGGCTGAGGAGTGTCTGGTCCTGATGGATTGTTGAACTCCAGCCTCAGTGCCCCTTTGAATTGCCATCTCCATCCATTGCCTCATTTCGATGGGGATAGTCCCAGGTAATCCCTCCTCCTGTCTTAGGCCTGCGGCCATAGGGGTGAAGGTTGCCTCTGGGATTGGCCGGGCAGTGCTCATTGGAGGAGATGTGCCTATGGAAGGTTGTCCAGAAAGAGCCTGCCTGGGCTGGGTAGATAAGTCCAAGGGCCCCATCAATGGGTTTGGGTTCTGATCAGATTGTTGTGTCATAGCCATCTTGTCTGCCTCCCTGGCTCCTTTCTGCAATTGCCTTTCCAAAGCTAGGTGCCATCTACGGGCATCCTTATTCACCGCCTTGGAGGCCTTTTTGGGGCCCACTGGCTTATCTTGGGACTTATTTGACTTGGAGCGGAAAGTGTTGTCACCTTCCATTGTGGATGACTGATTGGCCTCTGACTTTAATTTTATATTTTCTTTTTAAAAAATTTTAAATTATGATGATGATGATGATGATGATTGTTGTTAATTTTGTACTTTGGGGTGATGCCTTCCCCTGCGGTTGAAAGTAGAACGCTCCTCCAGGAGACTAAGATTTTATATATATAAACATATGCCTATATCTATATATATAACTGTGTATATGGTAAACAGTATCTAAGGGTCCCCAACAAGGGAAACCCCCAAGTGCTCCAAGTGAGAAAAACTCTGGATCCCTGGTCCCCAACAAGGGAAACCAGCTATACAGGCTCTGAGGTGAATCCTTTCCTGTCAAAACCAAACATCCCGCAATTTAAATGGCACTTGCAGTTTCAGTCCGAAGAAATGATCCAAAGGCAATTGCAAAGAAATGCTTGTTTAATGACTAGCCTGCTTTTCCAACGTTAGCCAGACAAGGGAGAGCTAAACCCAGGGAGAACAAAGTGGAAAGGTACTGCCTCGGTCCCCAGAAAGGGAAACCAGCGAGGAATGGTGCCTGTGATAGTTAGGTGCGAAGTTGAGCCAGCCGTTGGAAAGGGCGGGAAGCAGAATCACCGTTGCTAATGTCTAAGCCGTCAAATGAGCCGCTGCTGCTGAGGCTCTAACTTGCGAGTTAAATGCTGCTGTCCGACGAAATGGCAATGCGAAGTGAGCCGTGGCTGCAAGCGCTCCGCTCCGATCGCAGAGAAAGCGATCGGAAAGTTAGATAAGAGAATTGCCTGAGGCGGTAGCCTCAAGCTGCCTGCGGAGTGGCAGGCTCCGCTATTTACAAAGGAACTGTTTGTTTGTTTTTTTAAACTAATCGAGGTAACCTAATAGAGGGACAAGCCTGAAAAAGCCAAATTAAATGGTGAAGAATTTTAAACACCGAAATGACCCAAGAGCAAACCTGAATCAGAAAACCATTCCAATCAGGGAGTGCACAACCTCTTACCACGAAGGCTGAGCTAAAACTGGGGGACGCTGAGGTGGTGTCCCGTGGAGGAGGAGGAGCGTTCCGGAGTTTTACTGCCTTGGTCCACCTGCCATCAGTTCTTCTTGCTATGTGACCAGCCCATTTCCATTTCCTTTCTTTTACTCCCCTGATGATATCCTATAATTTTGTTTCCTCTCTAATCCATGTGCAGGTCTTTCTATCTTGTCTTATGATGCCGAGCATGTATCTTTCCATGGCTCTTTGCGCCACTCGTAGCTTTGTGAGGTTAGTGTCCATGTTTCACCAGCATATGTTAGAGCCGGTAGCACACTCTTCTCTCTTCAGACATAGGGGGAGGTTGTTTCTGAGCGGAAACTTACGGATGTTAAATGTGCCATATTTTTTGGACTATAAGACGCTCCAGACTATAAGACACATCTAGATTTTTGGGAGGAAAACAAGAAAAAAAAAATCTGTCTCTGCCTCCCAGCATACATCCGGTATTTATCTGGCCTGTTCGCTGCGGCCCATTCACCGTCTCCACAGCCCATTCTAAAACAGCTGATTGGTGCCACACCAACCCCCTCCCCCCACCACAATATTCACTGTATAAGACCCACAGACATTTCCACTCACTTCTTTTGCTAGGAGTGGGGAAGTGTGTCTTATACTCCAAAAATATACGGTATTTCAATGCATAAAATGAAATAGGTAGATTGCATTACAAAGGCAACCAACTGGGCTTGAATACAGTTATCAAAAATATTAGTAGCTTTTTGGCTATTTCAGAACAAAAGAACTTTTGAGGTGGAAACTGGGTTAACCATCATCGATTACAGGTAGTCCTCGAATTAAGACCTCAATTGAGCCCAAAATTTCTGTTGCTAAGTGAGACATTGGTTAAGTGAACTTTGCCCCGTTTTACGATTTTTTCTTAACACAGGTTACCAAAGGTTGTTAATTGAATCACTGCAGTTTTAAGTTAGTGGCATGGTGGTTTATGTGAATCTGGCTTCCCAATTGACTTTGCTTGTCAGAAGGTCAAAAAAGGGGATTGTGTGACACTTGGATAAAAGCAACCGTCATAAAAATGAGTCAGTTACAAAGCATCTAAATTTTTATCATGTGACCATGGGGATGTTGCAAGGGTCTTAAGTCATTTTTTTTCCAGTGCCATTGTAATTTCAAATGGTCAGTAAACAAACTGTTGTAACTCGAGGACTAGTTGTCTTGTCGCCAAGAAAACTGCACTTTTGGAGAAAAAGATACTTCGCACAACATATTTATTTTTGTTTTGCTTTTTTAGCGTATAATAATTTGTAGGTGCCTTGCTGTAATGGTAGAAGACACCAAGTTAGAAACAGGACGGTGTGTTCTAGTTCTACCATAGGCATGAAGCCATCTGGATGGATTCAGGCTTGTCACTCTTTCTCAGCCCTAGGAAAAAGAAGGCAAGGGCAAACAACTTTTGAAAAATTTGCCAAGAAAACTGCAGGGACTTGTCCAGGCAACCGCCAAAAGTCAAGATGAAGTTGAAGACACATCACACAAAATAACATTAGGTTGGAGGAATGGGAAAAGACAAGTATTATATTAATATCAAAAGTAAGAGAACAGACTTCCAGTTTGAGCTTCTTCAGGACAGACCGAAACCTTGTCTCTGCGAGGCTTCGATCTGTGCTTGCCGCTGGAGTGCCCTGAGCCGGCTGGTTTCAGGGCTAAGCCACCCTGTAGAGGTGGTGAAGAAGAGGGAGACTTCCAGCAGGGTTGAGGAGAGCCGCATCTCTTCTCCCCAGCTGGCCATTACTCCCTTTCCCAAAGGCAGTTGCAGCGGTGGTCAGAAATGGCCACCACAAAGAAGAACTCGACCGGAAAAGAATGTGCAGGAGGAAGATAAGAAGAGAAAGTTTTGGTTGACTGGGTCAAACAGCAAAAGCAACAAATAAGGTACCCTGGAATTGAAACTGTTAAAAAACAATAACATTGTTCCCTAAGAAGATTTTTAAGCTGCGAAGGAGAGAGAAAAGGGAAAAGATTTGGTTTTCTCCTTTTCCTATACTGACAGCTAAGAGACTTAAGCAAGAAATTGGAAAAAAATCCACTTTGACATCAATAGGCATTTAATGCTGAAAATCAAAAATCAAAGGGATAATAAAGATTTCTGGATAATTAAAAGCTTTTGAAAACAAGAAAGGAGAGAGGAAGAATAAAAGGGCAGGAGACTGTCTGGAATTAAAAAAGGACTTACAGCAAAATCTCAACAAACTTCCAAAAGATACATTCTAACTGAAATATCGCAACAAAAACCCCAGGAAGAGAAAGTTGAAAAAGAAATAAGAAGAAATAATTTGGGACTATCTGGATTACTTGATGATTTCTGGATTCTTGGTTATTGTTTTGAATGACTAAAATCAATCAGGTGGTTATTTAAAACTGTTTAAAATGGCTCCACTTTAAGAAGAACTGAAAATGGAACTTAAAAAGTACAAAGAAGATGCACAAGAAGGGAGAGGTTCTTTTGGCTTTGTATTTCAGTTTTTAGAAATGGAGATTTGGAATTATGAGAAACAACAAGAAATGCCTGCAGAACAAGAAGATTGGGAGAAAGAAGAAGCCATCTTTAATGAACAAGCAATCTTAGATGGGGGGGAAAAAAGGAAAGGGGAGAAAGAATGGAAAGTTTAAGATTGGGAAAAACAACTCCAAAAAAAAAAAATAGAGTGAAAAATAAGTATAAAATCAGAAAGCAACAGAAGAGGGAAATGAAGAAGAGAGAATTAGAACTAGAGAGACAAGGGAGTAAAAGGGGGAGGGAGAAGATGAGAGGGAAGAAAGAAAGGAAAAGAAGTTATAAAGGACAGAAGCAAAATATAGAGAAACAAGGTTATTTAGAGATAATGGGTGAAAACTTAATGGAAAAAGGGATTCTGCAAAGGTACATAAGATAGTTATATGGTTATATGGTTATATTAGAAGCAGAAATAATTTTAGAAAATATGAAACAATGTATGATTAAAATGTCTGATAAAATAGCTATCGTAATTCAGTGGAATGCTTGTCAATAAATAAATGTAACAAAAGGTATATTTAATGATTTATAAACATATGAGAAGAGAAATAAGGGAAAAATTAATTATGGAGATTTCATGTGTTTTTAAGGAAGTATGATATTTAATTGAAAAGAAGTATTAAAGATGTTATGGTTTTAATGATTATTAATGATAGAACTGAACTGGAATGGAATGAGGGTTTATAATTACATATATTTACAATCTATCTTTTTTTTGAAAGAATATAGTGTGTATTAAAAGAATGTGCCAAGCAGAATTCGATTGAAAGTTATGTATTATGTATTATATTGAAGGTCATAAACTTAAGGTATATATTGAAGTTTAAATAAGAGTTGAATGGATGTAATTAAAAGATATAAAGGTGTCATACTCCAATTAGTAACTGCAGGAGAAAATTTGTTTAATGAGAAAAGATAATATGAAATTGAAACAGAACAGACAAAAGTATAAATATAATGATTTGAATTGAGATGAGATAATCAAAATAAAATTGAGAAAATTAAAAGAGGGGAAAAACTATATCGAAAATGTAAAATAGTATAAGATATGGAATAGAATTCAAAAAGGAGCATGAAATTGAGTTTTGTGTCTGTATAAAGAAGTTCAACCTGGGGCCGTGCTATTTTCAAAAAAGATGTTTTACTTGTATTTTGTGTGTGAAAACCCAAATAAAACTTTATTAAAAAAAAAATAGTAAGAGAACAGATGTGCTTATTTTAATCGGTGCACAAAATTCCTCCTTCACCTCTCATCACCATAACTCCCTCCACAACAGTAAATATACATTTTTTTAGATCTTCAAATTAGTGCTGATCCTAAATGGTTATTATAGGGAGCTAGTAAAATTCCAGAGCTGGAGAAAGAGATAGAATCTAGAGACAGAAGGAAATCTCAAAAGTGATCAACTGACAACCCTTTTAAGATAATTTATATAACATCTATTAGAATCTCTGCTTAAAACTTCTGACGGACAGCCGACTGCTTTTTTAAGCGAATTTCTTCCATTGTTTTTGCATCCATCAGCTTTCCTTAGATTTATTCCAATTTTTTTCCCCATTGCAATTTGAGTGTAGTTCTTTGCACTGATAATGTATGCCCTCTCTAGGAAAAATAATCTGTATTGTGAGAATACTCCTGTTATTCACTCTTCCTAATTTTCCCTAGACTTTTGAGTTCTGATTTTGGTTTATTTTAAAAATGAAGCATAGGAATCCTCGCATGTTTTTCCTTTTGTTCCAGTTCACATTCTATGCAGTGTGTTCTATATCCGTGTTTTTCAACCTTGGAAACTTTTAAGATGTGTTGTCTTGAGCTTCCAGAATTATCCAGGCCGCACCGGCTGAGGTATTCTGTGTGTTGAAATCCACACATCTAAAAGTTACCAAGTTGAAAATGTTGTTCATGTATATTTTGCCTTCGCTTTCAGTTTCTTTGTAATTTTCCCTTCCTGTAATTAATGTTGCAGTTCTAAGATACGAAAAGAACAAAAAGTAGTCTTGATATGACTGTGTATTCAATCAGATAATCATTTTCAAATAGTATTTTTTACCTGTATTTGGGGCTCCATTTTTAGATTAGCAAACTGCAGTGCAAAAAACATTTTGACTGTGCTTCTATTTGCATCAAAGAACCACTACAACAAAATCAATGTGTATAAAAGCAAAACATGATGATTTCTTTAGACAGAAAAGTGATGAACTTGTAGGACTTCGCATGTCAGGAGTTCTGTGCAGGTATTCTTGTGACAAAGAATTAAGGTGGAATAGAAGCAAGTAATAAGTAAAACAATAATAGAAAGAAACCAGGAAAATAAGTCTAATCTTGGACTTCCGGTTTGAAAGGCTTCGGCGACAGACAGAAATCTGTGATTGTGCGCGGTTTCTGTCTGGGCTTGCCGCTGGAGCGCCCCAAGCCGGCTGGTTTGGGGGCTAAGCCACCCCGTACAGGTGGTGAAGAGTGGGGGGACCACCAGCAGGGTTGAGGAGAGCCGCATCTCTCCTCCTCAACTGGCCACTACTCCCTTTCCTGAAGGCGGTTGCAGCAGTGGTCAGAAATGGCCACCAGAAAGAAGAACTCGGCCGGAAAAGAATGTGCAGGAGGAAGATAAGAAGTGAAAGTTTTGGCTGTAAAAGCAACAACTAAGGTACCCTGGAATTTAAACTTACAAAAAATAACATCGCTCCCAAAGAAGAGTTGGAAGCAGCGAAGGAAAGTGAAAAGGGAAAGGTTTGGCTTTTTTTTTTCCTTCTCTCTCCTTCCCTATACTGACAACTAAGAGACTTAAATAAGAAATCAGAAAAATCCGCTTTGACATCAATAGGCAATTAAGCTGAAAATAAAACAAAATGCCAAAGGGATAATAAAGATTTCTGGACATTAAAAATTTTCTTTTTCATAAGCAGGAAGGGAGAGAAAAAGAATAAGGGCAGGATCTGGAAGAGGGAGGAGACTGCCTGGAATTAAAAAGAATCTACAGTAAAACTTCAACAAGACTTCTAAAAGATACATTTTAACTGAAACTTTGCAACTAAATAGTAACCCCAGGAAGAGAAAGTAAAAAAAAGAGCAAAAAAGAAACAGCTTGCGTGTATTTGAATTATTTGGTGATCTTTGGATTCTTGGTTATTATATTTGAATGACTAAAATCAATCGGGTGGTTGTTTAAAAATTTATACAATGGCATCACTTCTGGATGAATTGAAAATGGAACTTAAAAAGTACAAAGAAGATGCACAAGAAGGGAAGGGTTCTTTTGGCTTCATTTTTCAATTCTTAGAAATGGAGATTTGGAACTATGAGAAACAACAAGAAAAGACTGCAAAACCAGAAGACTGGGACAAAGAAGAAGCCATCTTTAATGAACAATCAATTTTATGTGGGGAAGAAAAAGGAAAGGGGGGAAAGAGAATGGAGAATTTAAGACTTAAAAAAACAACCAAAGAAAAGAAAAATAATTCAAAAAATAAGTGTAATACTGGAAAGCAACAGAAAAGGGGAATACAGAAGAGAGAAATAGAGGTAGAAAGACAAGGGGGTAAAAAGGGGAGAGAGAAGAAGAGAGGGAAGAAGGAAAGGAAAAGAAGTTACAAAGGACCGGAGCAAGATATAGAGAAACAGGACCTATTTAGAGATAATGGGTGAAAATCTAACTGAAAAAGGGATTCTGTAAAGGTACATAAGACTGTATATTAGTAATAGAAATAACTTTAGAAAATTGGAAACAACGTATGATTAAAATGAGGGATAAAATAGTGTAATTTAGTGAAATGTTTGTGAATAAAATAAGTGAAATAAAATAAATGAGAAAATTGAATTAGGAAGGAACGGGAACATTTTAATTAGTTAATGTTTTATAAAATATAAGTGAAGGGGGGGATTATAATTTTTCCCATAGAAGTATGATATTTAATTGAAAAGTAATGTTAAAGATGTTAAGACTTTAATGAATATTAATATTAATGATAGAATTGAATTGGAATGGAATGTTGTTTTAATTATATACATTTATAATTTTTTCTTTTTTTAAGAATACAGTGTGTATTTTAAGAATGTACCAAGCAGAATCTGAATGGAAGTTATGTATTATATTGAATGTTACACTTTTAGAGAAAAGATATAAAGGCGTCATACTCCAATCAGTAACTACAGGAGAAATTTTGTTTAATGAGAAAAGATAATTGATAATTGAAACAGGACAGACAAAAAATATAAATACAATGATTTGAATTGAGATGAGATAATTAAAATAAAATTGAGAAAATTAAAAGAGGGGAGAAGCTATGCAGAAAATGTAAAATAGTAATAAGATATGGAATAGAATATAAAAATGAGCATGAACCTGAATTTGTGTCTGTACGAAGAAATGTAACCTGGGATTATACTACTTGTTGAGGTAATTCCCCGTTAGGAGAATGAGCGCATACAGGGAGTCGTATAGAGAGTAGTGTTGGAATAATACACACAGAGCACACAGATACACTGTACAGTAAATGTAGGTTTTTACTTCCAGAAAGGTTTAAGCAAAGTCCAAAATAAGCAATCCAAAGTCATTCACAAGTTAAATCAGTCAGTTTTCAATCCAGGGATAATCCAAATATCAAAGTTCAGTGTCAAAAAACAGTTCAGTAACAGACATATTAAATCCAGTAATATCAGTCAATTAGGAAAAAAGGAGGAACGGCAATATTTTCCAACAGAAGGAAACAGAGATACTCACTCAGACACACTCTCTTCTCAGACTAAGACTAAGACAATCCAGGTTTCTGCCCCCATTTTATGGCCGTTTCAAAAACCACACCCAATTGCAGTTTTTGCAATCTCTTAAAGACATAGTACTAAAATGTTTATCCTGGTTTATATATTTCTAACCCAAATACCTGTTAGGTGACTTATATTCCTAACACTACTTTCAAAAAAGATGTTTTATTTGTATTTTTTTTCTCTTTGTGAAAACTCAAATAAAATTTAACCCCCCACCCCCCCAAAAAAGAAAAAGAAAATAAGTCTAATCTTTACTGCAGGGGTGTGGTTGGGACTGATGGCCCAGCTGTTAAAAAATCCTAAAATAGGGTGTGTGCTTTTTATCCCACATACATATTTGAAGCTACTTCACATTTTCGTGGCTCCTGCCTTACTCAGCTTTCTGTTTTCTTTGATCAAACACCACCAACCAGCTGCTGTGAATTATCTTTTTTACCAACATCGATTGGACTCGCCTCTCTTATTTTTGGAAAACAATGTTGGACTTTCAGCCTTTATCTTGCACTCTTTTTTAAATTATGGAAACTCTGCTTCCAGAGCCAACCTTCAGAGTATCCATTTCTAAGTACAGGTAATCTTTGACTTACAACAATTCATTTAGTGACCCTTCGAAGTTACAATGGCACTGAAAAAAAGTGACATGACTTTTTTCCCCACTTACAACTGTTGCAGCGTCTCCAAAGTCATGTGATCAAGTTTGGATGATTGGCAACCGGTTCATATTGTAATGTCTGGGGGTCATGTGATCCCCTTTTAATAAAAGTCTCGCTTAGTAGTGGAAATTTGGGGCTCATTTGTGGTCGTAAGTCAAGGACTACCTACAGAATGTCTGGATTCTAAGTCCACTTTTCTATCTACCTTTGGGTGATGGTTTTGAAACTTGGTCACTTTTGTTGTGCAGAAGACATGGCTATTAACCCTAGGAGTTTATAGATGTTAGCTGAATAGAGCTATGTTTTTCAACCTTGACACCCTGAAGAGGTGGCCACTTCAACTCCCAGAATTCCCCAGCCAGTTTACTTCTTCTTCTTCAAGATGTCAAGGTTGAGAAATATTAAAACACAGCATTGGTTTTGAATTGAGCGGGAGTTGAACTGCTTTCAAGGGGTGTTAAATCAACTGTAATTGAGTCAGTATCTATTTCCTATCTGTGTATTGAAACCTGCCTGCCAGACATATCAAAGCTCTGTATGAGCCAGTTCTTAGACATTTTCTTTTTTAAAATATTTTTATTGTACATTTTTTGTTATTATATGCCACATTTCCAGTTTTATAATGGCAGTGTACTGACCACATCTAGTCCTTTTTAAATATACATCATAGTATGCACCCTGGTTATAACCATTATTCTCATAGTCATACAGTGTAGTCTCTTTTAAATACATAGTATTGTATGTCATCATTATAATAACTATTTTTTTCATAGTTGTACCATAACACTCTATTACATTTACGTTTTAAACTATAATCACATACAGTCCGATAGTGATATTGCTTACATTGTGTATTCTTACATATTTCTTTTTAATTTTTAAAAGCTTTTATTGAAATTAAAATATTAAAATACAAATATATCTATAAAAAGAAAATAAATTGGTACAATTCACCATCGTTTTCTGAGAGTACAAAAACATGTCTTGGCTATATTCATACATTCCAAATGTTCATCCATTTCAACAGATTCTCATTAATCATATACAGGGGTGGGATTCAACCGTGGGGGATGCTGCAATGGTCGTGTGAAAAATGGTCTTAAGTCACTTTTTCCACTACCGGTCACTAAACGAACTGTTGTAAGTCGAGGACTACCTGTATGTTTTAAATCTGTACTGCCAAACTTTTGCCTTTTCTGTATAATTCAGCAAAGGACGATCGTTTAGTCTCTCTTTGCAAATTGTAAGAAAAGACAAGGAAGGAAACAAAAGATGTCAATCACAAGTACGCTCGGATGGTTTTAGACTCTGGACTTTTAATGGTCTTTCCGTCTCCCAGGTTTCCTTCCTCAAAAGTTTTTAAATCAGCTTTTTTGAGCCAGCTGCTGTCGAGTTACAATTTCTAGCATTCACACAGTCAATATATCTTTGTATGTGTGAACTGGGTGCAGACCAGGGAAGAGGGCTACAAACTTGGATGTGCTTTATTTTTATTTTGCTGAAAGTTAGTAAACCATATCTACTGCATATATCCATGATGGCGAACCTATGGCATGTGTGCCGGAAGTGGCACGCAGAGCCATTTCTCCTGGCACGCCAGCCGTCACCCGGAAGAGTTGCATTGCGCATGTGTGCGCGCCTCCCGAGAGCCAGCTAATTGTCAGGTATCTGCCACGCATGCGCGAGGAAGTGAAGCGCATGCATGAGATGCGCGCGCATGCACGGAGGCATGCAGTGCGCGTGGGGGTGTTACATGCACGTGCAAGGGGGCAGGGAGGTGTCGTGCGTGCGTTGCATTATGGGTGCAGGCACCTGCACACACTTTCAGCACGTGACAATGAAAAAGTTAGCTATCACTGGCATATACAACCAGGATTAGACTCTCCTGCTCGAGCAGGGGGTTGGACTAGATGACCTCCAAGGTCCCTTCCAACTCTGTTATTCTATTTACTAATATTAACTAATAATATCTGCTCCCAAATATTGTCCTTATGCCAAGGTTTCTCACCCTTGGCAATGTTAAGAAGGTTGGACTTCAACTCTGGGGGATTCTGGGAGTTGAAGTCCACTCGTCTTAAGATTGCCAAGGTTGGGAAACACGGCCTTATGCAGGACTGCATTTCTAATGTGAAATATCACCAGTCATTCCCTATGTATACAGCTGTTTATCCTGGAAGAGCTGGCATAGCTTTGTTGTTAATGATGGATCAGAAAGATGGCAGTTACACACTTCACTTCTACCATGGACTTAGAAAACAGTTTTAAACACGCTTCCCTCCTGCAGCTCCGTCTTGGTAATATGAAGAAAACAAGCGTAATTTATTCTTAAATGTGGTGAAGCAGCTAGTAAGCTAGTAAGTAAGTGCATGAAAGATCCAGATGAATATTAAGCAATGTTGCTTAACGAAAATATATTATTGCTTCACTTTGGATCCTGCCCTGTTACAAACTAGGATTTTTTTTGACGAAGGCCAGCTGGGATTCTTTTGGCAGCCTAGATTTTGCTCCTGTTTCTAGATTATCTGAAGTCTGGACTTTGGTACATTTTTTATTTTCTTCTATTTTTTTCTTTATTTTTTCTTTTTGCAGTGGTATATTATCAATTTACAGTTGGCCAGGATCACAGAAAGCAAGGACATTCATCGTGCTGAAACTGGGGAAAGCTTTAAAGAGGGGAAGGGAGGGGGCTAATCACAAAACTAGGGTGGGTGTGTACAGTCATGGATGGTTGAAATCCAATCAGGGATTATCCGAGACCAAACACAGATGTACACTGGGGCTAATGAATTACTCCCACAGAGACCTCACCTGGCTTGACCTCTTCTTACCTTACATGGTCCTTGTGGAATGGTGTCCTCTTCTGACTTTGCTGTGGAAATTGCAGCTTTTTGTACGGGGGGGATGGGTGGGTTCTTCTTTTAGAACATAGAATAATGTGGGGTTGGAAGGGACCCTGGATGTCATCTAGTCCAACCCCCTACTCAAATAGCAATAGCAGTTGCTCTTAGATGTATATCTAGCTTTACGGTGCTTTACAGCCCTCTCTAAGCGGTTTACAAAATCAGTATATAACCGTGATGGCGAACCTATGGCACACGTGCCACAGGTGGCACACAGAGCCATTTGTGCTGGCATGCAAGCTCAGGCAAACTTACCTCACTGCACATGTGCGTGCCTCACAGCTGATTTTTGGCTGGTTTGAGGCCTTTTTCGGCCTCCCAAAGGCTTGAGGAAGGCTTCTGCAGGCTTCTGCAAGCTTTGTAGGCCGAAATCTAGCCCCGTTCCGTCACTTCCGGTATTTTCGGAAAAACAGGAAGTGATTAAATGGGGCTAGATTTCGGTCTACAAAGCTTGTAGAAGCCTGCAGAAGCCTTCCTCAAGCCTTTGGGAGGCCAAAAAAGGCCTCAAACCAGCCAAAAATCAGCTGTGAGGCGCAGTGCAGGTAAGGGGGTTGGGGGTTGGTGGGGGTGGGATTGCGTGCGCATGTGTAGGGGACATGGGTGGTGCGCGCATTGCCTTCTGGCTGCTGGCACGCGAGTGTGAGCGTGCAAGTGCATGTACAATTTTTGGCACAGGAGCCCAAAAAGGTTAGCCACCACTGGTATATAATATATAACAGTATATTAAACAGTATAATATACTGTTTAATATAATATACTATTATATTGCTATATCAGTATAACAATCTGGGTCCTCATTTTAATGGATGGAAGGCTGAATCAGCCTTGAGCCGGTGAACTGCCAAACAGCACAACTGAGCCCAAAATTTCTGTGGTTAAGTGACACTTGTTAAGTGAGTTTTGCTCCATTTTATGATTTTTCTTGTCTTCCCTAATCAATCATTGCAATTGGTAAGTTAGTAACCCGGTTG
This sequence comes from Pseudonaja textilis, assembly GCF_900518735.1. The sequence continues at coordinate 20,964,444 of NW_020769318.1, forward strand.
TTAAGTGAATCTGGCTTCCCCTTTGACTTTGCGTTGTAAAATGTGATCACATGACCTCAGGACACCGCAACAGTAATAGGTATGAACCAGCTGCCAAGCACCTGAATTTTGATCACACAATCATGGGGATGCGGCAACAGTCGTAACTGTGGAAAACGGTCAGAAGTCACCTTTTTCAGTGCCGTTGTAACTTTGGTCACTAAATGAACTGTTGTAAGTCGAAGACTACCTGTACATTCTAAACATTTCTCTATACTGTGGTGGCACAGTGGTCTCTAATAGCAGACCCTGTCCCTTTCCAGCACTGACCAGAGAATTTAATAGCCTGCATGAAGGGTAGGAAAGATTGCAAAGAAACGAAAAAGGTGGGATTAGCAGAGGTGGTATTCAGCAGGTTCTGACCAGTTCTGGAGAACCGGTAGCGGACATTTTGAGTAGTTTGGAGAACCGGCCAATATCACCTCTGACTGGCCCCGCTCCCATCTATTCTCTGCTTCCCAAGTCCCAGCTGATCGGCTGGGTTTTCTTTCATTACCCTGCACAGGAGAACGGAGCTGGAAAGCAGGTTAGAGGGGTGGGGAGGGAATGGGGATTTTACAGTATCCTTCCCCTGCCACGCCCACCAAACCACACCCACCAAACCAAACCACACCCACCAAACCACACCCACAGAACTGGTAGTAAAAAATTTTGAATCCTGCCACTGGGACAACAGTTTTCAAAATTAATTGGATGCTCTCCGTTGTGAGGGAGGCATGTTAGAATATTTTTGGGAGCTGCTGCTGAAAAAAACCAGGAGTTATGTAGCACCTTTTTGAGCTAACAAATTTTTATTAAAAGGCGTATGCTTTTGAGAAGCATATATAGCTCATGTGCATTTTGGAACCGAGCCTCTCTCTCCCCAGCTTAACCATTCGGAATCCATACAGTGTTTTTATGAGATTCCTTCTTGGCAACATATCTGAAATACGATCATTATTTTAAATTCAAAGAAAGCCTATGTTACCGAGTAAAATTAAATCTATTTTAGCAGCAACAGACATGCCCAAACTGGATATTTGTGCTGATTAGACAGGATGGTTTGATTATCCAATGTAACCTCAAGAAGAGAAACAGACTAAATGGTGACAGAAGAGGGAAGTGATTTCTGTTTGTTCTCCTATTTGCGAAATGGATCTAGTTCTAGCTCATATGGAGCTATCCAAATTGGTGCCGTGGGGGCTCTGCGTTGCTCCATGATTAACTACCAAATGTTTCCTAACTGTGGGATTTGGTTTTTTTAATTTTTTGTCCCCAATAAATCTGCGACAAAAATATCCTTGGAAAAAAAAAGAAGCTAATTACGATAGCTCAAAGTGAAAGGGCCAAAGCCTGTTTGGATGACACATTGGTGATTTTATGGATACTTCCATGCAGCTTTGTTGATGATAATGCAGAAGTAGCAATTAACACTTTGATCATTTAAAAAAAAAACTTTCCAGCCTAGTCAACAGCACGGATATAATCTCCCATCCAGGTCGTAATCGCTCTGACCCTGCTTAGCTTTTTGAGATAGCCAAAGATGGATAGATGCTACCTGTTTGGGAGTTATTTCTATCTTTTGGTTCTCTGGAAAGCAGAGAATTCAAGTTCTCAGCGCATACTATACATTAAGCCATAATCAGCCAAACCACTGGCTTAGTACATGTGAATACAATCAAATCTTTTCCTTTTCCCGGCTTCTATCAGTTACTTTTCACAGGCCCTTGTTCTACATTCACAGTGTGTAATATCTTGAAAACCATGTTTTTAATTGTGCCCTTTTATTTTGGCATTGTGAACTGCTCAGAAATTGCTTTCAGGCAGCTGTATATAGCTATGGAAAGTAAATAAATAATGGGCATTGATAAAACATTCAGCAGAAAAACACATTGATGCAATCATTGGTCCGAATGCATCAAGATTATTTTTGGTAGCATTTTCAGAGAGGTAACTGAGCAAAAATAACAAAATGTATTGTGTCATCTTGGTTAATGCATTGGGAGTAATTTGTGAAAGATGATACCATAATACATGTTGGGCTTTGGGGTGCTGTGAAATCCTTCATTTTGTCTATAGGTTGCTTATCTGCACGAATAGAATAGAATATAATTCTTTATTGGCCGAGTGTGGTTGGACACACATGGAATTTGTCTTGGTGCAAATACTCTCAGTATACATAAAAGAAAAGATACATGAGTGAAGAATCATCAGGTACAACACTAAATGATAGTCATAGGGTACAATAAGCAATCAAATCATACTAGGAAACAGTCAATATAAATCGTAAGGACAAAGTTACAGTCATAGAGTTACAAGTGGGAGGGGATGGGTGATAAGGAGTGATGAGAAGATTAACAGTAATAGTAGTGCAGACTTTGTAAATAGTTCAACAGTGTTGAGGGAATTATTTGTTTAGCAGAGGGATGGCATTCGGGAAAAAACTGTCCTTGTGTCAAGTTGTTCTGGTGTGCACTACTCTATAGCGTTGTTTTGAGGGTAGGAGTTGAAACAGTTTATGTCCGGGATGTGAGGGGTCTGTAAATATTTTCACAGCCCTCTTTTTGACTCGTGCAATTGAAGGCAGGTTGGTAGTAATTGTTTTTGCTGCAGTCCTAATTACTCTCTGAAGTCTGTGTCTGTCCTGTTGGGTTGCAGAACCAAACCCGACAGTTATAGAGGTGCAGATGATAAAGGACCTCATTTGGCAATCGGCATACGAAAAGAACTTTAATGCATCTCCTTAGAAGAATATGTCAAGAGTTCTTGCTGTGTTTTTTGATTATGCATTTACTATATAGGTGGTCGTTGACTTATGACCACAGTTGGGGCCAGAATTTCTGTTGCAAAGCAAGGCAGTTGTTAAGTGAATCATGCCTGATTCTCTTGCCACGGTTGTTAAGCAAAACACTGCAGTTGTTAAATGAATCATGCAGTTGTTAAGCAAATCCAGCTTCCCCCATTGACTTTGCCTGTTGGAAGTCTGTTTGGAAGGTTACAAATAACAATCACATAACCCCAGGACATTACAACTGTCCTAAATATAAGTGCCTGAACTTTGATCATGTAACCATGGAGACGCTGTGATGATTGTTAAGTGGGAGGACTGGTCATAATTTCAGTGCTGTTGTAACTTTGAATGGTCACTAAAGGAACTGTTGTAAGTTGAGGACTGCCTGTATTGTAAATATGTTGGTAAAGTTGTTTCTGGGCTGGATATAAACAAGAAAAAGACAGAAAAGTGAATGACCAATGGAAATAGAAGCTGCATCATAGCTCATATGTTTCACATCGAGTGCACGTTTCATATAATGCTAAGAGAAAGATAGGAAGAGAAGAGAATGAAGAAAAATGCATCATCAGTATGGACAATAACAGGGAATACAGACTAGTGTTGTTTTTTTCCTCATATTAATGTGTGTGTTTGTGTGAGTGTGGGTACACATAAGCCTACATGATTGCCACGTAAATAGAGATACATTAGACTTAGTGGAGCACTTAAAACTTCCCCTACTTTTTATTTGTGGGGAATAACAAATTCCTCCAAATTAGCCTCATATACAAACCAAAAGGGATTGAAAACATTTATTATTCCACTGTTAAAATCCCAGATAGTACGGAGAAGCTACGAAAAAATATGAATGCTCTTGGTTAATCAATATTTCCCAAACTTGGCAACTTTATGATGTGTGGACTTCAGCTCCCAGAATTCAATTCTGGAATTGAAGTCCATACATCTTAAAAGTGGCCACGTTTGAGAAACACTGGACTGTATGCTTTCTTCTTTCGGGTTTCCCTTCTTAAAAGAGACTATTTTAAATTGCTCAACAACCATTGCCTACATTTGGGCACAACATACTCTACATCTGGGGACTCAGAATTATGTCGTCTCTTACAGGAATTGTGAGATGAGTCTATCAGCTCTTTCCTGCCGTTTTGAATAACCGGAGATTACTGGAAATGAAAAATTCATGTTTCATTTCATTTATATAATCCAGCCCTTTTGCAAAATTCAATTTTGGTTAGTGTGGTTACATTAATATTTTAAAGTTGAAATAAGTCAGCAATGAAAAACAGCTGAGGGGCTGGTGGTTGTAACTCAGCTTCCCAAATTTTGGAAGGCAGAAGGAAACTTTCAAGCGGCAGGATTTTGGTCTCCAATTTTCAGCGACTTTCTTTTTTAGGATATTAAGGTTTGCAATGGAAGTGGGAAGTCTCCTAGATATTTCCTTCCCCACCTTTAATTTATGAAAAGCAAAACATGGTGTTCTGACTTGGCCACTTTGCAGCCCAAATTCAATGGGGCAATCTCAGGATCCTTCGGGATCTCATTCAGTCCATGGCTTGGCATTTCTATTTAAAACTGTGTTTTCAAACTGGACAACTTATATCACGTGTGTGGACTTCAACTCCCAGAATGCTCAAGGTGGCTAGGGGATTCTGGGAATTGAAGTCCCCACATCTTAAAGTTGCCAAGTTTGGAAAACACTGATCCAGAGAGTGAAATTATTTTAATAACACATTTCTTCTCCCCTGAAACAACGAAGGGAGGTTTTCTTACATTTGTACCTCTGGATGGATTCTTTTATTCGTGCTCGCTCTATCACTGCCAGTTTGTGTGTTGTTGCACAACTTAAATCAGCAGTAGATTTTTCAGTGCGGAAAGCAGGGTCATGTTGACCTTTGATTGCTATCTCCAGCTGCATGAGGAAGCCAGCCATGCCAAGTAACTTTTTGCAGAGGCCAAATCATTTTGGCACTGGGGTAGAGTAGTAATGCTGGCTGTTGGTGGAATATCTTCAAGAGTTCAAAAGGAGAACCAGATTTTAAGTAACAACATCAGGAATGTCATCTTGATCCATTGCCATTGCTTTTTGATTTATCTGTCCACACAGAGAAACCTCAAAAAAAAAAAAAAACCCTGCTTAGGCTCTGAATCCCTTGGCTTTAGAATCATTCTAAACAACCCAAGGGAGATATCATAGTAGCTTAATGGTAGGAATTGTCTACATAGCTTCTGGAAGACAAGGGTGGGACCGGCCTACCTGATCTGCAGCAACCGAAGAAAGGGTAGTGTACCAGGCCTCCGGATGATTAACCAGTGGCCAAACCACACAGTGACACTAAAGCACCCACAAATTTGTCAAATTTCAATTCCACCGGGTTAATGGGTCACAGATTTTGGTTGCATTCTGTAAGTTAGCAACCCTTTGAGGTACCTTGGTTCAAAAATGTTTGCCTCACAATTCAGAGAATACCTGTCAATGACTACTTCAGCTTCAACCACAACTATGCATGAGCACACAATAGATACAAACTCAATGTAAACCACTCCAAACTCGATTGCAGAAAGTAAGACTTCAGCAACAGAGAGGTCAATGCCTGGAATGCACTACCTGACTCCGTGGTTTCTTCCCCAAACCCCAAAAACTTTCACCTTAGACTGTCAACTGTTGACCTCACCCCATTCCTAAGAGGTCTGTAAGGGGCGTTCATAAGCGCATCAATGTGCCTACCGTCCCTGTCCTAATGTCCCCTTTTATTCGTACCCATTTTATGTAATCATAATCATGTTCTAATTATATCTGTTATCTACATGCTTGACAAATAAAATGAATGAATGAATAAATAAATAAATAAAAGTTTTGTCCAGTTAAGGGTTACAGATACAAGAGTTTTTAGTAGTATATAATGCCTTTGAGAGGAAAGTATGATATGATCAGAATGAACATTAATTTTTAGCTGGCCGTATAATTTTTTTATCATCCCAATGTAGGAGAATCCTGTGATCATCCAAGAAGAATGTATATCATCAATAGAAAAATAGTTGTAGTGGCAAGCAAATATTAGTCAGTAATATTCCGACTTCCTGCTGTCTATCCTACTGATTTTTCTTGTGGGAAACTTGCAGGAAGCATCGGAAATCGCAATCACGTGATCGCAGGGATTCCTCAATGGCCACAACTTTGTCAATAAAACTGGTCTGAACATCAATTCCACAAGAGTCATGGATCCCGGATTTTTTTGTTTTACACATTTTTTAAATTAGCTGATTTTAGGTACTTTGATTCAAAAATTACTGCAAAAAATAATGCACTGTTTGGGCTAACCAATCAGATAATCACAGATAATTACAATGAGACTGTAGTAATGTTTTATCTATTTATTTATTTATTTATTTATTTATTTATTTATTTATTTATTTATTTATGTCAATTGCTTACAAGATAATAGGTATAAGTAAAAACATAGTTATGAATACATGGATACATATAAGAAAAAAAATAAAAAATAAAAGAAACAATAGGATAGGGACGGTAGGCACATTGGTGCGCTTATGCACACCCCGTACAGACCTCTTAGGAAAGTGGTGAGGTCAATAGTAGAAAGTCTAAGGTTAAAGTTTTTGGGGTTTGGGGAAGAAACCACGGAGTCAGGTAGAGTATTTCAGACATTGACCTCTCTGTTGCTGAAGTCTTACTTTCTGCAATCGAGTTTGGTGCGGTTAACCTTGAGTTTGTATCTATTGTTTGCTCTTGTGTTGTTATGGTTGAAGCTGAAGTATTCATTGACAGGTAGGACATTGCAATGTATGATTTTATATACTATACTTAGATCAGACCGAAGGCAGCGTAGTTGTAGGTTTTCTAGATCTAGAATTCTGAATCTGGTGGCATGAGGTATTCTGCAACGAGTAGAGGAGTGGAGAACTCTTCTTGTAAAATATTTCTGGACTTTCTCAACTGTGTTAATATCAGATACATAATGTGGGTTCCAGACTGATGAGCTGTATTCGAGTATTGGTCTAGCAAATGTTTTGTATGCTCTAGTTATTAGTGTAATATGGCACAATTTCCTACCATTATCATACCATCTTGTATGCGTTGGAAATTAATATCTTTCAGACTAAACCCACTGTAATCACATGATCTCTCACCATAATTTAAACAGAATGACCTAGTTGAAAATCATACTGGGAGCAACATAGGGCAATAGGCTTCCTGCTGTAGAAGTCTATCCTTCGCTATAGGGAGGGCAGGGCAGGGTGTGGTGCAGGAACACAAGAGAGCTCCATAGCCTGCCCTTTTAATCTTGTGAATACACTTTTAAGTGTATGACATGGTTGTATCTGAGCCAGGTAAAATTCTGAAGACAGGGCAACAGAGTTTTGCGGGGGCCTTGCTTTGCCTTACACACTGGTCCCAGATTTAATTGTTGATAGCTCTTGGTTCAGCTGGGAAAGGGCTCCAGATTGAAACCAGGTGCAGGGAGGTCAACCCAGGTGCAGGGATGCCTCAACTTAAAATAGGGGTCCCCAAACTTAGCAACTTTAAGACTTGTGGACTTCAACTCCCAGAATTCCTCAGCCATGCTGGCTGAAGAATTCTGGGAGTTGGAAGTCCACAAGTCTTAAAGTTGCCAGGTTTGGAGATCTCTGACTTAAAACCACAATTGCACCCGAAATTTCTATTGCTAAGCAAGACGGTTGTTACAACTTCTCCTCTCCCCATTGTTAAATGAATCCCTGCAGTTGTTAAGTTAGTAACACGGTTGTTAAATGATTCTGACTTCCCCATTGATTTTGCTTGTCAGAAGGTCACAAAAGGTGATCACCCTGGAACACTGCAACTGTCATAAATACATGCTGGTTGAATTTTGATCACGTGACCATGGGGATGCGGCAACAGTCATAAGTATGGGAAAAGGTCATAGGTCGCTTTTGTTAGTGCCACTGCAACTTTGAACAGTTACTAAATAAATGGATGTTAAGAGCCTTGATTGCATAGTGCAGTACTGCAGGCTACTTCTGCTGACTGCCATCTGCCTGCAATTTGGCAGTTCAAATCTCACCAGGCTCAAGGTTGACTCAGCCTTCTATCCTTCCGAGGTGGGTAAAATGAGGACCCAGATTGTTGGGGGCAAGAGGCTGACTCTGTAAACCGCTTAGAGAGGGCTGGAAAGCACCATGAAGCGGTATATAAGTTTAAGGGCTATTGCTATTGCTAGTCAAGGACTACCTGTAAACAGCCCTGGGCTATGTAGATCAAAGGTTTGATTTTTTTTTATGTGTGTAACATCTTTGAAATTGAGTTGTCTTTGTAACCTGTATAACTTGTCTATCCAATCTCCCATGAATTCTTCACTCCATCCAGCAAGGACCTTTCTGTGATAGAAATGGGGTGCAAATAACTTTTATAAATAAATAATGTCAAAGGAACACAATGAAAATAAGTACATCAATATGATAACCTAAAGGGGTGGAGAGCAGAAAGCACAGGGCATCAATCTAGCAGCCTTCTCCAATGTGGAATTTCATGCTGATCCCATGAGGCTGCCTGTGTGTGTTTGTGTGTGTGTGTGCATGTGCGTGTGTCCCTGTGCCCAGCATGAGGTGGTTCCCTTTCCTCTCATCGCTTTTGCCTGAAATCAGTTTTCTGGATAAGAGAGTATCTGTTGTTTGTCTTTTCAGCTGCTTCTTACTCAGACCTTCCAGCTCAATTTGTTGCAGCCCATTTCGTTTCCTTTCCCTTTTCCTGAAAGGAAACTCTTTAACTGTCCTCTCTCGCTGGGGTTGGAAGGCTCACTGGGGAAATCTCTGTTTCTTCAGTTGAAGCAAAGCACGTGGGACAACTGCCAAGAAGCTTGGCTGAAGCCAAAAGCTGGAGAATCCACCTCTTCCTGGGTTTCAATCTTGTGGAGATCGGAGCAGATGCTTACAGGGGCATTCCCTTTCTTTTAGACCAAGGATCTCCAACCTTGGCAACTTTTAAGACTTGTGGACTTCAGCTCCCAGAATTCCCCAGCAAGCTGGTTGAGAAATTATGGGAGTTGAAGTCCACAAGTCTTAAAATTGCCAAGGTTGGAGACCCCTGTTCTAGACCAGGGTGTCCCACCTTGGCAATTTTAGGACCTGAGGACCTCAACTCCCAGAATTCTCCAGTCAGCTGGGAATTCTGAGAGTTGAAGCCCACAGGTCTGAAAGCTGCCAAGGTGGGACACCCCTGTCTAGACCTACTTATATAGTTAGGTTGAATTTTTGCAGGTAGCCCTGAATCTGGTGCATTGTGTTTCCTCTTAGGACATAGATAACCTGGTGTCCAAGCACTGCTATCTTTGTTCCTGCAAACGGATTCCATGACCCATCGACTCCTCAGGGCATCATGGGTGACAGACAGTATCTCTGCTCAAGCTGGAGAAATGGCTGACAGGCAGTATCTGTTCAACTGTGGAGCCTCCTGAGGCAGATTTTCCTTAAAAGAAAATACAGCAATTTGTCCTCTGTGCTTGTATGAAACACAGAGTTTTAATGTACTGAATTCCGTGAATGAAAGAAAGATAGTATGGAACATCGGGTGGCTTTTATGATAAGAAAAATATTGAAAAATACTTACTATTGTACAGTATACCTGTACGCTAGACTTATAACCATTCATTTAGTGACAGTACAAAGTTTAAAAAGTGATTTATTACTGGTCCTCATACTTAGGACTATCATATCCTACCCGTGGTCATATGATCAAAATTTAGGAGCAACCGGCATGTATTTATGATGGTTGCAATGTCCTAGGGCCATGTGATCATTATTTGTGACTTTTGCAGTTGATTTCCAACAAGCAAAGTCAATGGCGGGGGGTACTGGATTCGCTTAATGACCACTTGGTTCAATTAACAACTGCAGTGATTCACTTAATAACCATGCCAAAAAAAGGTAAAATAAGAGTATGACTCACTTAACAACCAACTTGATAATGGAATTTCTGGTCCCAATTGTCATAAGTCAAGGACTAGTGTGGCTGCTGTTGCGGTTACTGTCATTCAATTACACAGGCATTCATCTAAAAAAAAATGCTCAAAAGATTTTAATCAAATATAATCAAATGCGTTAATAAGACCAAGTGAGGATAGTATTCCCAGGAATGACCTCAAGGCTGCCTGATGGTGAAAACTACTAGAGAAACATCCTTGGGCATTGACACTGCCTTCTATAAATAGGTGGGTAGGCCTGGCTTCAACCCTGAAAGAGGCCGCATATCTCTTTCAGTGCTCTGGAGAGATAGCACTAGCACTTAGACTTATACAGCGCTTCACAGTGCTTTTACAGCCCTCTCTAAGCAGTTTACAGAGTCAGCCTATTGCCCCCAACAGTCTGGCTCCTCATTTTACCCACCTCGGAAGGATGGAAGGCTGAGTCAACCAGTTAGGATCAAACTCCTGGCAGTGGGCAGAGTTAGCCTGCAATATTACATTTTATCCACTTTACCTCCAGGATCAAGTGGTTGAGCACCCAATGTCCGGTCATGTGATCATGGAGGGAGGGGTGACCATCAGAATCCACATCCTAGATACCCAATAACAGGTGGGATGCAAATAGTTTTACTACCGGTTTTGTGGGCGTGGCTAGGTGGGCCTGGCCATGTGACTGGGTGGGCATGGCTGCTTTTTTTTTTGGTGCAGCACACCATCCCCTCACACGCTCCAGGTTTTTTTTTTGTCTCCTGGGGGGCTCATTTTTGCTCCCAGAAAGCTTCCCTGAGGCCCAGGAAGATAAAAAACGGAGCGCAGGGGGGGCACAGCACTCCTCCGTGCTCTATTTTTTGCCTCCTGAGTCTCTGGGAAGCCTCCTGAGTGAAGCAGTAAGACAGCGAGGGAGATCCTGGCACAGCTGATCGTTGGGAGTGGGAAAAAAAAATACCGGTTTGGCTGAACCAGGCCAAACCGGTCGAATCCTACCACTGCCCCATAAGTAGGTTTGTCAGAACTTTAAACAGTTGTTAAGGGACCAATCACAAGTCGAGGACTATCTGTAAGTTGACAAGATGAAGAGTAGGGCCTCAGGTGTCTGATTATAAAAATCAGGCAGGTTTCTATGAACTTGGCAATCTTAACACCCGCCCTTTTGTCAGCTAGATACAATGCTCCCAAGCACAGCTTATGCCTGTGAACAATGCTCCCAAGCACAGCTTATGCCTGACCACTATTTCTTTTCTTTTTTCCTTTTTTTTTTCTTAATTTCTTACCTTCAGGATGAATTCCATCCTTTCATTGAGGCCCTCCTCCCTCATGTCCGGGCCTTCGCCTACACCTGGTTCAACCTCCAGGCCCGGAAGCGCAAGTACTTCAAGAAACACGAGAAACGGATGACGAAAGATGAGGAGCGGGCTGTCAAAGATGAGCTGCTCAACGAGAAGCCGGAAGTGAAACAGAAGTGGGCTTCGCGCTTGCTGGCCAAGCTGCGCAAGGACATCCGCCCTGAGTACCGGGAGGACTTTGTGCTCTCCATCACGGGGAAGAAGCCCTCGTGCTGCGTCCTGTCCAACCCTGATCAGAAGGGCAAAATGCGCCGCATCGACTGTCTCCGCCAGGCTGACAAAGTCTGGCGCCTCGACCTCGTCATGGTGATCCTCTTCAAAGGAATCCCCCTGGAGAGCACCGATGGGGAACGCCTTGTCAAGGCCGCACAGTGTACCAACCCTGTCCTCTGTGTCCAGCCACACCACATCAGTGTCTCGGTCAAGGAGCTTGACCTCTACCTGGCATATTTTGTCCGTGAGAGAGGTAGGCTTCCAAGCTGGTTGTCACCTAGGATTGGGACCATTCAGGGGGGAATTTTTCTCAATAGTCCTTAGCTGTGATATTGTAGGAGACTGATGGAGGGGTCAAACGTGTCATTAGTCATGAGTCACTGCGCGCCCACAAGAGATCTAACTCCAGCCCACTTTGAATACCTTCTTAATTCCTGCTCATTTGCCTTGACTGTTAACACAGGTAGTTCTCGACTTACAACAATTCACTTAGTGACCGTTCGAAGTTGCCACGGCACTGAAATCAAGTGACTTATGACCATTTTTCATACTTATGACTTCTGTAGCATCACCATGATCATTTGGATGCTTGACCATCGGTTCATAATTATGACGGTTGCAGTATCCTGGGGTCACGTGCTCCCCTTTTGCGATCATCTGACTGGCAAAGTCAATGGGGAAGCCAGATTCACTTAACAAGCATGCTACTAATTTAACAACTGCAGAGAATCATTCAACAAATGTGGCAAAAAAAGTGGTAGAACTCACTTAACAAATGTCTCACTTAGCAACATAAATTTTGGGCTCAATTGTGGTGGTAAATTGAGGACTGCCTGTAGCTCCAATTCTTGTAGACAGCGTAAGCTTCCCATAAATCTTTATACTCATTTGAACTGCTCCAATCTCCCAATTTCCCTGGCACTTGACGGACATGGAAAGGAACTTAGGGGTTCAGAGGACAGGGCACTATGAATACGGGCAGTCCTCAACTTACAACCACAACTGAGCCCAAAATTTATGTTCGGTCATAAGTGGGAAAAGCAGTCATAAGTTACATTGTTCAGAGCTGCTGTAACTTTGAACAGTCATTAAATGAAAGGTGGCAATTCAAGGACTGCCTGTACACCAGGGCAGCTCGGTAATGTTATGTGAGGCCCAGAAGAAACGTGGTTGACATTGTGAAAAGGAAGAAGTTTGGTTGCACGATTCATGAATCAAATCTAAGTCTAGTGATCCTCCTGTCCTTATTAGGCATGACAATTGGTAATGGGGTCTCTTGGTGGAGAGGTTGTCTGCTGCTGAATAAGAAGCTAAGAAGAAGCATATCCAGACAAGATGTTTTTGCGGCCCCCTTTGAGGTCTCCATTTGATTGATCATTGTTTAGAAGCAGCAGATGGATTCAGTCGTCTAAGCCAGCAAGAAAGACAACAGCAATTAAGCCATGACTGTTACCTAAAGAACTGTCATGTTTAGTGGTTGTGTCTCTTACGTACTGAGTATGAAATACAATTGTGGCCCTTTGCTTCCTATTCAGTTGATGACCTTCTACAGCAGGGGCCTCCAACCTTGGCATCGCATAGATGGCTGGAGAATTCTCGGAGTTGAAGTCCACAAGTCTTAAAGCTGCCAAGGTTGGAGACCCCTGTTCTACAGGTAGTCCTTGACTTACAACCATTGGTGGCCTTCCCAGGTTCTGACAAGCAAAGTCAATGGGGGGAAACCAGATTCGCCTAACGATCATAGGCCTCACTTCATTGCAACGATTTGCTTAACAACCGGGGCAAAAAGGTTGTAAAATCAGACAGGGCTCACATAACAACCACCTTGCTTAGCAACAAAAATTCTGTTTATTTTTATTTATTTATTTGTCAATTGCTTACAAGATAATAAGTATAAGTAAAAACATAGTTATGAATACATGGATACATATAAGAAAAATAAAAAATAAAAGAAACAATAGGACAGGGACGGTAGGCACGTTGGTGTGCTTATGCACGCCCCCTAAAGACCTCTTAGGAAGTAGGTGAGGTAAATAGTAGAAAGTCTAAGGTTAAAGTTTTGGAGGTTTGGGGAAGAAACCACAGAGTCAGGTAGAGTATTCCAGACATTGACCACTCTCTTGCTGAAGTCGTATTTCCTGCAATCAAGTTTGGTGCGGTTAACCTTTAGCTTGTATCTATTGTGTGCTCTTGTGTTGTTATGGCTGAAGCTGAAGTATTCATTTGCAGGTAGGACATTGCAATGTATGGTTTTATATACTATACCTAGATCGGACCGAAGGCGGCATAGTTCTAGGTTTTCTAGGTCTAGAATTTCAAGTCTGGTGGCATGAGGTATTCTGCAACAAATAGAGGAGTGGAGAACTCTTCTTGTGAAATATTTCTGGACTTTCTCAACTGTGTTAATATCAGATACGTAATGTGGGTTCCAGACTGATGAGCTGTATTCGAGTCTTGGTCTAGCAAATGTTTTGTATGCTCTAGTTATTAGTGTAATATTACCAGAGAAAAAGCTACGTAAGATTAAGTTAACAACTCTTAATGTCTTTTTGGCTATGTAGTTACAGTGGGCTCTGGCAGAGTTCATTAAAGCCTTCTAAATAAAAACTGGCGTTTACTTTAGAATTTGCAAATCCATATAAAAGAAAGGGTACTCGGTCACATTTCAGCGTAGAGCCTATAGAAATTAGGACTTCTGCGTTTGCTTTCATCAAGAACTTTTCTGCCTTCTTTATAGACATAACGGGGTTGGACTAGAACAGTGGTTGCCAACCAGTGGGCCAGGGACCACTGGAAGTCTGCGATAAAATTTTGGTGGTCCTCAGAGAAATGTCATCCCCAAAGCACACACCCCCAAAGCAATTAATCCAAACTGTGTGGGAACACAAGGCTGCGCCATCCACATGGCCCACGGGAACACAAGGTTTGCGACTCTTGCGTTGCAAACAACACGAGGTAGTGAGGGGAGAGGGAAAGGGCGGAGGAGGGGAACTTGCTCCACACACCTCACCTGGCCACCGGGCTGCTTCTTTCTACTTCTTTCTTCTTCTGCTGTTGGCTGCAGGCAAGGAAAGCAGCAAAAGTCTTTCTTTCTCTCCCCCAGACTCCGCCAGAAATGAGTCTTTGGGATCTTATTTATTTATTTATTTGATTTATATTGCCGCCTATTCGTCCATGGCGACTCGAGGCGGCTTACACAATGTAAAATCACATTTAAAACAAAAAATAAAAATAAAAACAATAAAAACTAACTAAAAGAATCAAATAAATTAGTAAAGTACAATAGAACAAAATTTGGGAAAACAAAACAAAAGAAAAGAAAAAAACAACTCCCACCCTCGACCCGATGACAGCAGATCACACTAGCCATTTGATGGGTTTTGCCAGGCCCGCTGGCAAAACCAGGTCTTCAGTGCCTTTCGGAAGAGTATTAGTGAGGGGGCCATTCTAATCTCTGGGGGGATGATGTTCTAGAGAGATGGAGCCACCACAGAGAAGGCCCTTCTTCTGGGTCCCACCAGGTGTATCTCCCTCAGGTGTATGTTGCAAGGCACCCTGCTCCAAGATGCTGCACCGGCGCAACAAGTCTCACAAAGACTCATTTCTGGCGGAGTTTGGGGGAGAGAAAGAAAGACTTCTGCTGCTTCTCCCGCTTTCCTTGCATGAAGCCCAAAGTCTCTCTCTCTCTCTCTCTCTCTCTCTCCCCTTAAGAACGGAGCTGGAGATGGTATCCTGTGATCCCAAATAAAGAATGATTGATGAGTAGGAAAACGGGGTGGGGAATTTTCCTGCAGACTTTTTTGGGGTTTTCCCCAGGGTCTCTGGTCCACGGGATTTAATTATGAGCTTGGTGGTCCCTGAGGTCCAAAAGATTGGCGACCCCTGGACTAGAAGATCTCTAAGCTGCCTTCCAACTCTATTCTGTATTCTGTAGCATGAAGCAAACCAACATTTCAAGCCTTAGTGAGGTTGTTCACCAGCTGCAGGTGTTGGAGGGAGCATTGGTGGTCAGAAACAGCAAAGGGGTGAGTGGAGTGTCAAATCCCACCCCTGATGTCCATGCATCATTTAAAAGGGGGCAGAGCTTGCACTGTGATACTCTTTTTGCCATCCTGCTGAATTTAACCCTCCCAATGCCATATATATCACAATATGTGGAAAAAAACCCATCTGACTTTGTTAGTAGTTAAGATAGACGTGTCCTCTGGTTGGATAATAATGATGGTGGCTTAATTTATGTCACCCTCAAGATCTTAGGTTTGGTCCCCAGCTTCTCCAGGTGGAAAGGAGACAAGGAGAAGCCCCTTTGTATCCTGGGGAGTCAGAATAACTGAGTTGGAAGGGACCCTGGGGGTCTTCTAGTCCAACCCCCTGCTCAAGCAGCAAGCCTTGTATCATTTCAGACAGATATTTGTCCTAGTAATAAAGGAGAATATTTGTATCTCAGGGTTTACATGAGAGGTCCTGGGTGCTTGTTTTCTTGCAGATGTTTCATTACCTAAAACTAGGTAACATCATCAGTGTTAGTGAGGAGTGTAGTTTGCTGTCAGTTTATATTCTGGTCTCTTGCCTGTCAGTGTTAGTTGGGCTGTTTATTGTTGGCTGTTCGGCAGTTTCTTGATGGGGGTCTTGTTTACTTGATTCTTGGTCTGATGCTAACCTTGGAGTTAATCTATGCTGATCTGGGTGCTGATTGATGGTGGAGAGGTTCTTAGGACAGATACAGATTAACAGAGTTGGAAGGGACCTAGTCATCTAGTCCAACCCCCTACCCAAGCAGACCCTACACCATTTCTGACAGATAGCAGTCCAGTCTCTTCTTGAAAGCTTCCAGTGATGAAGCGCCTACAACTTCTGAAGGCAGCTTCTGTTCCATTGGTTGATTGCTCTCACTGTCAGAAAATTTCTCCTTATTTCTGGGTTGAATCTCTCCTTGTTCAAGTTTCCATCCATTATTCCCTGTCTGGCTTTCAGGTGCCTTGGAAAATAGTTTGACTCCCCCTCCTCTTTGTGTCAGCCCCTCAAATATTGGAAGACTGCTATCATGTTTCCCCTGGTCCTTCTCTTTGCTAGACTAGCCACGCCCTGTTTCTGCAACCGTTCATCTGCCTTTTTTGTTCCTTTTTGGGCTGGATAATAGTCTTTTTCACCCAGCCCAGGTATTTGTCCAATCTCTTCTTAAAAACCTCCAGTGTTGGAGCATCCACAACTTCTGGAGGCAAATTGTTCCACTGATTAATTGTTCTATCGGGAAATATCTCCTTAGTTCTAGGCTTGGTCTCACCTTGATTGGTTCCCACCCGTTGCTTCTTGTCCTCCTTCAGGTGCTTTGGAGAATAGGTTGACCCCCTATTCATCTTTATGGAAGCCCCTCAGATTTTGGGACGCTGCTATCATGTCACTCCTAGTCCTTCTTTTCATTAAACTAGACCAGGGGTCTCCAACCTTGGCAAACTTTAAGACTTGTGGACTTCAACTCCCAGAGTTCCTCAGCCAGCCTTGCTGGCTGAGGAACTCTGGGAGTTGAAGTCCACAAGTCCTAAAGTTTGCCAAGATTGGAAACCCCTGAACTAGACATAGCCAATTAGTGCAGCCGTTCTTTTATATGTTTCAGCTTCCAGCCCTCTAATCATCTCTGTTGCTCTTCTCTGCACACTTTTTAGAGTTTCAGTGTCTTTTTTATATCATGGCGACCAAAACTGGATCTTTTGATCCGGGTGAAAAGACAGATAGTCTCACATTGCAGGAGGAAGCGAAGTGCCTCTAAGACACGGAAAGTATAAAAACTGCTTCAACCCAGTTTAACTCCCCAAACTTCCTCCAATAATTTGGCTGGGCTACTCAATCCAACATTCCCAATCTTCTCCCGCCCATCAAAATGCTGGCTGAGACGGATGAGAGCACGTTGCTATCCAGCCTATCTGGGGAGCCGAAGGTTGGGAAAGCTTGACCTTGTGGTAGTTTGCAATGCCGCTTCCCTGCCTGCTTTCTCTTCAAATTACATTTCAGAATTCTCTGCAGTATCTGGAGGAGAGAACGGAAGGAGACAGCACCGTATTCCTTTTCTTGTTTCCCCAATTCGCACAACAGCTATAAAGGAGAGGAGCAATAACTTTTAAAAGGGAAGGAAAGGAAAAGAGGAAAATCTGCTTTATTTTTATACTGAGTTTGGGAGGACATTGGCTTGTTGGGGCCTTGCGAGCCTTCAAGGCTGCCTCCTGACCTTGATACCTTTGTGTGGGTCTACAGGCAGCCTTGAAATCACCTGATCCCTAATTGGTAGTAAATAGGCAGCTGATAAGGTTTCTAGGAGCTGTCACTTTGTCTAGGCGGAGCAGAGTTGTGGTTGAGTTTTTTCCCCCAACCTTCCCTGTTATTTAAGGTGGCTCCTTAGTATTATTTAAGATGGGCTGTGTGGGAAGTTTGCTGTGTGGATCTGTGGTGGCAAACATTTTGAGAAAGCTTCTGTCTTTTAATTAAATTGGTTAGGCGGAAAACGTGCTGCCGGATTCCTGATTTGAAGATAGAATGCAAAATTCTACCTTCAAAAGAGAAATTCTTCTGTTCTACCTCTTGTCTGCATTTTGAAATCCCAGGTAAATTGCCCCCTCCTCCTCCTCCCCCCTCTTCCTCCTTTTCCCTCTTCCATTTAATTGTGTCCAATTTTAGGACACTGCCTCCTTAGGTCCCTGCAGTTTTCTTGACCAGGTTTTTCAGAAGAGGTTTGCCTTCCTAAGGCTGATGGCCTATCTAAGGCGGAACTAGAAGTCACAGCCTGCCAGTTTCTATCTTAACTACTTAACTACTGCTCAAACTGGCTATCCATCATCTTATACTGCTTATGACATAAACTGACCAAGGTGGTTCAGCTAGGTAGCATACAAAAAAATCATGGGTGGCACTTAAAAAAATCTGGGCATTGACAAATCTGTCAATTACTAAGGGCCACATGCTTTGGGTCAGCACACGTACTATACCAATATATTACGACATTCTAAGTTGTGAGAAGAATTCCATGGGAGTGAAGGCTAGCCTGACCTAGAGCAGGGGTCTCCAACCTTGGCAACTTTAAGATTTGTGGACTTCAACTCCCAGAATTCCTCAGCCAGCAAAGCTAAGGAAGTCTGGGAGTTGAAGTCCACAAGTCTGTAAAGTTGCCAAGTTTGGAGACCCGTGACCTAGAGAACTGGCAGCTGTGATTTTATGCTGCTATGTATAAGAATTTACTGGTTAGCTATTAGGCCATGTCAGACTATGAACTATAAAATACAGAATAGTAATGAGGACATATGCTAGAAACTACAGTAAAGACATAAGTAAAAGAAAATGGGTTATCCATGAAGTTTATGGCTTGGGAGAATATGCATGTTCGGCCAATGTTGGCATAGAGTATAGTTAAGTAAGCCCTTGTTAAAGTGCCGTATGTGAAGCGAACCTGTTCACTGAGTCACTGCAGTTGTTAAGTGAATCACAGTCATTAAATGAATCAAGCTTCCTCCATTGATGATGCCATTTGTCAAGTGCCTAAATTTTGATCTCACAGAGATTCTGACGGTGATAAGTGCAAGTTACATTTTTCAATACTGGTGTAACTTTGGAACAGTCACTAGGTGAATGGTTATAAGTCGAGGACTACTTGTACAAGTAGTCCTCAACTTATGAGCGCAATTGAACCCCAAATTTAGTAAATTGGTAACACAGTTGTTCAATTAACCTGACTTTGCTCGTCAGAAGGGTCGCCAAAGGGGCACTGCAACCATCATTACCGTGAGTCAGTTGTCCAGCATAACAAATATAAATCACATGACCCGGATGCTGCAGTGGTCATAAGTGTGAAAGATGATCGTAACTCACTTTTTTTCAGTGCTGTTGTAACTTTAATTAGAATTAGAATTCTTTTTTATTGGCCAAGTGTGGTTGGACACACAAGGAATTTATCTTGGTGCAAATGCTCCCAGTATACTTAAAAGAAAAGATACATTCGTCAAGAGTCGAGAATCATAAGATATGACACTTAATGATAGTCACAGGGTACAATAAGCAATCAAATCATACTAGGAAACAGTCAATATAGATTGTAAGGCTACAAGCGACAAAGTTACAGTCGTACAGTCACAAGTGGGAGGGGATGGGCAATAAGGAGTGATGAGAAGATTAATAGTAATAGTAGTGCAGACTTAGTAAATGGTTGGACAGGGTTGAGGGAATTATTTGTTTAGCAGAGTGATGGCGTTCGGGAAAAAACTGTCCTTGTGTCTAGTTGTTTTGGTGTGCAATGCTCTATGACGTTGTTTTGAGGGTAGGAGTTGAAACAGTTTATGTCCGGGATGTGAGGGGTTTGTAAATATTTTCACAGCCCTCTTTTTGACTGGTGCAGTATACAGATCACTAACGGGTCACTAAGCGAACTGTTGTAAGTCAAGAACTGCCTATACTGTTTTGGAATTCTTGGGCTCTTTACCCGAGTGTCAAAAATTTACTGCTTGGAATCGTGAATTTTCAGTCGCCTGCGAACCTTTTGCCTGATGCCTTTGCACTAACAATGCAGTGATGCTCTGTGTTTAGTTCTTTTGCAATATGCTGTTCCAAAGCAGTTTTGCTTTTGACCTCAGAGCAGAATCAGTCAGCTATCTCTTCTTTTAAATAGATGTTGTGTACATTTTGCTCTGTCCCCTGACTGACTTCTGGGCATGGATGTCCACAGAGGAAAGGCACAGGCGGGGGCGGGGGTGGGGGTAGGGGGTGGGGTGGAGAAATGATTAAATATGTATCACAATGTCACGGTACAAATCATGATGACTGACGCACAAGCGTGCAATGACAAGTTACAAGTGTGTCCGGCCGAGGCTCGCGTTGTGATTCCCCTGATGCACGTGTTATGCTTTTCATGCTGTGGCTGTTTGTTAGCAGAGGCCCGTGGTAGTGTGCCATTTTTATTTTTACCACCTTTGTTTCTTTTTAAGTCATGCCAGCCAGTCAGGGATCCCCGAGTGATTGTTATTCTTACAGCAGGGATTCTCAAACTTTTTAAACAGTGGGCCAATTCACAGTCCCTCAGACTGTTTGGGGGCGGGAGTGGACAGGCTGGCTGGGTGTGGCTAGGTGATCATGTGACTGGGTGGGCGTGGCCAGTTTAACAGCCCATTAAACAATGCACACAAACGGTGGGGGCCAGTGGGTGGGCGGGGCAGCCTCGTGGTCTTGCGCGGGTCAGATTAATGGCTTTGGAGGGCCGTATGCGGCCCATGGGCTGTAGTTTGAGGACCTTTGTTCTTATAGAGATATAAAAGTCCTAACTGACATCACAGTGATGGTGCAAGGAGACTTAAAACTGGCAACACCTATGAAAGGGGCATATCAATTCATTTAGGGATAAGAAAAGCCCAATTTAGTCTGCAGGTAGTCTTCGACTTACAACCATTCATGTAGCTACGGTTCAAAGATAAAACAGCACTGGAAAAAAAAAGTCTTCTGACCAAACCTCACATTTACGACCATTGCGGTATTCTCTACAATCATGTGAATCAAAATTCAGGCACTAGGCAACTGGCATGGATTTACACTCTGGTTGCAGCATCCCAGGGTCATGTGGATTGCCCTTTGCAACCTTCCCAGTTCCCAGCTTTCAACAAGTAAATTTAAATAGGGGAAACCGGAGTGACTTAATGATTAACGGATCCACTTCAGAAGTTGTGGGTGCTCCATGCTGGAGGCTATGTGAGTTTGACACCCCAATTTAGGGTCTCCTGCTTGAGCACCAGGTTGGACTAGAAGACCTCCAAGGTCCCTTCCAGCTTTGTTATTCTGTTAACAAACACCTGCAAGGAGTCACTGCACAACCATGGTAAAAAGATCATAAAATTGGGTGTGACTCACTTAACAACTGCCTTGCTTAGCAATGGAGATTCTGGTCATAAGTCAAGGACTGCCTGTATATGGCTTTCTTGTAAAATACGGGAAATTATTTGATTTGATTTATTTGTTTGTTTGTTTGTCAAACATGTACAAGGTAACAAGTATAAGTATGAACATAAACAGGAACAAAGGAAGTAAATACAGATAAACGGGGACAGTAAGACAGGGGCGCTACTAGGCACGCTGGTGCGCTTACACACGCCCCCTTTGAGGACCTCTTAGGAATGGGGTGAGGTCCACGGCAGACAGTTTGAGGTTGAAGCGGTGAGGGGTTGAGGCTGTAACAATGGAGTCTGGTAGGGCGTTCCAGTTGCTGAAATCGTATTTTCTGCAATCGAGTTTGTAGCGCTTTACCTTGAGTTTGTAGCGGTTGTTTGCCCGTGTATTAGGTATTGCGATTGAGGCTGGAGAAGTCGTTGACAGGCAAGATGTTATAGCAGACAATTTTATGAACTATACTTAGATCGGACCGCAGGCGGCGCAGTTCTAGATTGTCCAGGTTCTAGATTGTCTGGAATCAACCATTGCCTCCTCCTGCACAGTATGAAGTGATGCTGTTGCCGTGATCATGTATGGCCAGTAAGAACCAACATTGACTTGATGGGACATTGTCAGTCAAATCTACTCTAGCCTTCACACTGGATGCCCTGCAGATATCGTAAACTCCCCACAGCAACCAAGCTTCTGCAAAACTCTGTGTTCTGAAGCTCAGAAGAGTTAACTTTTTGGGTGACATTGAGTAATTGCTGACTCTGACCTTGGAGATAAGGCATAACCATTAGGAGTAGCAGGCCCTGAAGCCTAATCTTCCATGAATCCATTGCAAGCCTTTTTAAAGCCAACTAAATTGGTGGGCATGTGCTGATTCCACTAAAAGTAAATGAGGACCATTTTAGAGTGAGGATAATATTGGGGGGGTGGGGGAGGAGAACACAGCCGCCCAGCTAATCAGGAATTAAACAAACCATCAGAGGAAACTTCCTAAAAATGGGCTGCTGAAGGTTTTCAGTTTTGAGCATCTGTGTAGAAAACCACGTCTGTCTTTATTAGCCTAAACTGCGCCCGGTTTCATTGCACCCAGTGGAGATAAACTTTTCTGGATTTGGAAAGAAGATGTCTGCATTAGACCAGAGTCTCAATTAGAAGGGGAGGCTGGAAAAGTTTTCGAGCCTCATGCTTGTCAGCAAGCGGACACCGAACCCCAGACTTATCACTGCAGGCAAAAAACTCCAGAGTTAGAGGGAGGCGAGCTGGCAGCCTTGCCGTTGTTAAGATGCTGCTGCCGTTTGTCTCTGACATTATCAGTCTGGAGCAGTCACAGCCTCTCCCCCCCCCCCCCCCCCCCCCCCCGTGATAATGCCTTTTTTTTCTCTAGCGTCAGCAAAAAAAAAAAAATCGTAGCCTATTCCTCTGCAACGGCCACGCTGCTGGAGCAGGCGCAAAGTCTGTGCCAGACCGAAGCCTTGTTGCTGTTTAGCATCTCAATCAGACACCATTCCTTCCTCACGGAGACCCGGATTTTTTTTTTTTTAAAAAAAAAAGCAGGGATGGGACCTCAGAAGGCCATTTAGTCAAGCCCTTGCTTTTGCCATGGGGGCAAGACTACCCCATCTCTGCCCAAGATCCCAGCTGTAATAATCTCTCTAGCGCAGGGGTGTCAAACTCAAGGCCCATCCTGGAAACAGTGAGGGACCGGCCTGCGGCTCCTCTGCCAGTGAAAACGGGCTCCCAAGCTCCGTTTCTGGCTGCGATGGCCTCCTGCCAGCGAAAATGGCTGTCATGTGGCCTCCCGAGCACCGTTTCCGGCTTTGATGGCCTCCTGCGGCCCTCTGCCAGCAAAAATGGAGCTCGGGAGGGCCACATGAGGGCCGTTTTCGGTGGCAAGAGGGTTGCAGGATGCCATCGCAGCCAGAAACGGTGCTCGGGAGCCCATTTTCGCTGGCAGAGCACTCGGGCTGCGACAGGCGACCCCGACATGAGTGACACCGAGCAGGCCACGCCTACTCTGGCCATACCCACCCCAGCCCTCTGAGGTCAAACGCAACCCTGATGCGGCCCTCAATGAAGTCGAGTTTGACACCCCTGCTCTAGCCCAAGCAGATAGAGCAGGTGTAAAGAATGTGTAAAATTTGGACATCCGACCACCCTCCCCCACTCTTTGTTGTTGTTGTTTTTGGCCTCCTCAACTCTACCAGCATCCTCTGTATTTTGCACAGGACCTAAGCTGTGACTGCAGTGGGGGGAAGGGAGGAAAGGGGATGGTGGCAGCGTGTGTGTGTGGGGGGGTGGGGGAGGTTTCTCCCAGTTGCACAATAGGAGGTCAGTGCTGAAAGTCAAAACCATTGCAGCGTAATAGTAATCAATCTCTCGCCATCGATCAAATTGGATCTCGCCTCAGCTCAGCATTCTGGCAAGAAAATGTCCATCCGTGTTGGTGTGGGGGAGGAAAGGAGGAGGAGGAGGAGGTGGAGGTGGCTATTCTTTGTGTGTGTGTGTGTGTGTGTGGCTGGGGAGGGGCAGGTAAAACATGATTCGAAAAGTTGCTGAATTGGCACCGAAGCTGGGACTCTCGTCTTTGGCTGGACGGCTGGCTTGAGAAAAGAGAGAGCTAGAGATAAAGCTGGTTGGGAAATTGGTTCTCCAGAAGATCCTGTTGAAAGGATGGGGGCAAACTGGGTACGTGAAGCAGCCTCCTTCCACTGAGCCCCAAACTGTACCCTTTTGGGGGGAGGGGGAGGTTTCTTCAGATCTTCCCAACCCTGTAAATTGGGGGCTGAGCTTAGGTGCTGAAGTGACCATTGTCCCTTTTTACTCTGGGGTCAGCAGCATCCTGAGTCTCTGACAGAGACCAGTATTTTCCAGCTGGGGAATTCTGGGAGTTGAAATCCACACATCTTAAAGTTTCTAAGCTTGGGAAACATTGGGCTAGACTTTGGCATTATATTCATGAAAATTCAGTTCAAATGTTCACTGGGCCAAGAAATTCCCTTAGTGCCTTTTGGCCAATTATTCTTTTTTGTTTGTTTGTTTGTTTACCTGATCTACTCCACCGAATTGTTGCATGGATAAAATTGTGATTGACAGAGATTACCAACCACAGGTACTTTGAATTTATGGTACTCTGTTAAAAAAAAGGGGGCAGATTATAAATGAGATTCTACTTCCCACACTAAGGTGCAAATACAAAAAAACAGTTACCATGCCACTTTGGTACTTAGAATTTCTTACCTAGTCAAAAGAATAGGCAACAAGCTGTCCTTGTTTAATAACTGCAACCGTTTGCAGTTATGACAGTGATGAAAAAGTAACTTTATGACCAATCCTCACATTTACAACCTTCACAGCTCTGTAAAGCAAAGGAAAGCTGAAATGAAATCATAAGCACAGTGGGGGGTTTCACTTAGTGACTGCTTCATATAATAACCGAGTTGCCAGTCCCAATTGTGGTGTTAAATGAGGATTACCTGCATGTTAACTTAGGGATGAATATGGTATGGTCCTCTACTTATTAAGAAGCTACAATTCTAACTGGGTCTACCCAGTTCAGCCAAGGGTGAAAGACAATAGATGTTCCAACCCAACAAATTTTGAAGAGCTACATATGGGTTCTTTTGGGGGGGGGGCAAGGGGTGTCTATGTAATCTTGCTGCCGTCTTACCTATATACAGGTAGTCCTCAAGATAGAATCATAATTGAGTCCAAAATTTCTGTTGCTAAGTGAGACAGTTGTTAAGTGAATCTGGCTTGTCTTGTCAGAAGGTCTCACAAGATGATCACAGGACTCCAGGACACTGTAACTGTCATAAATATGAGACACTTGACAAGCGCCTGAATTTTGATCACATAACCAAGGGCCTGCTACAACAGTCAGAAGTGTGAAAAGCTGTCATAAGTCACTTTTGTCATTGCCGTTGTAACTTCAGACATTTGGCATGCGTTCATAGAAAAGTACACCTGTGTAGCCTGCATGCAAAGATGACGTCTGTGCCTGAGGATCAGGTGCAAGAGTTAATGTGAAAACTACAGGGGATTAAGTTTGTTAAGTCTGCTTAGGAATGTGTTTGGGAGAATTCCGATTGAAAAAGTGCAAAAGGTGTCCATGAGCAAAATTTGGGAGGTGCAGCATGGTTTTTATGCCAACAGAATGTGGGCAGAACAGATTTTGCTCTTCCGCAAGTCGTTGAGGAATAATCTGAATCCAAGAAAGAACGTTTTGTTGATTTAGTGGGGGGGAAAAAACTTTGCATGATGTTTTGATAGAATTCCTGAATGTGTTAAGAGAATATGTGAGGGTAATAAAGAATGTGTGAGAATAAATAGAATGCTTAGCACATGGTTTAACGTATTTATGGATGAAAGTGTAGGAATGCTTGTGGTGTAATATTGGAGGTGTGTTGGTTGAGGGGATGAATGTGCGTGTTCTTTTCTGTGCAGAGAACATTAAGTAATCGGTTGAGAACCTGAATGATTTGCAGTGAATGTTAGAAAGAGCGTGTAATGCAGCAAGAGCGTTTGGATCAGAAAATCTATGACCTTCTAGAAAGGGAAAACGGAATTAACGATAATTAGTTATACGTAGATGGTGAAAAACAGACCACGTAGATGAATGTGTGTACCTTGATGTAATATTTACTAAAAAGGGTACGATAGAGACATTCTGAAATGTAAAACTGTTCAAGAAAAGTAGGATATGTGGCCTATTATGAGGGATGAATGAACATTGAGAGAAACAAAAAAAACCCAGCCTGTCTAAGAGTGTTTTCCTGCCTACTTTTTACATGGAAGTGAGAGTTGGATCTATCAACGCAGACAGAACTTGAACAGAGGGCATGGGATATTTAAGAACTGTTTAGGGCAGGGGTCTCCAAACGTGGCCACTTTAAGACTTGTGGACTTCAACTCCCAAAATTCCTCAGCTTTGCTGGCTGAGGAATTCTGGGAGTTGAAGTCCACAGGTCTTAAAGGAGCCAAGGTTGGAGAGCCCTGGTTTAGGGAACATAAGGTACAGGGTCAAGAACGAAGGGGTGCTAAATGAATGAATATGGAGTGTTGATGTGGTTTGGTCATGTAGAAAGAATGAAGTTTTTTTTTCCCCCTTCTGTTCAGCCATGTCTGATTCTCCAGAGAATCTCTGGATAAGTCCCTGCAGATGTTTTTTGGCAAGGCTTTCCTAGGTTGAGAGAGAGTGATTGGTCCAAGGTTACCCAGTTAGCTTTGTGCCTAAGGCAGGACACATACAGACTGGGTGAGTCCTAGTGGATAACCAGTTAAATATGAGCCAGCAGTGTGTGGCGGCAGCCAAAAAAGCCAACACAACCCTAAATTGTATTAACAGAGGGAAATAATCAAGATCAAGTGAAGTACTAATTCCATTCTATAAAGCCTTGGTAAGACCACACCTAGAATACTGCATCCAGTTTTGGTTATCACACTATAAAAAAGATGTTGAGACTCTAGAAAAAGTGCAGAGCTGAGCAACCAGGACGATTAGGGGACTGGAGACTAAAACATATGAAGAATGGTTACAGGAACTGGGCCTGGCTGGTCTAGTGAAGAGAAGGACCAGTGGAGACATGATAGCAGTCTTCCAATATTTGAGGGGCTGCCATAGAGGAAGGGGTCCAGCTGTTTTCCAAGGCACCTGAAGGCCAGACAAGGTATAATGGTTGGAATCTGATCAAGGAGAGATTCAACCTGGAAATAAGGAGAAATTTTCTGACAGTGAGAGCAGTTAACCAATGGAATAGATGTTGCCTTCAGAAGTTGTGGGAGCTTCATCACTAGAGGCTTTCAAGAAGAGACTGGACTGCCAATTGGTAGAAATGGTGTAGGGTCTCCTGCTTGGGTGGGGGGCGTTGGACAATGACCTGCAAGGTCGCTTCCAATTTTGTTAATCTATAAGGACTAGAATTCATGATTTTCCAGTTTCTAGCCTGATGCCTTAACCATTACACCAGATTGGCTTTCTTAGAAATAACAACTTGAGGTTCAAATTGCAAATCAAATATATGAAGAAAGAGTGAATGGATTGAAGGAAATGGGATCACCAGAAAGTCATAGTTGAGTAGCAGTAATGAGATCCTCAAAAAGAGAGGATTTAGAGTTTCAATGAACAAAAGCAGTGCATGAAGTGGAATATGGATGTGGACACAGCAGTACGAATGGTGGTGCAAATGATGTTGGTCTAAAGCAAATTTTGTGATGTTTACTTTTCTCAAGCCTTCACTTCCTTTAGCTTATTGTTTCTTACTTCTTTTAGGCACCTTGCATTATGTTGCTTACCCTGAAATGAAAAGTGTGATGAGCAATATACCTATGTATGTTTGTAGGCGTTCCTAAGAAGAAATCCTTGCAAACATTTTCATCTGCAAAAGTGGTTCCAAAATGACAAGCAGCTGCAGGAATGAGATGGAGAAACGGTCTTCCAGAAATTTTGCCCTCTGGACACTGAAGTAGAGTCTCCCATCTCTATAAACAATGTGGAAAGGCTGAACATTTTAGATATTATGGCGAAACTTGTACTTGTTCAGGAAACTCTAACTTTGATGCCAAGAGTCATGGCTGGGAGGTAAGGAAGGTGTTCAGGTTCCTTTTCTGGTGCACAAGCATTATAAGAAATCAGTACGTGCAACCAAACCACTAGGTCAGCCTTAACTCAACATACATAAGATTTTGGGGCAGAGTTTCTCAACCTTAGCAACTCTGAGATGGGTGGGCTTCCACTCCCAGAATTCCCCAACTAGCATGGCTGGCTGGGAAATTGTGGGTGTGGAAGTCCACCCATCTCATAGTTGCTAAGGTTGAGAAACTCAGCTTTGGAGAATTGCCACCTATTGTATATCATTCTCCTGCTCTTCAAATTGGCAAGAGGTCTACTCCTCCATCCCATCTCCACCCCCGGAAAGATGAAAAGCAAGCAGATGGCCACAATCTGCCGATTTCTGTTTATATGCCAGGCTTTGCGTCTGTGCCATCCTCTCGTGCCAAGCTCATGGGCAGCCTACTCTTCCCCAGTGGAGGGAGGTGCCCAGTGCCAATATAGTTGGGTTTTGGGGGCTTTGCAATCTCATGAGCAGGCGAGAAAGCTACCCATTCCCTTACTTACAATTGGAGGCAAGATGGAAGTGGGAGGCTGATTGTATCAGCTACGGCCTTTGGGTGGTGAGAATTCGGCTATGGTTTCTTAAGGAGTCATTCATGTTTCTTCCAAGTTTTAGGCACTTCCCTACTTCTCTGAGTAACTTTTGTTGTTAAATGACCATAAGATTACACCCAGTTTCTCCGGCTCTCTGAAATGAGTATAGTCATAAAAGCTCATTTGGCACCTGAAATGTAATCTCCGAGTACGGCATGTCCATCACACCCAAAAAGTTATCACGTCTTTTCAAGTTCTTGAAAACTCCCCAAGATTGTTTTATCCCACGATGATTTTCCCTGCTCTTAATAGTCCATTTTGAGCTTTATTTGAAAAGACAGCCCAGAAATGTCTTACGCAAGTGGAAAATTTCTACTAAATTTCACATGTTGTAAGTTGCTCAGATTTCCTCTGAATTTGTAAGGTATTTGCTTTGCTTAAAAAAAAAATGACTGCCAGAGTTACTCTTTGAAATTTGCTAGAAGCAATTGAGAGAGTCATCCCCCAAAGCATCTGCTGGGCGAAAACATCTAAATGTTGTTGAAAGCAATAAATCAATGAGGATGCCTAAAATGTAAAAAAATGATTTTGAATTATCAATTTTATTAATTAGATTATATTCTACTTTCCTTCAGGAGGTTAATGTAGGAGCTTAATTCAGGAACTTAATGTAATTTTTCGCTACAACAACTGTACCCTTGAGATAGGTTACGATGAGAGAAAGTGATTATTTAAACCAATAAGTGAGCTTCCAAGGCTAAGAGTAGATTTGAGTGTCTTCCTGATCCTAATCCAACAGCTTCACCACCGTGCCTCAGTGGTTCTTTAGTAGCAGAAGTGCTTTGTGATGCTATCTGGTATCCACCTTTGCTTCAGGATGGTGTCAGAGCTGTCTAAAAATGGTCCATTAGAGGATGGGCCTTTGGTGACCAGAGACCTAAAAGTAAAAACGGATAAACATTGATTTGTATAAATTTACATATTTATTAAAGCTCATCTTTAAATTCAGGTACTGATGCAGATGCAATTAGGACAACTGTATCTGGACTCTAAAAAATCCAGGTAACTACAGGTAGTCCTTGAGGTGCAACCATTTCTTCAGCTATCGTTGGAAGTTATGGTGGTGCCGAATGAATGGTAGTTTTGCTTAGTCTCCAGAGTTATGACATTCTCACAACCCCTTTGGGCACATGGACAAGGCCAACGGGGGCAATGAGGCCCGCGAGCACAGGGCGTTCAGGCCAGTAGAAGTGGCAGAGTGAAAGGCAGCCCAGAGCAGAGATTGGGGAGTGTGGGGAGA
Source organism: Pseudonaja textilis (assembly GCF_900518735.1). Next base: position 20,994,115 of record NW_020769318.1, read on the forward strand.
GAGAGAGAGAGAGAGAGAGGCAGGTATGGGGAGTGAAAGAGGAAGCAATCCCTTACTTTGTTAAGGCTGAGCTGGGAGGGACCAAGCCAGGAAACACTTGGATCACGGTGGGTCCTTGGTTAATGACCAACGGATTTGGTTAACGATAATAGGATTTCCACTGCTAAGTGATGCAGTCACATGACATCACACTTTACAACCAAATCACTTAGCAACGGAAGTTCTGATCACAATTGCCGTTGTAACTCGAGGTCTGCTTTACTACATAGAAGCAAAGATTGATAGAATATGTGCCACCAAGTCATTGTTGACTCTTAGCAACCACAGAGATAGATTTTCTCCAGGATGATCTATCCCTAACCGGGTTCTTCAGTCCTTTCAACAATTCCCCCATTGTTACTATAACCAAATCCATCCACCTTGCTGTTAGTCATCCTTTTCTCTTTCCTTCCACCTTTTCCCAACATTATGGGCTCCCCCAGAGAGCTAGTTTTTTGCACAATGTGTTCCAAGTAGGGTAATTAGGACCTGATAGCAGCAGATATATCACCAATTCTCTTTGCTTTTGATTAGTTTGCATCCAGCATCTTGCAGCCCTGATCTTGTAGTCCTTGATGCAATCAATGGCCAATGTGATTTTTCCCCCCCCAGGCTGGTGGCAAGTTTGTTCCTGCCCTTGCTATTAAAGTTTCCTGCTTTTCACTCTGCTTTTTCCTCTGGTTAGGTGGATTGGGCTTCTGCAAACCATTTTTCTGCATTTGGATATATCTGGTCATCCTACATTAGACACCCCCCCCAAAAAAAGAACTACCATTGAGGGGAAGGGTAGAATAAGGGCAATCAGAAACTCGGGGCCATGTATGTTGCTTCTCTCTGAGCTTTGCTTTCAGTTAAAGCCACAGACTGAAATCTTAAGCCGATTACTTATTTATTGTGGTGGGCTACTGGGTGAGAAAGTAGTGACCACAAGGCTCCAGAACATTTGTATTTCTGTGTGTGTGTGTGTGTTTGTGTGTGTGAGTTTTGCTGCATTGCTGGTTTTCCACTGAAGCCTTACTGAAGCTTTGGAGGTCTGGTAGTTGAACCCGTTAGCCAGCGGCTATACCCAGGCATAATTCCTCTAAAACCTTGTAAAGGATGCCGGCGTTCATAATATTTATATTTTAATGCTGGCGATCAAGACAAACATTTCGAAAACTCTGCTCAGGTTTGGGTGCCAGATTTCAAGGAGAAAGTTGACACGATGGAGTACATCCAGGATGAGGGATGCCGAGTTTATCGTAGGCCTGGCAACCCCGTTGTGGGGAGAGAAAAGCCTGAGGCCTTTGGACAGTGAGAGGAAGCGTGGTCTCTCCTTTCCACTCCCCGAGGAGTTGTAGGAAGAAGAGAGAGAGAGCAGACTTTATTTATTTTGCTTTTGTTTTGTTTTGTTTTGTCAAACATGTACATGATAACAAATATACGTATGAACATAGACAAGAACAAAGGAAGTAAATACAGATAAATGGGGACAGTAAGACAGGGACGGTAGGTGTGCTTACGGACCTCTTAAGAATGGGGGGTGAGGTCCATGGTAGACAGTTTGAGGCTGAAGCTGTAAGGGGTTGAGGCTTGCTCTTGGTCTTTTGAAATTCAGTGGGACTGGAACAAATGGGCGGAGATTATGGGGATCTGGGTTGTATTTAAATCCAAGGAGAAACCTTCTAGTAATGCAAGGCCTTTGGTGATACAGTTGAACTGGGATTCTCCACTGGAGATAGGGAGGTGAAGCCTGCCTAGCTGTCTGTCACAGAAAGAGTATAATAGCTTCCAGTCCCGCTGCCCCGAGCTGTGAGCTTCTCTGGAACTTTGTTCTAATTATGTGATCAGCATAATGCTATGTGTTGGATTGCTATTACAGTACAACTGAATCCACCTCCTCTGAGTCAGTGGAAGAGGAAGCTCTTGAGTGTCCCAGAACTTGTCCAAAATAGGAGAAATGTGTCTGGACCCCAGGCAGCATGTGGTTTCCAGCAATGGGCAGCCTCTGAAGAGTTTACAAGCAACTTAGGAAGGCAAATTGCTTGTCCCATTCTTTGATATGTGGAGACAGGGTGCCTTGGCTTATGAGGATCTACTTGATGAAATTACGAATTTATTTACTGCATATTTACACTGCCCAGTATTCTTCTGGGTTCATAAAACATCACGGGATAAAGCCAAGAGAAAGTACAAAAAAATCTGAAAGCTACCCAAGAGCCTCCTAAAAGTCATGGTGAGGAGACATGTTTCCATCTGGCACTGAACAACAACAAAGTCATTTAGGTACAATGCAGAGCTGCAGAGAGCAATTAGGGAAGGGGTTACAGGCCCAGGGGTACCTGCAGGGGCATCAAAAAGGCAATGTGGTGGCCACAGCCCTGTTGCTGAAATCCTGCTCCTCCCTTTTCACGTTTTCAGCAGCTGCCATATTCATCCCCCCAGATTTCCCTCCCCTCCGCAGTAGCCTTCCGTTACATTGTGGGAACCCCTCATGTAGGGCTGAGATGGTAACCCTGGATTTGGTTAGGTCAACAAAGGAGAAACTGGTTTTCAAAGAGCCTGGTTCCAAGCCACTAAACCCTGCAAAGGTTAAAGTCAGCATTTCAGATCACAAGGGTCCAGACTTAAACTCCTGGAGAATTGGCATATGGATTAGTGGCAGTTGACAGTCTAATAATCTAACCCAATCTCATTTTGGATTAATGGAGTTTGCAGATCATTCCAAAGGCAGATAGTGATCTGTTAATATCTGTCAAGAGGGTTCTTTGTGAATTCTCTGTCTGACCCTTTCCTTTCCTTTATCTTTTCTTTTATATACAGTGAAAACATTTGCACCAAGACAAATTCCTTGTGTCCAACCACACTTGGCCAATAAAGAAATTCTATTCTGTTCTATTCTATTCTATTCTATTCTATTCTATTCTATTCTATTCTATTCTATTCTATTCTAATTCTTTCCTTCCCTTTTCCTTCTCCTCCCTCCGTCTCTCTCTCTCTTGAAGCAAGTAGCACTTGACTTTGCTTGTGGCAGGAATTTCCTTCCGTTAACAGGGCACCAATAACACTTTGTCATTTTCGTTAGAAAAGATGGAAGAAAATACCTTCCTTTTCAGAACTGTGCCTTTGTAACTCTATAAACTCCAACTGTCATTCTTTTAGACGGGTGGAACAGATAAAAACAACAACAAAATAATAGCAACCTTAGAAGAAGTGCATCTTTTCTGATGCTCTGTTGGGGGTGTTTCGAATGCTGGAGGTGGGCTCTGAGGATTCTTGAGCTGTACTGATGGATTGTGTTCTCTGTTTTATTTTATTTTTTGTTCTCTCTATTCCCTATTCTCTCCAGGGACGCTTGGCCAGGAGTTTTTGATGCCCAATTTGTAGGCCGGAGGGCTGTTTGCCAACCATGGGTCTGAGTGTGCTAGACAGTTGTGGGCAATGACCTTTGGCAAGCCAAGGCCCGGAGCAAGGGGCGGCTGTGTCACCGGGAGACCCTTGGCTTCCAAGTTGTGTGGGAGGGAATGCCTCTCAGCTGCTCCCTCACTCTTTGTGGCTGTTGAATTAAAGATGAAATGGGAAATCTGGCACGCACCTGTTCCCCTCCCCTGCTCCTTCCCGCTTTGGCAAACTCCTTGCCCTCTAATGGGTTTGCAGTTACCCGGTTGGCAGCAGGCCTGCCTTCATTCAGTGCCACGATGGCGGCAGCTGCCAGTGCTTCCCCTCCCCTCCCCTCCCCAGCCCTTCTCTCGCACCGAGTGTCTCTGCCAGGAACTCCATTAGAATCGCTCGGCCTATTTTGGCAGGCAGAAGGAGGCCAGCAATGATTGTCTCTGGGGACACCGCTTTCCAGCTGCGGGGGCGTTTGTGGAGGTGGGGGCCTGGGAAGGGATCTATACTTGGGAAGGGTTTGAGGAGCTGAAAAGGAGCTGGAGGCAGAGAGGGATTCCCCAGGTAGATCCAAAGGGAACGCATAAACTTATTTTCCTGGATGAGAGGAATGGCTATTTGTGCCCAGCGTTCTGTTTCTTCCAAGAGTTGACTCAAAAGATGTTGAACAATGTTGGCTTCCTTTGGGGAAGATTTATAACCTTGAAACACCCTCTCCACCCCACAAAACATATACACAGTAGAATCAATCTCCAGATGTTTGAGGATAACAGTACCTGAGACTTCTCAGTCACTATCAGGAATCTTTACAATTATTATTTTTTAGTTGACAAAATACAATTACGTTGTAATTTAGACTTCTTTATGACCCCCTTCAAATCCATTAATTTTGTTGGCCATAGGAATGATCTCCAAAATAGGTGACTTCCAGATGTGTTGACTTCAACTCCCGAAATTCTTATCAATGGCCAGACTGTCTGTAGAATTCTGGGAATTGAAGTTCGCGTCCCTGGAAATGGCAAAGGTTGGGAAACACTTCCTTTAAAATATATCCACTGCCCTTCCCAGAAAGGATAATTTAAAACATTCTTGCCCTAAACCAATTTTATGTAAACAATGTCAGTCTTTTTTGGAAAAGGTTCCTATTATTATTTTTTTCACCTTCTTTTACTCACAAAACAACTCTGCAAAGTAGATTAGGTTAAGAAAGAACAACTAACTCGGGATTGTATTTCCATGACTTTTTAAGCTAATATGTGATTGTTGTTTTCCTGTATTGAAATCCAGAACTGGTGCTCAGACTTGGAGTTTACAAAGCAGCAGTACTAGGAGAGAATGTCTCTGAGAGGAGCACTCTAAGGGAGAGGAGAACACTACCTCAGTTTGATTTAAGCATTAGCACCTCTTTCTCTTTAAAAATTGAACAGCACTGCCAAATGTTCAGATTTTGATCACATGACTATCGGGATACTGCGATGGTAGTTAAGCATGAAAAACAGTCATAAGTCACTTTTTTCAGTGCTGTTGTAACTTCAAACGGTCACTAAATGAATGGTTTTAAGTCAGAGACTACATGTATAGTATTAATAGAATTGTTATTTGTGGGACATATCAGAGAATGTTCATGAAGGATGGTTGTTAGCCCTCAGAATCAAAGTGTAAAATGGTGGAGGTCAATTTGTCCTATTTTTGCTCTGGTTTGGCTTCAGTGTCCATCAATTTGCGACTCTGGTTTTAGAAAGATTCAGTTTAAAGATGTCAGTGTGATTTTCAACTAGTAGTAGAAGAACTCCAGACTTATAAACCATAGGATATAACAAAAGAAAAAAAAAAGATGACAGATAGTGCTACCCCCAAGTTTTACAATCTCGGATTGATGATCTGTAGTCACTTTCTGTTTACAAACTTGGTTCTTTATTGAGATAATGGAAAGACTGATCAATATTGGTTAGTTCAAGATTTAATACTGTGTCTAAAAACTAGGTTGTTTTTCCTTTTACTGTTTTAGGGGTGCGTACGTGCATATGTGTCCTTTTTCTGCATGCTAAAGCAATTTTAAAACATGTGTTTCTCCTATTGCTTAGCTTAAATCAGCTCCCTGGTTATTTCAACTTTCTAATTCTGTCTTCTGCTACGAGGCATCTCGACTTTCCAGTAGCATCTTTCGGTTCATGTCTTTAAAGCCGAAGAACAATTTTAAAATTGTCTGAAATGATTGGATCAAATAATCATATCCAGGCATCCGCTTCTTTGTTCATTGCTACTGTAGTTTTGTCATTTTATACTAGTATTTGACCAAAATAACGATTGTTGTTGAACTCCATGGGACAAGCTTAGAATCTGGGAGCTTGTTACATCAGACTGCAATAAAGCAGAAGATATTCTAATTCCACCTCTGTCAGAAAGCTAGCACTTCAGGCAGAGATAACCTCTGAGCCATTGTTGTTTTTATACTTTTCCACTGGCAATGAGATCAGTTGTTTTCCTTGTGGAGAAAATTTGGTAGATTCAGTCTTCAGTTCGCTAGTGGTCAGAAGAAATTAGGTTTAGAATTCTACCATCTCATCCTACATAACATATAAACCTTTTAGATGGTTTAGATAGATCTGGGTTGAATAGGAAAAAAAGGCATTTGGCTTTCTTAAAGGAACATACGTTAACTTTTGAAAAATCTTAAGTTCTGGGAGATGGGGAGTCCATAGAGCTTGGAAAATGTATTTCATATCAAAATGATAAAAAAAGGAGCTGTTGACCACCATAACAAAACACAAAAGCCAACATTAAATTGGTAAACTAATTTTGCTTTGCTTTTATCATTCTGTTCATTTTATTTTTGATGTTTTTGTGTGTGTACTTTTTGTAGTAATAAAAATTTAAAGAATAAGTAAAAAGGCAGCAATTACGGTGTTACCGCTCGTTTCACAAATACTTTCTTCATATTTGGCTGCCTACACTGAATTCTTTTCGAGGCCAGGTGAAGGCTTTTTCCCATTCTCCTTCGTTTTCTTTTAAAATGACTTTCGTACAATTTTACTGTTGGCTTACTTAAATTTATTCAACAGCCATTTTGAATTGGGTTTGCGTAATAGATAATGTTAATGGATTTTATACTTTTAGCCTTATTTTGTGAATTATGTCAGGAGGTTCAGCTCTTCAGTGGTATAAAAACGAGGTTAAGAATGGAATAAGACAGCTATTTAGTACTGCAGGATGCATCAGTTTTGTTATGAATTTGTTCATTTTCATCCAATGAATAACACCCTCTTTTTTAAAAAATTGCCATTGTGTAGCAACAAATGCTTCAAATTTTAAAAAGGAATGGCATAGATGTCTGGGAGTAAAGGAATACAGAGATGACAACGGATATTTATTGGGGAGGAAGAATTTAATCTGTACTGTATTGGGCCTTTCATAATGCATAATTTATTTATTTGTTTGATTTTTGTACCCGTCCATCTCAGCAAATGACTCTGGGAAGTTCATAATTCAAAACATATATTACAATTAAAATTTTAAAAACTTTTTTAAAAGCAATAAAAACAGTAAAAAGCATTAAAACAATAAAAAAATTAAAAGATCTAATTCAAAGTACTGCACCTACAAAGCAAGATATCTTAATAATGTGAATTGCATGATCAGACTTATAGGGGTGAGATTCCAGAGTGTTACTATTTTACTTTTTTAATTTAAGGAGGCTTCATAAATAATGAAAAAAATAACATCTGAAAGGCGCGCAGTTCAGTATAGCTTGGCTTTTTAGCTCTCTGCCTTGCCCAGCCCATCACAAAGACCTCTTTGCAGTGCCCCCCTCCTGTCCCATCCCTGGCAGGACTGAAGACCCCTCCTCTCCATCTGAATAAAAGGGAATCCGTTGCTTGCCACCAACCTCTTTTCTTATACCACAAAAACAGGCAGACAGACGGCTCCTATTTGGAGCAATCCTCGGCATTGGCATCACCACCGGCCTGGGAAAACCCGACACCAGCTGTCTCCTTGGCGCTTGTGGGCACCCTGGTGATGAGGCTGAGCAGATGGCAATGCCAGCATTGGGCAGATGGGCAGGCAGGTGGCAATACGCCCCAAAGCCAGCTCTAAACAGGAAGAAATGGCCTGGGTGTTGAGAGAATAGTACGGTGCCTCATTTGAGGAGGGGGTGGTGGAAATCGGGGGTGGGGAGTGGGCTCCAGATGGCTTCTTGGCAGCTGTGGGCAACTCTGCCCACTGTTAACTGGCAAGGACTTTTGTGGCCTCCTTGGATGATAGTACTACGGTGTTGTATTTTGCTGTTGTTTTTGTCATTTCGTGCGGGAGACTCGAAACAGGATTTGAAATTGTGTGTAAAGCAGATTTGCCACAGAGTGAAGTCTCTAAGCTTCCTTACTTCAGCTTAAAAAGTCATTCCAGCTATGTAAATCCAGTCAGTGGAAAGGAATCCACTTACACTACTCTCTCAAATTAGTCTTGTGTCAATAAACACCCAGACTAATTTTTAAATCATTTCATTATCCTCCCTTCTATTTTCTCTGCATTTTTTAAAAACTTTGAACCTGACAAAGTGTTCTGGAAAACTCAAAAGCTTGCACCGAATTATAGATTAACAGAGTTGGAACTTGTAGGTCTTTAGTCCAGCTGTCACCAACTGGTGGTCCGTGGACCACTGGTGCTCTGCGAGAAAATTTGGGTGGCCTGCAGAAAAAATATTTGCATTTTTTATATTGCACTAAATCAGGGGTCCTCAATCTATGCCCCCCTGATCTGGATATGTGCAATGAACGTTTGTGTTGCTGCAGAGAGTCTCCCCCATCGGGGTCTTTTTGTATGGGTCGGAGGGGGGTAGAAATTCCAACTTGGAGTCTGTTTCAGCCTCCTGGTGCAGGCTTTGGGCGAAGGCTGGAATGCCACTGGTGGTGAAGAGCCAGAGGGCCTCGTTCCAGGCCTACTGAGCCTCCAGGTGTCGGTACCCGGCCTTGCACTCCCGCAAGTCTTCCTTCTGCTTGGAAGCCTATGCTCGTAGTCCTTGGTGAGGTGCTTCTGCTGAGCTTCTTTCTAGATCAGATCCAATTTGAACTGAGCCAGCTGTTTTGCCAACTCTTTCTTCTGGTGGCTGCTTAACCCCAATAACTGCTTTCTGTTGGGGCCCTAAGGAGCCCAGGCAGGCAGGTGAAGAGTGGCTGGGAGGGGAGGAATGAGTCGAGGCTGGTGAGGCACCCCTTCTTGACATGAGTGACATCAAGTTGGCCATGCCCACCCAGTCACATGATTATCTAGCCATGCCAACCCAGATGGTCATTAGGCAGATCATATTAGTGGTCCGCAGGATTTAAAATTATGAATTTAGTGGTCCCTGAGGTCTGAAAGGTTGGTGACCCCTGTTCTAGTCCAGCCCCCTGCCTAGGCAGGAAACCCTACACCATTTCAAACAAATGGTTGTCCAATCTCTTTTTAAAAACTTCTAGTGTTGGAGCATTTGCAACTTCTGGAGGGAAGTTGTTCTAACTGCCAGGAAATGTCTCCTTGATTAGTTTCCACTTTTTATATTAAAGAACTCATCTGAAAAAAGATAGCTCATAGGTAACTTTGGGAAGGATTTTGGATTTTTTTCCTTATCCTGTGCTACTCCAGAGAGGTGTGGAGTCCGGAGGAGAAAAATAAATAAATCAGATCCACAAAATCTTGCACTGACTGGAGAAAATTGGCAGGCAAGAGGGACCTTTTCTTTAGAAATGCTAGAACGTTGAGTCACCCAAAGGCATTCATAAACTGTAGACACAACCTGTCTTTAATTTATGACATTGGCTGGCATCAAATGGTTTGCTGGCCACTAAGGCTAATTGGCTTTGAAAGAAGTGAAGCAAACTCGGAGAAATAGGAGAAGGGGAAGGAAAGAACTGCAGATAAACAACAGGGGACAGCTGCTTGTGAGTTTTCTTGGAAACAACTGTTCTTGGCCACTGTTGCAAACAGGATGTGCAACTTATGGGCATTTGGTATGATCAAACAGGATTCAACCTCTTCCTTTCTTCCTTTCCTTTCCATTCCTCCCCCCCCCCCCATCCATCATCAAATACTGCATTCCCTTCCATTCCCTTTCAAATGATATGAAAAATAATTCAAGAGTACTGATGCAGTCCAGTATATAGGCAGGCACCTACACACTCACCCTTAAGGACCTCTTTAACTATGGGGTGACATCCACAGAAATTAAGTTGGAATTAAAACTATAGTTAGTCGTTGAGACAACTGGACCAGGTAGAATATTCCACACTTTTGACAACTTTTACTACAAAACTCAAATTTCCTTCCCAAAGTTCCTTCTAGAATTTGAAATTGCTGGTGTGTTTTTCTCATTCCCTTGCTTTGGAATTTTCCCTCCCAAAATGCCTTGAGCTTTTGCCACGTTCAGGGCGAGCAACTGGAGGAGAGAGGGAAAGTGAGATGTCCTGGTGTAGAAATAAATACCAAAAGGATTTGAGGGTGTCTCTCTCGAAACAGCCAAAGTGGCCCCCACCCACTCCCAGAACAGGGAGTCAAGCTATTCTCCAAAGCTCCTGAGGGCAGAACAAGAAGCAAAGGGTGGAAACTAATCAAGGAGAGAAGCAACTTAGAACTAAGGAGAAATTTCCTGACAGAACAATTAATCAGTGGAACAACTTGCCTCCAGAGCTTGTGAATGCTCCAACACTGGAAGTTTTTAAGAAGAGATTGGACAACCATTTGTCTGAAGTCGTGTAGGGTTTCCTGCCTAAGCAGGGGGTTGGACTAGAAGACCTCCAAGGTCCCTTCCAACTCTATAAAGGGAAGAGAAAAAAAACCTCAGGGTATCTGGGGAAGGAGAGCCTTTTTTTAAGCCAGCCTTTCTTCCCCGCTAAGTCTGCTTTGCTTCTCTTTCTGTGTTCTTGATCCCCGGGCTCATTTTTTCCACCTCCTTTCCCGCTTTGCTTCCTCGCCCTGGCCAGGAATGTGGGTCAGGCCTGCCTATGGAAGAATTGCGGTTGCTGCCATCCATGCGCCAGGGGTCAACCGAGGACGAGGCTCGGCAGACAGCGCACTTAAAGGCGCAGCACCAGCAGCAGCCGCAGTGGCGCCCCCGCCTTCCCGACTCCCCCCCCTCCTCCTCCTCTTCGCCCAGCAAGGCTCTCTCCTTCTCCCTTCCCCACTGAACATAGCCTCGTCTGGCCAACAGGATCTGCTCTCCCGTCACTGCTGCCCTGACGTGGCACTCGGTCGACTTCCCTGCAGTGGGGCCTCCGCGTTGCTTTCGCAGGCCTCGCTCCCCCCCCCCCCCCCCGCACACACGAGTCTGCGCCTGCGCGCATCCCGGGACGGACACGGAGCTGTGCAGAGGAAACCGCTAGGTTTAATCAGCATGTGATTTCCAACCCGCCCCCCCCTTCCCGGCTTCCTCTCCCCGCCCGGCCTGACTCTAAATGAGGAGCAGAGCTTCTTCAGAGAGGAGGAAAAGTGCCCCCAGCGAACAAGCTGGGAAGAAAGATACTGGCATAAAACAGTGGCCAGGCCTTTTCGCTTAGCACCATCCATGTTTGAATTTTAGTCAAAATAAAGCGGGGAGGGACCTTGGAGGTCTTCTAGAACAGGGGTGTCCAACCTTGGCAACTTTAAGCCTGGAGGACTTCAACTCCCAGAATTCCCCAGCCAGCATTCTGGGAGTTGAAGTCCTCCAGGCTTAAAGTTGCCAAGGTTGGAGACCCCTGTTCTAGGCCAATCCCCTGCTATGCTTTACGTCAAGCACGGGACAATAATTCGTGGTTTTCTATCACTTTTTATTTTCAGGATGAGCAGACTGAGCACCCGGGTCCCCACCGTGGAATCTTGACTGGAAGTTTGATTCATGGTAACTAGACTTTTGGTTTGAAATGCAAGATAAAAAACAGCGAAAAGTCTCAAACCAAGAAGAAAAGAAAGTGCAGTTGCCATGATTCAACTTCCAGACAACTCTACCTGGATGACTGAGAATCTTCTTCAACTAAGAATCTGGCAATTGCATCTCAGGCTCTGTATTTCAGTGAATATCTTCAGGCATATTCTGTATAAATTATGCAGTCGTTAAAGCAAGTCTGGTTTCCCCCTTTGCGCATTGGAAGCTGATGGGAAGATCGCAAAGGGTGATCAAATCAGCCTGGGACAGTGCAGCTGTCAGAAATATATGCCAGTTGCCAAGCATCTGAATTTTGGTCACATAATTGTAGGGATGCAGCAACAGTCGTGTGAAAAGCAGTCATAAGTCATTTTTGTCAGTGCCATTGTAACTTTAATTAGTCACTAAACAGGTGGTTGTAAATCAAGAACATGCTTAGATTAGAGGAGATAAAGCAAAGTTCCTCTGGTAGAGAATTCTGGTATGTATATAATCGTAGCTCATTCAAATCTTCATCACTTTCTAAAAACTGTTAAGAAATGAGTCACGAATCTTGCCCTTCTCCCAAAAAGCTTAAGATAGTTTGCTTTCATTCTGTCTTCTCAACAACCTTGCCAAGTGGGCTAGAATAAGAGTATTCAATAAGCTCACTTGTGCAGGAATCTGAATTTGGTAGTGTGTATCTGTTCAGAGAGCTTTTTCACAAGCTACAGTTATTGAGTTTCTATTTGGACAATTGATAACTCTGGAATTTATTTATTTAAAGGATTTTTATGACTGCCATCTCACTCTCGCAGGTCCGATCAGCTGCTGATTCATAAAACAAAAAAGCACAACATAAGCAAGAATATGATGCAACTGAGGTTCCTAATAAACCATATTACCAGCACAACCCAATAATATCCTGGCCTTCTAGAATGCTAGTGGAATCAAGGCCATTTGAATTGTTGGGGGATCCTATGGCAGGACAGATCTGCTCTGAGTCCCTTCTGTGAAACAGTCATCTAGCTCAGGGATCTCCAACCTTGGCAACTTTTAAGACTTGTGGACTTTGCTGGCCAAGGAACTCTGGGAGTTGAAGTCCACAAGTCTTAAAGTTGCCAAGGTTGAAGACCCCTGATATAGCTGGATCCAGAACACAGGATTTCTCTGGCCTGCCAGATCTGAGGTAATCCAAGATGGGTCATCTTCCAATAATCAAGCCCTGTAGATGATAATTGGCACTTTGAATTGTATCTGAAAACCTATCAGGAGCCAGTGCAGCTCAGGAAGCCGAGATGTTACATGAGTTTACTCTGGTGCATGCTAAGATACAAATACCACAGCCTTCTGGACCAGATGCCTAATTACTTGGTTAGCATATACTGATTAGTGGACACCTTTGTTTTAAATCTGGACAGGATAAGTCGTTGCAAAATAAATGTTTATTTCATGTGGAAAAGGGCTTACAGTAGATATTAATATTATACCAATATCTGTTGAGACCTTGGGGCAACAAGTCCTGGTCAGGAGAATTTTATTATTTATTTATTCTTTTGTATAACTGCAGAATGCATGGAATTAGTTTCTTCCAAATTTCTGCTGCAAAATTCATTAGAGCATGTAAGACACATTATTAACCATCCAGAAAACTGCTCATTTCAGTTCTTTGGGTTGGTCAATACATGTTGTAAGTGTACCTGTTGATAGAAGAAAACAAGCCCAGTGCACCAATCCATTCAGATATATAACAGACATACACCAGAGAATTCCAAAACAGATTGTGTTAGTTGTTTTGTGTTTTATGTTTTCAAGGATTGAATATGACATGCCCTTCTCACTGGGAAGCATGAATGGGAGCGTGCTGTTGCCTTCTTTATTATTTATTAATATTATTTTAAACCTTGTTTTTCTACTAAAAGCATTTAAGAACAGCTTGTGGGCTTCCTGGTTGGTAGAAAACAGTGTGTTGGATGAGATAAACTACAGGCTGTCCTCAACTTACAACCACAATTGGGATCAGAATTTCTGTTGTTGAAGAAAGCGGCTCAATGAGTTGTGCCTGATTTTATGACCTTTTATGCCGTGGTTGTTAAGCGAATCACTGCAGTTGTTAAGGGAAGTAAACGTGGGAGTAACTCTGGTTTCCTCCCTTGCCTTTCTTGTCAGAAGCTAACTAGGAAGATCACAAATGGAGATCACATGACCCTGGGATACTGCAACTGTTGTAAATACATGATGGTTGCCAAGTGCCTGAATTCTGATCTTGTGACCCTTGGGATAGTGCCGCAATCGTAAGTGTGAGGGCCAAACCGTAAGCCACTTTTTTCAGTGCTGTTACAACTTCAAATGGTCACTAAATGAATGATTGTAAATCGATGCAGGGCTAGTAAACAGGGTTCTTAACATCCTTATCTCTGCTTTAAGTTGCATGAAGAGGGTGATAGCATACCGGATCTGGCAGCACATCCTTCTCTGTCCTTCCCATGTAAGAGGCAAGGTCAAAATTATAGAGTGGCGTTTTGCAACCTTGGCACCTTTAAGAGGGGTGGACTTCAATCCCCATAATTCTCCAGTCAGCTTGCTGAGAAACGTTTTGATAGAGGGATACAATGTTTAGCCTCCTGGGTTGGACAGAAGTGGACCCATTAGGGATGGTGAAAACTTTTAAAGTTTCCAGTTCAATGTGCCACCTGTTGTGGGCATCTGAGCAGTTTAGCATTGCCTGTGAAGAAATTGGATATGTTGGACCGAGGAGCAAGGGGTGGGAAGAATTTGGCAACCTTGACTGTGCAGTGATAATATTGCCCTCTCTTTGACTCTATCAATCTTTAGGACTATTAGGCAGGTCAATTCCTGCAATTTCAGCCAGGATTTGTGGCAAGAACAAATTGTTTCATGGGGTTCTTATACATAATAGGGGATTACACAAATGAAACTATTCTATGTTTTTGGAAAAGCACCTTATTCTTCTTTGTAAATGTGTTGAAGCCTAGAATTCTTTAGCAAGGAGATTTAATTGGGGGGTATGAATTTTTGCCATGTTCCCTTCCACAAGGCACACCCCTGCTTAAATTCCTGCCCCAGTTTTGTGGAGGAAGCATTAAAACAATAAATAAAAGTGACTTTCCCCTTTTGTGCTATTTGCATCTTAAAATGGTGTTCTCTCAAATTCTACTACCAAAGTATCCAACGTTATTGGGTACCATCTGTTGTCGTCAGTGTTGTGCCAAAAAATTATGTTATACTTTCTTGAGATGTTTTCTTCTCCTACAAGAGGAGATTCTCTTTTTCTTTAGAGTTAATCATTGACTTATGATCATAACTGAGCCTAAAATTTCCATTGTTAAGCAAGACAGTTGTTAAATGAGTTACTGTAATTTTAAACGGCCACTAAATGAATGATTGTAAATTGAGGACTACCTGTATTTCTGAGAAGACTGGAAAATTGTGCTCCCGTTTGGATTGGGGTGTTTCTGACCTGGTTTTATTGTTGCAAATGGTCGAAAATACAACCACAAGAGCTGTGTTTCTCAACCATAGCAAAGTTAAGATATGTGGACTTCAACTCCCAGAATTCCCGAATCAGAATATTTTAAGATTGTCTTGATTGAGAAATGCTGCACTAGAGATAACGATAGTTTTGGAGATGTACCTTGCTATCTTTTAGAAGCATCTGTGGTCACCAACATTTTCCAGCCTCGAAAAGTCCCATAGGAGGAATGGTACAACAAATGACAGAACATTTGAAATTAAAAAATTAACTCATTTTGTGACTAAATAAAGACAAAAATTAAATACTCCATCCATGGGACTTTTACCAAAATTCTTTTTTTTTTCCCTTTGAAACAAAGTTTGAAAAAGCTTAATCTGTGAGAACTGACCATTTTAAAGAATGCAAGGTTTATTTACTGCATAGCACTAGCCACCTTAAGGTTGTGAATAAAATTAGCTTATTCTTTGTCAACAGACAAGGGCAACCTGATTGTTAAATGGGGCTGGGAAATGTTCCTCACTTTCAGCAGGATGAATGAAAATTCTCCTTTGTCTCAAGAGAGGATGGGCAGGGTGTGCCTAGTGAAAACAGTAGCACACCTGCTTTTCTTAAAACTTTTATCTCTCTCTGTTGGATTTCTACAACTTTAAATTCAGTTCATTGGCTAGGGCAATGTTAGAGAATGTAAGTGCCAGTTGCGTGCATTACAAAAAGGAAATAAATAGAATCTTGTGGGGGGCGGGGAAGACATATTGTGGGGGGCAGGCCTCATGCAATTCATTTATTTTAGTAAGTAAGTCAGCTTTATTACAGATAAAGATATTTTCATTTGTAGTTTTAGAATTAGAAGAACTTTATTGTACAAGTACAATGAAATGGATGAACCCCAGCAACTTTTCGCAATATAATACAAGTTGTGATGTGCTTCCTCAGTGTAGAACTACATTCATGATTATAACTAAGCCCACAATTTAGGTCATAATTTGTGGTGCTCATAAAGCGTATCACCATTATACAATCCTTTTTGCTGTGGTCATTAAGTGAATGCAATGGATGTTAAGCAAATGTTGCAATTGTTAAGCAAACCTATTGTTCACAATGAGGCGTTTTTTTGCCAGAAAATGGAAGTAAATGCCAGCTTTTGGCAAAACATGATAAATTGCAGTCAATGACTGCAGGACACTGCAAATGGCAGTAAAGAGCCACTTTGGTCTAGTGGTTAAGGCATTAGGCTAGAAAACGAGAGAGATCATAAGTTCAAATCCTGCCTTAGCCATGAAAGGTGACTGGGTGACTTTGGGCCAGTTACTCTCTCTCAGCCCACCCTTCCTCACAGGGTTGTTGTGGGAAAAATAGAAGTAGGAATGGATATGTTCGCCCCCCCCTTGGTTTGTTGTAAAAATAATAAAGGCGGCCAGGGGGGTGGGGAATAAATAAAATAAAAATAAAATACATGCAGAGCAGTTGCTGAGTGCCCAAAATAGAGTCACATAACCACTTGGGGTGGAGCTGGATGTCAGAACTTCAGATCCAGGTCATAAATCCCATTTGGGGGTCTGTTGTTACTTCAAATGGTTGCTAAGTGACTAGTCGTAAGTCAAGGACCACCTCTATAGTACAGGTATTCCTTGACTTACAACATCTCGTTTAGTGACCATTCAAAGTTATAACAGCACTGAAGAAAAGTGACATGACCATTTTTCACATGTATGACCTTTGTAGCATCTCCATGATCATGTGATCAAAATTCAGATGCTTGGCAACTGGTTCATACTTAAGACCATTGCTGCGTCCCAAGGTCACGTGATCACCTTTGCGACCTTCCGACAAGCAAAGTCAATGGGGAATCAAGATTCACTTAACAACCGGGTTACTAACTTATCAACTGCAGTGATTCACTTAACAGCTATGGCAAGAAAGGTCGTAAAATGAGGCAGAACTCACTCAACAAATGTCCCTCTTAACAACAGAAATGTTGGGCTCAATTATGGCCGTAAGTCAAGGACTACCTATACTTCATTTCTCAAACTTCCTTTAAATAGAGAGTTTGTGATGGTCATTAGAAAGGTAGGGAGGTCATTAGACATCATGACATCAAAATACAAACGATGCAGATAACATTGTCAGGGTGGCGCGGTGGTTAGTACTGCAGGCTGCTTCTGCTGACTGCTGGCTGCCTGCAATCTCACCAGGCTCAAGGTTGACTCGGCCTTTCATCCTTCTGAGGTCGGTAAAATGAGGAGTCAGATTGTTCAGGGCAATAGGCTGACTCTGTGAACCGCTTAGAGAGGGTGTAAAGCATTGTAAAGTGGTATATAAGTCTGAGCGCTATTGCTGTTGGTAGCCACATTCCTTGTGACTTGCAAAGGCCAAGGGTGCAATCCCTGGCATCAAAAATACAAGCTGTGATGACCCAGAGTATATCAGAAATATGACAAAATCCAAAACGTAACTCTTTTAATGCTTTCAACTTGGCTTCACTGTTAAATTATTCCAAGTGGAGGAGTAAACTATGTTCAAATTAACATTTCAAAGGCAAGAAACACAGTTCACGGTCAAAGAGCCGATAACGAATCAAAAACCAAAAACAAACCGCATTGAATAAAGTTCCTCGACAGACCAGGATAGGTAATTGCCAGCTTCAGGAAGATAACCAGGGACAGTCCGTTGGAAGAACGCCAACCAAGATAAACCTTTAGAACTAAAACACTAATTTGTCTCCAGCATTTGTTAGCACGCAGGTCCGCACTCTTATACAAATCTCCCACCTGCAACCCATGAAGAGGATCATGGCCCTCTCCTCCTGAGTAGACCACGTTCTACCCTGATCCTCTCCTCCCTGCGTGCCCTAGGATGGATAGGGGATGGGCCTGGGTCCTCCTCTGACTGCTCAGCCAGCCTCTGCCCTTCCCCTGCCTCCTCCACCAGCTCTGGAGCCACACTTCCACTCCCTGGGGGTTGTTCCTCCTCTTCCTCAGAGTTAGTCTCCACCAGAGGCATGACACAAGCCTGCTTCTGCAATATGTTCGCCCGCCAAAATGCTGCAGCAGCCATTTCCTCTGAATATCTACATGCGCGTAGGAGAGCGGGCACGGTCTCAGTAAGAGAAGGGTCCCTTCGCATTCCATCGCTCTGATTCCCAGCACCATCTGTTAAAAGAATCCAACTGATAGGAAGATTTCTGGGACTTACCATCAAATCAATCCTGGGTAGATTGCTTGCTTTAATAGGATCATAAACTATTTTTCTCTTACAACTGGCATTCATTCCCAGGACCAAAGTCAAGAGATCGGGGGACCTTAAAAACTGCCTCTCTCTCTATGGGCCTCTCCCATATGCGGTGTTGGTAACCGGTAATCAGTTTGTTGTAATTGCATGGGCAAAAGGCCAAATGAACAGTTGTCCCCGGTAGGGGAATCCTCTTTTTTCCCCCAGTGGCAAAACCCCGGTTTCTTTGTCTTTGCAAAAAGACACAATGACAACCTGGCAGCTTTGCTTCCTTGCTTTCCAAGCTTAAGAGCTTGTCATTCTGGACTCTGATCCGTGAGTCAGATATTAATCACAAAGCAGGTTGCTCAGAACGTATGCAGAGTGTTTCACTTTCGAAGGAGAGCTTAGAGAGGCCTGTCATCAGAAACATTTTTTTAATAAGAAAATCATCACACAACAGCAAGACATAAGTACTGGTTACCTAACAAGTTTGAAAAGAACTTAATTGCCCCTCCTATTATACAATTTAAATCTTGCTGTATACATTCAAATAGGAAACTAATGCTTGTCTGTTATCCGGTTGCTCTAAACAGTAGTCATTCATCAGCATCAAAGTTTTGGAAGTAAGAAACAAGTTTTGTTCTTAGTCAGATGTCAGATAGAATCTGACTTGCACACTCCTGTAACTTTACAGGTTAAAGGAAACCAGAGATTTAACGAAGTTAAATTTAAGAATCTGAGATTTTCTTCCCATTATAGCTATAGCCCATAGACAATTATGGGACCGAGTGTCTGGAATCCAACAATTCAAGGGACATACTTCTGCAGACAGTGTAATGCAATGTAATGGTTACAGCTGTCTGGAGAATTCTGGGAGTTGAAGTCCACATATCTGTTGCTAAGTTTGAAAAATGCTGAGTTACAGGATCAAACTTAATTCTAAGTTTAAAGACCCAACAGATAAACTTTCACCAATAGTGTTGTGTGTTCGAGCTTTCTGTCTTTTTCTTTCTATAACCTACCTGGCAGTGCTGTTGTAAAGTTAAAATTGGAGGAATGGCTTGGAAAAAAATTGGCACGTAAACCTGATGAAGAAATATTTCTTTGGCTGCCAACTTTAAGTGCCTGGTTTTCTTTTAATTTGCTTCCAGGCCCAGCAGGGTTTACCAAGCACTGGCATTTGAGATATCTCGCCAATCAGGAAACGGAGCAGCACAAACCTCTCCCCCCCCCCCCATTCCAAATGGGGCAATCAAATTTCAACAAGCCAGAGAAGAAAGAGGTGGAGATGGGCTTCAAAATGGCAGGGCAGGTCTGTGCTGGTTACGAGTTGTACTGTACAGCTCTCTCTGTTTCTAAGTGCCTGGTGTTGCCAATTGATGGATCAGGTCACAAGAAGCAGGCCTGGGCAAGCTACTATGGCCCCACCCTCCTTTCCCCTACCTCCCACTATTCCTGTTCTTATTGAAGAAACAACCTATTGATTTTGTTGGCTGGGTCATTTATATCCATTATATTCCTTTGTCCATCCCTCCCCACAACATTTAAGGTGATTTATTTTAACCCTTTTCCTGCTGTTGGGCTGGATATCTGCCAGGGGTACAGATGCCAGTTCCTTTAGAAAAAACTAATTTGGCTCTTTGCACCTTTCACTGAAATCTTTAGCAGGAATCCAAGTGCACGTGCACACACACACACACAAAAGCCATTTTCTGTTGCAGTACTTAGGATGTGAAATTTCTTGCTTTGGCAAGACCTGTTCCAGCTTAGTGGAAAAATGCAGTATTTGTCTCCTTTTTCCTGAAATTGAGAAAAACAGTGAGATGTTCCAGAAATATTATATTTGATCCATCTATGTAGTCCTGTTTCTCCCAAGTATGGCCTTGCAGATCTATTGGACTATAGTGCTACTTTCATTAAGTGGAAGATGTGAAGTTAGGATTTGTTACTGCACAGGAAAACGGGCAGTGAACTGCTTCATTAGTGAAATAGTTATAATCTATTGCTATTAAGATAAATAATAAAACTCAACCAAGTTTGATAAAATCATGGTTCCTGCTTCTGAAATCTCATTACTTTATCTGATTTTTTTTAATTAAAGAGGCTTCACTAATCCGCAGTTCGTAATAATTTATAATCTGGTGTACTCCTTATACATGATAATTTTTACATGTATAGTTGGTGATCTTTTATTTACATGGCACTGTAGTAGATTTTTAAAGTATTTATTTTTTATATGTATCTTGGAATTATATTAATAGAGCTACCAGATATTGTAAACAGATAAATAAATGGATGAAAGAATGAAGAAAGAAAGAAAGAAAGAAAGAAAGAAAGAAAGAAAGAAAGAAAGAAAGAAAGAAAGA